>CM053574.1:72516533-72551925 GCA_028646485.1 Cryptoprocta ferox
TTGTTGGGGGGCGGAATAGCCGGGCGGGGGCGTGGCAGGGCGGGAGGAGTGGACGGAGAGCCAGCTCCGGGGCGTGGCCTGAGAGTGGACAGAGACCGGCGCTGGAGGCGTGGTCAGGGCCGGCCGGGGGGCGTGGCTTGGGTTGGAGAGCTCGCCAGGCCTCGAGGTCGTTGAGGGAGAGCTGGGCTGGGGGCGTGGCCTGGGGAGCCGGGCGGCTGTGGCGAGGGCGGGATTCAGCGGCGCGCTTTCTCCCGGGGCAGCCCCGCCCGCCGCCAGCCCGGAGGCAGTGCACGGGTGCAGAGGTTCCTCGGAGAGCCCAGCGTGCTCGGAGCTCGGCGGGACCGGGACCGGCCCTGTATCCGCGGGGACGCGAGGTGAGGCTGCACCGGGACGTGCGGCTCCGCGGGTTGGGCGCGGGGCGTGGGGCCGGCGGCCAGGGCTGTTAGCTGGGAGCCCGGGGAGAGAAATTAGCCCCAAGCGACGTCTTTCGTAGCCCGAGGACGCCCCGCTCAGTCCTCGGGGCCGCCCGGGCTGCCCACCTGTTGGTGCCCTGCAGCGGTTCCTCGGCGGCCCCGGGGAAGCGTGTGCAAGCGGTGCTCCTGGAAGAGGCCGTCTCCTGCACGACCCTTTCGGGGACCCCCCCCTGAAACTTTACCTCTTGCTCCCGACCCGCAGGGCCTGGCCTGCGAGGTTGCTCTGGGAGGGCGGACGAAGGTTCGGGGAGCCTGGTGCGGCCAGCATTCCCTTCTCCGCTCCGCTCCCTCCGGCAGCGTGATCCGTGCGGCGAGCCCCAGCCCAGGGCTGCTGCAGCTGGCGGCCCAACAAGGGATGCGGTCGCAGAACTTGGTTTTGAAGGCAAGTTCCTCCCTAGGTCCCACTGGGTCTCATTTCACGAGAAAGACCGGTGGGACCGGGTGTCTGCCGTCTCTGAATCGGAGGGAGTTGCTGGAGTCGGTTTGGTTCCATTTGTGGTTGCCGCGGTGCGGGAATTTGCATACCAGCTCCTGGAAGGTAGAAACCGTCACTGCTGCCCGCGTCAGGGGGAACTCAGGTGACCTGTGCTGGCGGGCCACCCATCTGTGCAAAGTTACAGAGGCTGAACAAATTTCCCCTCCCTCCAAGTGCGGAAAAAGCAAACCAAACCAAAGCAAACAAGAACTCTCCGGTTTAGTTGCTTCCCAGCATTGGATGATAATGTGAATAATAGAACAGTAATTTGAATTTACTTAGCATTTATGACCAAGGCTATCCAAAATCAAAATCAATCCCCCCCCCCCCGGTTTTCTCTGCACCTCCCCTGGTTTTTGGTGTTGCCTGGTGTTTTCTTTCCCATAACCCCCCCTTCAGGAGTCCCTATTCTTTGCTCTCTCCTTTGCCAAGAGGCACAGAAATCTTACTCCATTTTATTTTTCCACCTTTCTTAACAAATGCACCTTTTTTCTCTAGGTCCCCCAATTTGCAAACCTCCTCACTCCATTGTTCTCCTGGTGTCTGGTAATTATGCACATCTTGTGCTCCTGAGCCTTATTCTCTACCCCCACATCCTTTAGAGTTTTATGTGACTGTTTCTTATACCGTATAGTTTTTTCACCTACCTCCCTTGGCCCCCACATTTGCTATCTTCCGTCCACCCAGTTTGATTCTCTACTTTTTTATTTGTGCTACGCATGTGCGGGCATCTTGATTCTGTACCTTGAGTGTCTCCCACATGGTGCTGTCTTGCCTTTTACCTGCTTCTCCTTGACAAGTGCTTTCCCAGCAAGGGCTGCTCTTGCCTTCACAGTATCCCTCGTTTCAGTGTCTTTGGTTGTGAGTTTTCTATGCCATCACAGTCTGCAGGTTCCTTTTCCTCTTTTCCGATCAGCCGTCTGTTACCTCGCAGACCTCTTTATTTCAGATCCCCTGAAAGGGTCAGGAGGTAGAGGTAGGGAGCAGCTGTATCTCCCCAGGACCTTCCTTTCTGCTCTAGTATCATAGGCATAGTTCTGGAATTATGTTAACATTGCTATCAGGACGCATGGTAGGTAGCACTTATCAAACACTTAACATGGGCCAGGCACTCTCTGAGGGATTTATATGCAATAACAACTCATAAATCCTCCTCTCATCCTTGGAATATAGGTATTATTACTATCCCCATTTTACAGATGAGACAAGAGAGGCTGAGAGAAGTAACAGGCCTGATTTCTCATGGCCAGGTAGTGGTAGAGCCCTTCTCACCAGGCTCTGAGCTTCTGTGCGGCAGGAACTTTTGAACTCAGACATGGTCTTGGATTTGGCTTTGGAAATGAGGTCATTATTTGCATGTTTTATTTAGTCTGCAATTTATAACAGTTGAAGGCTTAATACCTCTACCTGCAGAACAGTGTATGGGGAAAACCCAATGCCTGATGTCCTTCAGAAAGAGTGGGGACACTGCCCAGGCTGACTGTCAATTCAAGCTCGCTTTTAGCCTGCTTCCTGAGAACACCCTGGCCCCCCTAACTATAGGAACGCTAGAAGAAAGAAAAGATCGTTGCCAACTGTCTCCTGTGCATTGAGAGTTTAGTTTCACTTCAGCTGGCTGGCCAGACCTCTAGAGTCCCTGACAGCCCTGACAAATTTTATGAATCTTGTTTATTTCTATTTCATTATATAACCTTCAAGCCTTGTTCAAATATTGTCTTGTTGGTCTCCACCTTCCTGAAAGTTGGAGGCATATATTTCCAGTTTTGCAGTTACTGAAGCAGCGTTGTAGGTAAAGCTTTATCTTTTGATGGCAGGAAGGGAGCTTACATTCCACAGGTGAGGAGACTGGGGCCTAGAGAAATAAAGTGACGCGTCCAAGGGACAGCAGCAGGACAGTAGCCCTGGCTTTAGATCCCAGATCAGTTGACCTCTGGTCCAAGGTTCTCCATGCTTGGCCCTGCAGTTTGGTGGGCTGACCTCTCTGCTTGCTGTTGAAAACAATGAACCTTCTTTCCTCTTCCTTTCCTGAGCTAAGAGGCTTTGGAAAGATTCATTTAGAATAGAAATTGTCAGGGGTTTTCTGTGTGTGTGTGTGTGTATGTGTGTGTGTCTGAAAGCTAAACCCTTAAAAATGTTTGCTTTTGAGATATGCAATGGCATACATGGGATCATAAAATCTCGGAAGTATAAATTAAGATGTTTTAGAAAGAAGTAATTTTCTTCTTTTCAAAACACCAAGGGGGAACACTGCACGCACACCGCTTTCTAGAGGCAAGTCATATAATACATGGCAGTTTGAAGATCAGGAACTATAATGCTTAATTGTATTTTCCATTTGCAGAGAGAAATGCATTAGGTACAAAGTGCTCACATGATTTCCTTCATCCGTGCCTCTCGAATGAAACAGGAGTGAAGGGGGAGAGCCTGTGGGGTTAGTTTCCGTTTCAGTATTGGCTCTGACGAGCCTACCCCACCCCCCATCTCTTGGACTGGGACTTGCACCCATGCCCTCCTGATGCCCAGCTCCTTCCTGTCTCTTTAATCCCTTCCCCTAGGAGCCCACAGGAAACCTGGAGGGTATCGTTTACCCATAATGCTCAACTCAGCTCATTCCATGTCCGACTCTCTTGACAGAATTAAACCCTCATGCCCTAAGGTGTCCGTTGTATGTAATTAACTTCCCTCTGATGCTTCTCAAATGAGAAGTGTGGTTAGGTCCATCCTTGGGAGAATCGAGGGAATGGTCACTCCAGCTGTCATCTGTGTTCTGTGGTTCATGTGACAATCGTCACAACTGAACAGCAAGTTGGGGTCTCCTGCTCCCCTTTCACAGTTGAGAAAACGGAGGTCAGGGACATTGTCATGGCCAGAGCCCCATAATAAGTGACAAGAATGAGACTGGAGCACAGGGCTGCCTGGCTCAGGAAATCCAGGTGTCTGTTGCCATGTGTCTGTCTGCTCTGTGGTCTATCATTCCCTCAGGCAGCACGGTTTCGCAGTGGCCTTTACACACTAATGGTTCCTGCTTGCTGAGCTGCGGATGCAACACGAGAGTGGAAGGCCAGGGCCCACAGAAGTTCCAGGGCCTTCTGGAACTTCTGTGCCTCATGTCGCGTGCACACAGTGCTTTCTCCTTGCCTGAGAGGGCACCGGGGAGCTGTGGCGATGTCAGGAATGAAGAGAATCACGCATGTCTCTAATACCTCGCCGGTGGCAGTCTGCTGTGGTCAGGATGTACACAGTTGTGGACACAAGTGATGCCCGATCCTATGGTTGCAGTGTTCAAATGGCCCAGACGTGGCACTGTCACCTCATCTCACCAGGACCTTAAAGGACCTGACTTCTTGGTCAGAAGGAGTCATTTCCCTGCAGGAAATGACTGTAGGAGGACCACTCTATGACATTGTGGAAGAAATGAGAACTCAACATTGTCATTTCAGGGACCATGTGCCTGGCTGAAAATATCTTCTGCACTTGCCTGGCAGCTCTGGACTGGATCCTTCCCCTGCCCCTGTCCTCACTCTCTGGGTTCAGCCAGACTGGGGAGTTTGAAGAGGACTCCGCACGGCTCACCTGGAAAAAGGGGAGCAGCCAGCCTTTCCCCTCAGCCCCCATTAACATCCCATCATTACAGAGTTTGTTTCCTAAGACTGGCAAGCTGTCCTTGGAGAAATATAGAATATAGGTCTGAAATGACCAGCCTGGACAGTGTTGGCAGAGGGAGGCGGCCTGCAGGCAAGTGGGAAACTGGGAACAGGTGCAAGGGGAGGGTGCGTCCAAGATTTTATTGTCTTAAAACAGAGGGGCAGGAGGCCAGGAAGGAGACATGTTCCTGGTACCGGATCTTTGATCCCAGTCTTTCACAGAGATGATCGTTCTATATCATCTAAGCGGTGAGCCGTCTTGTACTTGAGTGTTAAAATTACAGTTTGGTCACATTAAACAGATTTCTGAGGTCAGACTCTAGTCCTTAACCACCACATATGATAGAGAAATGAATGAACCCTCAGTCCTAAGAACAACTTGCACGTGTACTTTGATGCACACCAGTGTATACATTGGGACCATCTGTAGCTATAAGAAAACCAGCTTCTACATCAGAACTTTGCTCCGTTTCCAGCCTTCCTTGTGGGATGGTGATCTCACAGGTGCACACTTACTGGGCACCTTGTATGTTCCAGGACTTGTGCTGGATGCCGAAGATGGCAAGAGTCCTTGGAAACAGCCCCTGTCTGCGAGGAAGCTTACCTTCCTGTCCAGTGGGAGAGGTAGATGGGTGACAGGAAATCTTCTTGAAACTCATAGCAGGTGTAGCAATCAGTTTATGGGCAGGATTTTCGGGGAGTGCATGAGAGGTCTGGGATCCAGGAAGGCTTCCTGGAGGAGGAGTTCACTACAGCCCGGGGTGAATGGGGTGAACAGCTGGAAATGGACCTGACAGAGGGAGGCATTAAGACATATTCAGCCAGATTGAATAAGCAGAGGCGGGAAGACAGACTTCAGCTCAGCTCGGTGACCCTAGGAACTCTCAAACCCATCTGTTTGGCTGTGGCTCCCAGCGTGTCATTTATGGCTCTTAGGATGTGTCTAGAACAGAGATTCTGCCTTACTTAGCGATTTGTTAGAAGAGCAAATTCTAGGGCTCTCAGACCTATGAGAGTTTCAGAAGACCAAAGTTTGAGAACGATTATTCTAGAACACGTGCTTTCTAGAGGTCCTAAACAGTGAATCTTCACGGCTCCATGATAATTGTTTCAAAAAAAGGTAGCTCTGTTTCTGCCTGGCCGGACTGCATAGGATTTTCGTCAAGTCAACAGCCATCCTCATTTCCTGCATTTCTTTGCCCAGTGTACGTACATCCTCACAATTTCTTTGCCCCCCCCACTTCATTTCATTGCACGCTAGTAATTTATATTATTTCTGTAACACCTCTCTACCTGACATGATTTCTTAGTGTTTGGCAATAGATAAACTGAGTTGAGATCCCAACTTTGCTGATTGCCTGCTGTGTGACCTTGGGAAGGCATTAACCTGTCTGTGCGTCAGTTGCCTTATCTGAAAAATATAGGCAGTATCAGTACCCAGCCCTTATGTAAGCACTTCAAACTTTGCTGCACATTGGAATTACCCAGGGTCTTTAAAAAAGTCAATGCCTACTCCTACTCCCAAATATTGTGATTGGATTTGGGTGTGACCTCAGTATTGGATTCTTAGAAGCTTCCCATGTGCAGTGAAGTGTGGGAGCCACTGTGATGGGCTGCTGTGAGGACAAAATGGGTCCATTCTTGCTTAGCAGAGTGCCTGGCGCGTGGCAAGTGCTTGGTATACATGTGCTGACAGAGGCTCTGATGTTTCATGGCAGGGGGAGAAGGGGAGTTATTTGAGTTGTTTGATGATGAATACTTGTTGATTGTTGAACACATATTGGTTTGGAGATCTCCTGGCGGTCATGTCTTTTGTTCTGAGAGTTGAGAGGTGACAGCCCAGTGCCATGGATCTCCACATCTAATTCTCTAAGCCCCCTCTTTGTAAGGATACAAGGATCATGCTGGAAACACAGTATGTCTTCCCATCCCAGCCTTCCCAGAACCTGGCACCATTTCCCCAAGTCTGGAAAAACTTGAATTTTTGGAATACATCCAGATTCTACAATCATGAAGTAGCAATGCCTTACAACATGGATGGGAATTACTTAAGAGTTGGGTGCCATTACTGTCTACATTGTTCAGATATGGCAACTGAAACACACAGTGGTGATGCCTTCCCAAGGTTAACGCAAGTGGCAAGCTGCTGGGTTGGGATCTGAACCCAGTTGATTCTGTATCCGCTATAATATATCATTTGTACCTAAATGCCAGTTTTCAAACCTGCAATATATCTTCAAACTTGGTCTCTTTTTGGCACCTGATCTGTTTTTAGGATCCAAATGCCATTATGGTATAAATGATGCATTTCTAACCATTGCTTGAAAGGATGTATAATTTTTTGCATTCCCTGTCTTGTCACACATATTAATTCAACCTTCATTGGTTGTTTTATTAATTCTACAGCTATTGATGAACATCTGCTTTGCACCAAACCCCCCAAGCTAGCAAGTCTATCCATCCCCTCTTTTCCTACTGTGGCAGGACAAACATGTTTGTCTCTCTATCAGCATGTGTAAAGTATTTCGGTTTTGATTTATAACTGCACCCTTCTCTGTACCTGTCTTTTTTGGCGACATAGTTCCTCAACTTTCAATAATAGAACCTCTGAAGGGCATTTTTTGTGTTGACTTCATGGGCCTTCCTTGAACCCTGCTGAGATTAATTAAGCCAAACCCCATGCAACAATTATTCTAATATATCCCAACAAGTTATTAAAAGTTATATCCCAAAAGTTATTAAAATGTAGTGTGCCTGGGACTGGGAGGCGAGAGTAAGCGGTCCACAGTACCCTCCGAATGAAATCTGTGATACGGCTTAAGTACTGTGGGTTTGTAATATCTTTAAAAAAATTTTTTTAACGTTTATTCACTTTTTGAGAGACAGAGACAGACAGAACGTGAGTGGGGGAGGGGGCAGAGAGAGAGGGAGAACCAGAATCTGAAGCAGGCTCCAGGCTCTGAACTGACAGCACAGTGCCCGACGCGGGGCTCGAACTCACAGATCGTGAGATCATGACCTGAGCCGAAGTCGAACGCTTAACTGACTGAGCCACCCGGGTGCCCCTATAATATCTTTTAGTCCAGAATCACTCATAGTAGGATGGCCAGATTAAATAAAGAAAGGAGAAGTAGGTGAATTCCTAATCTCGAGTGTAGATATTTGTTCTCTTTCTGCGGAAAAGTTAGATTGTGTGTTTGGTTTTGTTTTCTGAGTAGGACATGCAAGTGATTGGTGTTTACTGTTAGCTCAGCCCTGGGACATTGAGGCATGTGTTGCAAATGGAAATAATTGATTCACTATTTTTGTTCTGCTGCCCGATTACTAAGTGAAAATCTACCACTGGGGAAACTTTTGTACGGCCAGCACACAAGTAGCTCAGTATTATGGTAAAGACTGGCCTCTATTGTGTGGTCTTACCATTATCACTCCAGTTACCCACGGACTGAATAGGCTTTAGAAATACAGGCCTTCAAAGGACTCGCCCTTGCTTAAATGTTTCATGGATCCTTCTGAAATAACATCCCCCAAACCCTCATTGAAAACAGTAAAGAAGGCGGGGATATATTAATATCTACAGCTTTAGTTATAGTCAAAAGAATGATATATGTAAAAGGAGGACAGTCAGAAGTCCATTTAGGTTTCAAACATTGGAGGGTAACAATCCAAAATACACCAGGAAGGGTAAGCAGAATATTCTTTAAAATGGCATGTTTTTAAAATCCACGGGACCTGTTTTCCCTGCTTTTGCTACTTTTGACTTTCCTGAAACAAACCTAAACTCCCCAGTGATTGCTTGGCTCATCTTCCCAAAGAGCCTGCTTGTTTCACCAAATCCAGTTCAGCTCTGGCATCAGAGTGTCTCTCTCTGTGTCCTTAGGCCACTTTTCCAGAACTGTCATGTCCTATACTTTCTAGAGAGGGCTTGGGTATGTTACTGTAGGTGCCAGCTCTGGTCCCTGGCCACGATCTGTGGTGTCATGCACGTGCACGCGTGTGTGCGCACGCACGTGATGGAACCACAATGAGGTACTCTCTTGTACCAGTGTGACATGGAGTGAGCTTCTAATTACATGAAGTTCCAGTCTTAGACTCCTGGCCTTTTTCATGACAAGCCACCAGTCATGGCAAGGCGTGGGTAACAAGAGTGATTTATAAACCTGCAGCTCGTGGACTCGGCTCACTGGGTTAGATTCAGATTGTCAACTGCTGTCCTTACCAACCGGCATCGGTATAAAGAGCCCTGTTCAACGTTGAGCCGTGTGGAGGCTGACAGTGTCTTCAGACCCGGCTTTTGAAATGCTGCGCGCCAGGCTGAGGGTCTGTGCGTCTGCATGGCTAGTGGATCATGACGATGTTCTGCTCCTTGAGACATAGGGACCATTCAGGCAAAAACGTAGATGGAGTTGAGGCTATGGTGAGGCCTCAACTGGGGCTGAGTACACACAGCTTTTGTCAAGTGTCAGTTGTAACATGGGCAGGGCTTCCCATCCTTCCCCCTGCCAGTCTCTCCTTTTCTCATTAGATCTCACTCTTGGATGGGAGAACGATGAAGGTCACCTTCCTCTAGGCTTTTCTTTCTGAGCTAGAATCTTCTTCCAGGGCAGGGGGGCTCAGGAGGAATGAGAGGGTATGCGTGCTTGCTTCCCTTCTGGGTTTTTGCAAGGAAGATCATCTGTGCTTCTCTTAACTCCACTTGAAATGAGCAAAAATACCCAGGGCTCAGAGAATGCTGTCTGCCTTCCTTCTAACAGAGCAGAATCTCATAGGAGGAAGCAAGAACTCTTTCTGCTTTTCCTGATCTATCTATCTTCCTCGCTCCCTCCTTCCCTCCCTTCCTTCCTTCCTTCTTTCCTGCTCTTAGCACAGAGCCCAACATGGGTCTCAAACCCATGAACCGTGAGATCATGACATGAGCCCAAGTCAAGACTTGGAGGCTCAACTGACTGAACTGCCCAGGCGCCCCTCCTAATCTCTATTTCTGATCTGACCCCTCATCTGTGGTGCTCACCCTGAATGGGTGCTGGCCCGGAAGCCTTCAGGTAGTACCCAGAAGCAAGAATGATCTAGCTTTACAAGGTCAGTGCTTACGGTAAGGTGGATAGGTCAAAGCTTATAAATAAAATTCCCACCACTACCTAAATCTACATCCAATGCAGTAGCTTGGGTAACTCACATTTTCATTCTAGCACATCTGAAGGGAGTTTATCACGTTGACTTCCTGGGGGCTGTTTCCAAGCCTGCTGAGATTAATTAAATCAAGCCCCATGCGACAGTTATTCTAAGGCAGGGTGGTTTATTAAATTTCAGGGCATGCTGGACTACTGAATTGGAATTATTCGAGTAGATGATTACGTTTTTCATGCTTATAAGAGCTGAATACCCTTTTTTTCATTTTTATGGGCAGACACTAGCAACCCTTAGTTTTTCTGTCCCACTGGGATGAAGAATCTGTAAGGGAAGAAGGAAGGGGCCTACTGTCTGCAGGACGGTACTGTTTTCTAGGCTTTCCTGGAAAGTTGTCTCTGTGGAGGCCAGGTCTCACCCTCTACGCAGCGCAGGCTGCGGAGTTTTAAGAACGCTTTGTGTCACTTGGAACACTTTTTCCTCTGAGACCAAGATAGTGGGTATCTGTGCAGATCAGTCTGGGGTAAAGAACCTTGTGAAAGGGGACCTGGGTCCGCAGGACCGTCCCCAACCCCTTGTCGGCTGAACTGGGACAGCCACCTTCTCTGTGTACTTCCAGGTCACCTGGAAAGACCTGGAAAGCACTTTAGTCCGTAGTGAGAGAAGATTTAAAAAACCCACAAGACTCTTGAAAGCATGTGTGTTTTTTTTTACGGTTTCCTTCCCAACAGAAGAGTGTTTTGCTTTTTTGATGCAATTATTTAAAGAGAACTGGATCGTGGTGCTGGGGAAGGGGAGAGGCTCTGTCAGGTAAGTGTCAGACTCCAGATGTCAGCTCAGGTCGTTGGGCTCCCCACTGCGCGTAGTGCCTGCTTGGGATTCTCTCTCCCTCGCTCTGCCCCTCCCCTGTGCCGGAGCACACGTGCATGTGCTGTCTCTCAAATAAATAAACTAAAACAATATAAAGAGAACTGGATCATGCAGTGACCGGTTATTACACATGTCTGGTTATGAATCTTACTCTTCCTTGTCTAAAGCCGTCACTGCAGGATTCAGAAACAAGTAACTTTGGAACACACTCCGCATGGGTTTTTACTTGGGAAGCTGTTTCCCCATTGGGAGCACCCATAGCTATCACCTTAGAGGAGCAAGAAATCCAGATTTGTGTCAGGACCACCCGCTCACTAACTGCTCACCCGGAGATCAGGATGGCTTCAGAGTCCCAAGAAAGTGCCTCTTGTGTCACCTGCTTGCAAAGGCACTTGGGAAGCATTGCCCATCAGCCGCCTCATATTTTCAGTGCTGCCATTTGGCCAGAGGTTGAAGGAAGATGGTGATGTTGTTAGAGACCCTCATCTCAGAACCCTCAGGGCAGATCTGGTAGCATCTGCTCCTTCCCCATAGAGAACAGGGCAAGGAGAATCGCTGCTGGGTAGGCTGTCTCTCACTGAGGGGTCTGATGTGTGGACTTACGACCTTGGCGCATCTTATTTCCTCCACAGCGGGATGCAGGTAACAGTGGAAATGTTACAAGGCTTAGGTGAATGGTTTCAAAGGCAGTGGTTTAGAGAGGGCTGAAAATCACCAATGGCTTGCCAGGCAGGTGGCCACACCTGCTTGCTGGTGCGTGACTGCGGTAATCTATCCTGGACTTCACGTAGACTTGTGGTATCAGTCCTAGGCTCTCCTGCTGAACCTGTCTACATCCATCTGGGAATATTCAAGAAGAGGGCAGCCTGAAATCCTGGTGATTTGTTGTGTGGAAGACAGCGGTACATAGATTGTTTTCATTAGCTGGAGTAAGGTTCCTAAAAGTGAACGTCTGACACAGAAGAGGCAGGCATTTGCTGAAGAAGAGAATGGGGATTTGAGAGTTAAGGCAATATATAATTGTATTTGTGAAGTTTTGAATTCTTGTTTGTTAACTTTTTAAATTGGACTTTCCATTTTGAGATAGTTGTAGATTTCACATGCACGATGTAGTACAATGATATTTACATACTATCGAACAATGTCACAACTTGGATATTGATACTGATATAGTCAAGATACAGACATTTCCCTACACCACAAGGATCCCTCAAGTCCTTCTATGGCCACACCCACTTCCCTCCTGTCCCCACTCCTTCCACTCCTTCTGTTACCTCTAGCAACCACTAATTTATCCTCCATATAATTCTGTCATTTAGAAAATATTATAAAACTGGGACATAGTATATTTGGGTGTTCTTTTCTCACTCAGCATAATTCTCTGAAGATACAAATCCTTCTTTAGACGTGTGGCTTGCAAATATGTTCTCCAACTTGTTTGCCCTCTTAGCTTTTGACCAGGTCCTTTGCAGAACAAAAGTTTTTTTTTTTTTTTTTTTTTTTTTTTTGATGAGGTCTAGTTTCTTGATTTGTTTTCCCTTTTATGGATCATGCTTTTCCTGTCAAGTCTAAGAATAACAACTCTTTGCCTGGCCCTAGATTTTGAAGATTTTCTTCTACTTTTTTTAAAGTTTTATGGTTTTCCATTTTAAATTTAAGTTTATGATCCTTTTGAGTTTTTGTATAGGGTATGAGATTTAGGTCATGATTTTGGTGTTTTTTTTGTTTGTTTCTTTTCTATTTCCTCCCATCTGTGGATGTCTAATTGCTCTAGCACTTTTTTGTTTAAAAGACTGTCTCTCTTCCATTCAGTTGCTTTGCACCTTTGTCAGAAATCATTGGGCATATTTGTGTAGGTCCTTCTTTGAGTCATCGTTTCCCACTGAGCCATGTGTCTGTATCTCAGCCGATATCAGTCTTGATTTGTATAGCTATGAGTTTTGAAATTGGATAGACTGATTCTTCTCACTTTGTTTTGATAGCTAAAATCAATTGATAGCAAAATCAATTTGATAGCTAAAATTGTTTTAGCTATCCTAGCTCCTTTACCTTTCTGTATAAATTTTAGAATAATCTCATATCTACGGAAAAATCTTGCTAGAATTTTGGGAGAATCAGCATCCTTAGTGTTGAGTCTTCTAATCAATAATCACGGTGTGTCTTTCCATTAATTTCATCATCATATGTAGTCTTCAGCATGTAATTCCTGTTCATGATTTAGATTTATACCTAAATATATAATTTTTTGAGTGATGGTAAATAGTATTGTGTTTTTTATTGAGATAAAATTAGTGTATAATATTCCATACGCTTAAAGTGTACAACATTATAGTTTGATGAAGTGATCACTGCTAAAAGTCTAGTTACCATCCATCACCATACATTTAACCTCCTTCACCCATTTTGCGCCCCCCCCAACTCCCTTCCCTTGTGGTACCCAACAAACTGTTCTTTGTTTCTATGTGTTTGTTTTTGTTTTGTTTGTTCATTTTGTTGTTGTTAGACTTCACATATGAGTGAAATCGTATGATGTTTGTCTTTCTCTGACTTATTTCACTTAGCCTAATACCTTCAAGGTCCATAATGGTATTGCATTTTTTTCTTTTGATGTCCATGTGTTCATTGCTGGTATATAGGTTTGGTGTGTTGGTATGTTTATCCTCCAACCTCTGGTATATGGTATCCTGCAACTTTGCATAGCTCATTCATTAGTTCTAGGAATTTTTTGGTAGATTCCTTGGAATCCCAAGTAATTGTTGGGAATATGTCTGTGAAAACAATTGCATCATCTGCAAACAGGGATGGTTTAATTTCTGCTTTTCCAGTCCACATACATGCCATTTATTTTCCTTTTTGCCTTATTGCCCTGGGTAGAACTTCTGGCACTATGTTGAATAAGAGAGTGGTTGGAACACTTGCCTCTTGTTTCTGATCCCAGGAGAAAAGCATTCTGTCTTTTGCTGTTAGCTGTAGGTTTCTGTTTGAGGCTCTTTATCAAGTTGAAGAAGTTCCCCTCTATTCCTGTTTTTGGGGATTTTTAAAATGATAATGGGTATTGAATTTTACCATATGCTTTTTCTGTGTCAGTTAATGTGATCATGTGATTTTTTTTTTTTTTTTGCCTACTAATGTGGTGAATTACATTGCTTAATTTTCAAATATTGGAAAACTTCTGGATTCGTGGAATAAACCCGAACGCATAAAAGCCCCACTTGTTCATGTGCATAATTATTTTTATATATTTTTATATATTGCTGAGTTCTATTTTGTTAATCATCCTTGTATCTGTATTTGTGAGGGAAATTGGTCTGTAATTGTGTTTTTTTTTGTGGGGAGTGGTACTATCTTAATCTGGTTTTGGTTTCATGAAACTAAGAGTAGAGAAGTATTTCCTCCTCTTCTATTTCCTGAAAGAAATTGTGTAGAATTGGTGTTAATTCTTTTTTAAACATTTGGTACATTTGGTAGAGTCAATGAGACTCCGAGCCTGGAGATTTCTTTTTTGGTAATTTTGAAATTGCAAATTCAGTTTCCTTAATGGGTAAGGGCTGGTGAAGTTACTTACTTAATATTGTGTGAATTTTGGTTTGTATTTTTTGAGCAAATGGTCCATTTTGTCTAAATTGCTAAATTTATGGGCACAGAGTTGTTCATAATATTCCCTTATTGTCCTTTTGATGTCTGGAGGGAGGCCGTCTGTAGTGATATCTTGTTTCATTACTTATGTTGGTATATTGTATCATCTTTTTTTTTTTTATGTCAGTCTTGTTAGAGGTTTGTGAATTTTACTAATATTCTAAAAGAACAAGCTGTTGATTTAATTGATTTTCTCTGTTTTTCTATTTTCAATTTCTTTTTACCTGTCTTACCTTTGTTATTTTCTTTCTTCTGCTTCCTTTGGGCTTAACTTGCCCTTTTTCTAGGTTCTTGAGATGGGAGTTTAGAGTACTGATTTTAGAAGTTTTCTTGTTTTCTTAATGTATTCATTTCATGCTATAAATTTCCCTCAGAGCACTGCTTTAGGTGTCCGACAATGATCTGTTTCATTTTCATTTTCATTCAGTTAAATGTATTTTTTAAAATTTCCCTTTGACTTCCTGTTTGACCTGTGGATTATTTACCTGCATGTTGTTTACTTTCCAAATGTTTGGAGATTTTCCTGTTATCTTTCTGTTACTGATTTGTACTTTATTCCATTTTGGTTGGAGAATACATTCTGTATGATTTTAGTTTTTAAAATTGTTTTACGGATTGTTTTACTGCCCAGAATATTGTCTGTCTTCATACATGTTCCAGCCATTCTTTTTTTTAAAAAATTTTTTAATGTTTATTTATTTTTGAGAGATGAGAGAGACAGAGCATGCGGGGGGAGGGGAAGGTGTAGAGAGAGGGAGACACAGAATCCGAAGCAGGCTCCAGGCTCCAAGCTGTCAGCACAGCACAGAGCCCAACACGGGCTCGAATTCACGAACCATGAGATCATGACCTGAGTTGAAGTCTGGCTTAACCGACTGAGCCCCCCCCAGGCGCTCCCAGCCACTCTTGAACAGAACATATATTCTGCGGTTTTAGGGTGAGGATGCTATAAATGTCTCCTCCTGTTGATTGATGCTGTTACTCCTGAAATGAAGGGTTGTAGTGATATTCGTAGTGGTTGTTTTTTGTTTTTGTTTTCTTTTTTTTTTTTCTGGTAATGGAAGGGAAATGAGGATTAGAGAGCAGAAAATTTGAAGTCATATTGTCGAGCAAAAATAAGGAGACAAAGTCTATATTGCCAATTTAAGGTAACTCTGACCACCATTCAAGGAGAGAGCTGAGTTTATATTGTCTTTTGCAAATGTAAGTACCAGAGGGCCATTTCATCAAACCATTGTCCAAGAATTAGAAAGTCTAAAGAAAACCAAGCTTGATCACAAAATTAGAGGCAGGACTGGAAGAAAAATATTTATTTCAAGTTTGTTTGGATTGCTTCTTGTTGAGAAGTATTTATGAGTTAACTCAGTCATTGTTTACTAAGTACCTACTTAATCATTACTTTAATTAGATCCAGAGCAGAGAAATGGATTGTTGATATAAAAGCTAGATTACTAATTTATTCTAAAATACTTGTTGAGTAATTCCTCTATTCCAGACATGGTGCTAGTCCCTGAGGGTATAAAAATAAATTAGAGAAACATGGACTTAAGTATCCTTTATTTTCCCACAGAAGGAAAGCCCAGAAATCCCAATGGTTAAGACTGACTTCTAGGAAATATAAGAGTAAATTCAGCCTTGAAGATTATCTTAGTTTCACATGCCACAACTTAAATTTGAAAAATCACATTGAAAGTGCTTTGCAGGAAAAGTATGGTTTATTCCATGGTTACATAGTCACTTTCAGTTTAAAACCTGATATTTCTTGCATGTCATCTGTGTGCCCGGACCTGAAGTAAGTGCATAGGGTCTGGGTTTGCTGAGCCCCTGGTGTACTTTTTTAAGCCTGATGTAAAGATAGAGGCGAGATACAAATTTCTTGAACTATATATTTATCTTTGCCTTTTGTTTCTTAAGAAATAGAAGCTTCCAGAGGTACCTGGGTGGCTCAGTCGGTTAAGCATTCGACTCTTGACTTTGACTCGGGTCGTGATCTCGAGGTTTGTGGGTTTGAGCCCCACGATGGGCTTTGTGTTGACAGTGCGTAGCCTGCTTGGGATTCTCTGTCTCTTCCTCTCTCTCTTTGCCCCTCCCCGCCCCCCCCCCCAAAAAATAAACTTACAAAAAAATAGAAGCTTCCGTGTGTAATGGAAAAATTTATTTACATCTTTTTTTAATAACTCAGCTTTATAAAGAATATCTGTGCAAGTCGTGTTGAACTTAAATGCAAACAGATCTAGTATCGGCGTCGATGCTGAAGTTCCTTCATGTCGTTTTGTAAACACACTTTAGTTTAACCTGTTTAACCAGGTACGATTACAGATGGCAACAAAGACCTTGGTCTCTGACTTTTCATGTAACACCACAGAAGGTGAGAAAATACAGCTAAATTTATTGTAGTCTTTGCCTTCTTTTTCCCCATGACATCATAGTTTCCCTTTAGTATCTGTTTTTCAGATCATGAAAACATGTTATTTTCCCAGAAAACCAGTTGCTTTGATTAATGGGGACAGGTTAGTCCAAGGACAGATTAAGCACACAGGAGCCTGGCGTGATTCCTAAAAATGATCCTCAGTCTTCCTTCTCTCACCTTGGGGCTCTTTAATTACTGTGTTTTCTGTGAAAATCGAGTCTGGTAATTTTTTTTCTTTTTTTAGTTTTTTAAAAATATTTATTTAGTTTTTGAGAGAAAGAGAGAGACAGAGCACAAACAGGGGAGGGGCAGAGAGGGAGGGAGACACAGAATCCCAAGCAGGCTCCAGGCTCTGAGCTGTCTGCACAGAGCCCGACGCAGGGCTCGAACACACGAACCATGAGATAATGACCTGAGCCAAAGTCAGACACTCAACCAACTGCACCACCCAGGCGCCCCGTGTCTGGTAATTTTCTAAAGAAGTTCCGTAAGTCAGGATACATGATAGATGTCTGGTTGATAAGCTATTGATTGGTAAGAAATAAAGCTCATACTTCATTTTGTATCATTTTATTAATGAGCCTCCTTTACTCCTTGGATAAAAAGAAGTTGACGTGTTATTTTTCTATTTAACTTCTTTGTTATTTCGTAGTTACTCAAAGCCCGGTGGTCATAAACATTACTTCCCTGATTCACCATTGCCTTTAACTGTTATGTTAAATTCTTAGAGATATTTAGAGGAAAGTGTTCAGATATTTTCATAGTAACTTAGGCATGCGTCAGCCTGGCTGATCTCGTTTGCCTTAGGTAAATATGTCACTTCTTTGAGCCTTATTGTTTCCCTTCTGTAAAGTGGGTCTGGTGGATAATAAGTGACCCTGGCTATTTAGTATGGCTGTTTTCATCATAACATGCTAGTCTCTGAGCTCCGGAAGCTCGATAGCTATGGCCAGCTTATCTCTGTGCCTCTGGTGTGTGACAGCCCAGATGTTGCAAATGTTTATGCCCTTTGGGGCCAGGCAGGTAGCAGAGGAGTTACGCAGTTTGGATGGAGCCTTCCTAGGTCCCAGCGTTAGAGTCCACAAAGGAACGTGGCCCAGTGTTAGCAAACCCGCCTATTTTCCAAGAGAATCTGGAAATCTGCATTTCTCAGTGACATCTCTCTATTCTTAAATATTGCAAATGAACTCATGTTTTAAAAATTTCCCTGTGTAGGCCAAACAAGACATGGGTACTATAAAATCCAACCCAAAGCCAATGCTTGCCACCAGGGCATTCTCTTAAAATATTGAATTAACACCAGTGAACAGTACTGTTTATTGAATTATCGATATGGCTGCCATGGATAGAGATCATTTTGATACTTGTGAGGAACATGCATCTATCTTCTTACAGTAAGAGCTTTTTTTTACTGTATGATCATGATGTTACTTACACTTATTAAAAGTACTGCTAATAACAGGTGCCAAAATAAATGAGCTTACTATGTCCCATGCATTGCTAGAAAGGTATTCTTACCTATATAAATAAGATGGACAAATTGAGGATCAGAAAGTTTCAATTATGACCCAAGCAGATACATTCTGATGGTGGAGCTGAGAAGATAGCCCAGCGGTTCATACTGTACCATTCCCTGTGTTATCGCTTTTTGTCCAGGTGAAGAATGAATTGACACCACAGCAAAGCAACTAGCCTGTTTAAAAAAAACAAACAGTTTTATTGAAATATGATGGACATCCATGCAGTTCATTCAAAGTATAAAATTCAGTTGCTTTTAATATAGTCACAGAGTCATGCTGATCATCGTGACAGTCCGTTTCAGAATATTTTCATCACTCCGGAAAGGAACTCCATACCTGACTTCCCCCAAACTCCCAGGACTAGGCAGAACGTACCACACTCTGTCACTACAGATTTGCCTTTTCTAGACATTTCATGTAAAAGGAATCATATACTATGTGGCCTTTTGTGTTGGCTTTTTTTTTCACTAGGCATAGCATTTCAAGATTTGTGCATGTTAGTGTGTAGCAGGACTTGATTTCTCTTCAATGGTGAATCAGATGCCATTGCACATACAGACCACATCGTATCAACTTACTAGCTTCTGCCCGTTTGGGTGGTTTATACTTCTTGGCTGTCATGGGTAGTGCTGCTCTGAACATGTGTGTCCACGTATTTGTGTAGACATACGTTTTTATTGTATTTGTGTGAACATATGTTTTTATTTCCCGTGGGTGAATACCTATACCTGACATTGCTTGGATATGTGGTAACTCTGTGCTTCACCTCTTGGGGACCTGCCAGACCATTTCACGGAGGCCGCACCATTTTACTTTCCCACCAGCAAGGTAGGAGGATTCCAGTTTCTCCACTTCCTCACCACCACTTGTGTGTATTTTTTAAAATTGTGATCAAATTCACATATCAGAATGTTCCGTCTTAGCCATGTTAAAGCGTACCATTCAGTAGTATTAGGTACCTTCACGCTGTTGTACAACCACCACCCTTCCATCCCCATAACCCTTTTTGTCTTACGGAGTTGACACTGTGTACCCATTAAGCACTAACCCGCTGTTACCCCCTGTCCCCAGCCCTTGGCAACCATTATACCAGAACTTTATGGTTTTGATTACTATAAATATCTCATGTAAGAGAGTCATACAGTACTTATATTTTTGCGACTGGCTTATTTCACTTAGTATCATATCTTCACAGTACATCCATGTTGTATCATTTGTCAAAATTTTCTTCCTTTTTTTTAAAGTTTATTTTATTATTTGTTTTGGCAGAGAGCAAGTACAAGCAGGGCAAGGGTAGGGGCACGGGGCGGGGGGGGGCGGTGGGCAGAGAGAATCCCAGGCAGGCTCTGCACCATTATCACGGAGCCCCATGGGGGGCTCGAACTCACTAACCATGAGATCATGACCTGAGCTGAGGTTGGGTGCTTAACCGACTGAGCCACCCAGGCGCCCCTAAAATTTTTTTCCCTTTTAAGACTGAATAATATGCCATTGTATGTATATGCCACATTTTCTTTTTTTTAATTTTGTAAATGTTTAGTTTTGATAGAGACAGAGTGTGAGTGGGGGAGGGGCAGAGAGAGAGAGAGGGAGACACAAAACTCAAGCAGGCTTCAGGCTCTGAGCTGTTAGCACAGAGCTCCACATGGGGCTTGAACTCAAGAACAGTGAGATCATGACCTGAGCCGAAGTCAGACGCTTAATAGACTGAGCCACCCAGGCACCCCTGCCACATTTTCTTTATGCATAAGGCTGCTATGAGCTTGAGTGTACAAACGTCTCTTTGAAACCTTGCTTTCAATCCTTTTGGGTGTATGAGTGGAACTGCTGAATGATTTCTAACTTATCTGGTTGTGTTCAGAGCAGATATTTTATATGAAAGCTACCTTTTTAAGTCTATTGAGACTTAATTTATGACCTAGCATTTAGTCTGTCCTGGAGCATGTCCTGTGTGCCCTTGAGAAGAATGCGTGTGCTGTTGTTGGAGGAAGTATTTTATGTCTGTCAGATCTAGTTGGTTTACTGTGTTGTTTAGATTCTGTTTCCTCACTTCTGGTTGTTCTGTCTGTGCATTACTGTGAGTGGGGTATTGAAGTCTCCAACTATTTTTGTGGAACTGAATCTTCTCTCTTCAATTCTGTCAGTTTTTCTTTCATATATATATTATATGTGTGTATGTATGTATATATGTGTGTGTATGTGTTTGTAATTTAAAATTACCAATATTATTTTTTTTATTTTTTAATGTTTATTTATTATATTTGAGAGAGACAGAGGGTGTGAACAGAGGAGGGGCAGAGAGAGAGGGAGACACAAAATCCGAATCAGGCTCCAGGCTCGGAGCTGTCAGCACAGAACTCGACGCGGGGCTTAAACTTACAAACCGTGAGATCATGACCTGAACTGAAGTTGAATGCTCAACCAACGGAGCCTGGGTGGGTCCAGTATTATTTTTTTAAGTCCAATATGGTTAACATACAGTGTTATGTTAGTTTCAGGTGTACAATATAATGATTCAACAGTTCTATATATTACTCAGCACTCATCACGATAAGTGTACTCTTAGTCTCCTTCACCTATTTCACCCATCCCCTACCTACCTCCCCTCTGATAATCATCAATTTGTTCTCTGTAGTTAAGAGGCTGTTTTTTG
This sequence comes from Cryptoprocta ferox, assembly GCA_028646485.1. NCBI lineage: Eukaryota > Metazoa > Chordata > Mammalia > Carnivora > Eupleridae > Cryptoprocta > Cryptoprocta ferox. Next base: position 72,537,342 of record CM053574.1, read on the forward strand.
GTTTGTCTCTTTTATTTCTTTGTTTGGTTTCTTAAATTACCCATGAGTGAAATCCTATGGAATTTGTTTATTTCTGACTTATTTCTCCTAGCATTGTACTCTCTAGATCTATCTGTGTTGTTGCAAATGGCAAGATTTCTTTTTTTTTTTTTTTTGGCTGAGTAATATTCCATTGTGTATATTTACCACTTCTTCTTTATCCATTCATTCTATCTATGGATGCTTGGGCTGCTTCCATAATTTGGCTATTGTAAATAATGCTGAAGTAAACATACGGGCACACATATGTTTTTGAATTAGTATTTTTGTATTCTGTGGGTAAATATCCAGTAGTGGAATTGCTGGATGATGTGGTCATTCTATTTTTAATTTTTGGAGGAACCTCCATACTGTTTTCCACAGTGGCTGCACCAGTTTGCATTCCCACTAGCAGTGCACAAGGGTTCCTTTTTCTCCACATCCTTGCCAACACTTACTGTGTCTTGTGCTTTTGATTTTAGCCATTCTGACAGGTGTGAGGTAATATGTCATTGTGTTTTTGATGTAAATTTCTCTGATGATGAGTGATATTAAGCATCTTTTCATGTGTCTGTTGGCCATCTGCATGTCTTTGGAGAAATGTCTGTTTGTGTCTTCTGCCCATTTTTTTACTGGATCATTTGTGCTTTTGGTGTTGACTTGTATAAGTTCTTCATATATTTTGGATACTAACTTGATCAAATATTACATTTACAAATATCTTCTCCCATTCAGTAAGTTGTCTTTTAGTTTTGATAGTTTCCTTTGCTCTCCAGAAGTTTTTGTTTTGATGTAGTCTCAATAGTTTATGTTTGCTTCGTTTACCCATTTTGATGGTCTGTCATTAAGTGTGTATGTTTATAATTGTTATATCTTCTTGCTGTATTGAATGTTTTATTAATATATAATGTCCTTTGTTTCCTGTAATTTTGTATATTTATTTTTTAAATTTTGCTTAAGAGAGAGAAAAAGAGGGTGTGAGAGCAAGCTCCTGAGCAAGGGTTGGGCAGAGAGTGAAAGAGTGAGAGTGAGAGAGAGAGAGAGAGAGAGAGAGAGTGAATCCTAGGCAGGCTCCACACTGTCAGTGCAGAGCCTGATGTAGGGCTCAAACTCACAAACTGTGAGATCATGACCTGAGCTAAAATCAAGAGTTGAATGCTTAGCCAGCTGAGCCACCCAGGTGCCCCTGACATTCATATATTTCAAGTCTGTTATGTCTGATATTAGTATAACCAACGCTGTTCTCTTCCAGTTACTATTTGCATGGAATATCTTTTTCCATTCTTTCACTTTCAGTATGTTTGTGTCTTTGGATATAAAGTGAGTCTCCTGTAGATAGCATAGTTAGTTAGTTGATAATGTGTTTTTATCTATTCTGCCAACCTCAGTCTTTTTTTCTTTCATGTTTTATTTATTTTTGAGAGAGTGTGAGACAGCATGAACCGGGGAGGGGCAGAGGGGGTGGGAGGCGGACAGAGGAACCAAAGTGGGCTCTGTGCTGACAGCAGAGAGCATGATGCGGGATTCAAACCCATGAACCATGAGATGATGACTTGAGCCAAAGTCGAGGCTTAACCCGCTGAGTCATCCAGGTGCCCCAATCTCAGTCTTTGGATTGGAGAATTTAATGCATTTACATTTAAAATAATTACTAAGGAGGGACTTAAGCATTGAGCTATTTGTTTTCTATATGTCTTATAGCATTCTTTTGTCCCTTACTTCCTAGATTATTGTCTTCTTTTGAATATTGTTGAATTTTTGTAGTGAAATGTTTAAATGCTTTTCACGTTTCCATTTGTGTATATTCTGTAGCTATTTTTTGTGTGTGTGGTTACCACAGGGATTACATTTAACATCTTGAAGTTATAACACTCTAATTTGAATTTAAATTTTTTTAAATGTTTTTATTTATTTTTGAGTGAGACAGACAGAGAGAGAGAGAGAGAGAGAGAGAGAGAGAGAGAGGGAGAGAATGAGTAGGGGAGGGACAGAGAAAGAGGGAGACACAGAATCCAAAGCAGGCTCCAGCATTCAACCCGACATGGGGCTCAAACTCATGATCTGTGAGATCATGACCTGAGCTGAAGTTGTATGCTTAACTGACTGAGCCACCCAGGCGTGCCTCTAATTTGAATTTATACCATCTTAATAACATATAAAATCTCTGCTCCTTTCCTTTTGATTGTTATCATAAAATTACATCATTATACACTGTGAACCCCAAAATATAAACTAATAATTCTTTTAAATGCATTAGCCTCTTAAATTATATGGAAACAAGATTTGGAGTTACAAACCAAAGTTATATAGGTAGTAACACTACCTTTCATAATTGCCCATGTATTTACCTTTATTGAGATCATCATTTCTCTATATGGTTTTGAACTACTGCCTAGTGTCCTTCCATTTCATCTTGCAGGAATTCCTTGAGCATTTCTCGAAGGGCAGGTATAGTGGTCACAAACTCCCTCAGTTTATGTTCATCTGGAAATGTCTTATTTTCTCCCATACTTTCATAGGGCAAGTTTGCTGGATATGGGATTCTTGCTTGACCGTTTTCTTTTAGCACACTGGCATATTGGTCACTGTCTTCTGGCCTCCAGAGTTTCTGTGGAGAAATCTACTGATGATTTTGTTAAGGATCTATTCTATATGATGGTTTGCTTTTTTCTTGCTGTTTGATTATAATGTGTCTCAGTGTAAGTCTTTGAGTTCATCTTACTTAGAGTTGCTATGCTTCGTGGATATTTATATTCATCAAATTTGGGGACTTTTGAGCCATTTTTTCTTCAAACACTCTTTCTTCTTTATTTTTCTCTTCTTCTGAGATTCCTGTGATGCATATATTGGTCCATTTGATTGTGTCCCATAGGTCTTTCAGGTTCTGTTTGCTTTTCCTCAATCCTTTTACTTTCTGTTCCTCAGACAGCAAGGGGACACATCCAGACACATCCATCATCGTGTCTTCAAGTTTGCTATTTTTTCTTCTCCTTGCTCATATCTGCCTTTAAATCCCTCTAGTGAATTTTTCATTTCAGGTATTTTAATTTTCAGCTGCTGAATTTCTTTCTGGTTTCTTTTTAGGTTTTTTGTCTCCTTACGGATATTTCCATTTTGTTCACATTATTTTCTTTACTTTTTCCGCATCTTCCCTTTACTACTTTAAGCATCCTTGAGACAGTTAAAGTCTTTTTCTGATAGACTTCCCATCAGATCTTTTTAGGGGACATTTTCTGTTGATTTATTTTTTTTTTCCTTTGAATGGGCCATACTTTACTACTTCTTTGTATACTTTGGGATTTTTTTTTTTTTAATGAACACTGGACATTTGAATGGAATAATATGGTAACTCTAGAAATCAGATTCTCTCCCTTCCTCAGGGTTTGCTTTTCTTTGGTTAATGCTTTGCTTATTGGTTTTTGACTGTTGTAGGCTATCTCTGTGCTGAGGACAGGTCTGAGGGGTAAACTTAACAACTTCTTAGGTCTTTTCTGAGCCTTTCTGTGAACACGCATGGTCATTTTCTGATTTTCCCTGTATACACAGTTGTTTTTGAATGTCCTAGTCTTTAATGTCTGGCTCCCTAAAAGGAAAAAGACAAAAATGAAGCTAGGGGAGAAAGAAATACAGGTTCTTTTAAATCTCCTGGACATCACTTCAGGCCGAGGGGGCGGGGCTTGCAAGAATGTGGGTAAGGTGCAATCACAATGGCTGCCTGCCTGTTAGCACCTCTTGATCAGAAACAGCCATCAGAGCACAGATCCCTGATATTTGGAGGACAGAGTCCTTTTTGCCTATCCTGACTCCTGCCCACTATGTGCAAGCTGCTGCAGAAACACATACACACCAGGGGCACATACACTGCTACATGGCTGGGAGTGGGGATGGGTAGCTGCTATTATGCTAAACGCTGAACTTGACCAAAATCAACGGCAGTTTACCATCCAAGTCTTCCCCTGGAAGTTGTGTGCTTTCAGTGCTGTCCAGGATTCTGAAATGGCTAGATCAGACATACTCCACCATGTGTGGGGAGACAGATCTCTGCTGCTTCCTAGTCGACCATATTCCCAGAATCTTCTTCCTCACTTGGTTTTCATTTGCATTTTCCTGATGTACAATGACGTTGAACATCTTTTCATATGATTGTTGGCTATTTGTATAATTTTGGAGAAATATATATTCAAGCCCTTTGCCCATGTTTTTAAATTGTTTTTGCTGTTGTTGAGTTGTAAGAGTTTTTTTTATATATTCTGGATACTAGACTTTCCTCAGAGATATGATTTATGAATACTTTCTCCCAATCTGTAGGTTGTCTTTTCATTTATTTAGTAGTGTCTTTTGCATCAAAGTTTTTAATTTTGATGAAGTCCAACTTACCTATTTTTTCTCTTGTTTGTTCTTTAAGTGTTATATCTAAAAAAGTGATTGTCAGGGACACCTGGGTGGCTCAGTTGGTTAAGCATCCATCTCTTGATTTCACCTCAGGTCATGGTCTCACGGTTTGTGGGGTCGAGTCCCGTATCAGCCTCCTTGCTGACACAGGATTCTCTCTCGCCCTCTCTCTGTCCCTCCCCTGCTCACATGCTCCCCCCCTCAAAAATAGATGAATAAACTTAAAAAAAATGATCACCTAATTCAAGGCTATGAAGATATATTTGTATATCTTTATTTTAGAGTTTTATTAAATTTAGATCTATGCTTCATTTTTACTTAAATTTGTATATGTATGAAAGATGATCCAACTGCATTTTTTTGCACATGGATATGCAATTTTATCCCAGCAACATGTATCGAAGAGACAGTTCTTTCCCCACTCAGTGGTCTTGGCACCTTTGTTGAAAATGAATTGACCATGAATATGAAAGCTTGTTTCTGGAATCTCAATTCCACTAATCTATGAGTCTGACCTTATGCCAGGACTACACTGCATTGACTAGCATAGCTTTATAGTAAATTTGAAACTATAAAGTCTAAGCTCACTAACTTTGTTCTTTTTCAAGATTCTGTTGGCTATTCTGTGTCCTTTGGTTTTAATATGAATTTAGGATCTGCTTGCCAATTTATCGAGTAGTCAACTGAGTTTTGACAGAAATTGTGTTATCTGTAGATTAATTTGGAGAATATTACTCTTTTAACAGTATTAAGTTTCCAATCCATAAGTCCACTAATTGAGACCTTTAATTTCCTTTAATCATGTTTTGTAGTTTTCAGAGTATAAGCTTTACACTTTTTGTTAAATTAATTCTTAAGTATTTTATTCTTTTTGATACTGCTGCAAATAGAATTGCTTTTGTAATTTCCATTTTGGATTGTTCATTGCAAATGTATAGGCGTGCAGCTGATTTTTTAAAAACATTTATCTTTTATCCTGCAACCTTCCTGAAATTGTTTATTACTCCCATAGTTTTTTAGTGTTATCCTTAGGGCTTGGTACATATAAGATCATGGGGATTTTTTTCTTTCAACTAGAGTTAGTGTTACCTCTTTCTTGTTAATCTAGATTTCTTTTATTTTACTTTTGGTCTAATTGTCCTGGTTAGAACCTCTAGTACAGTGTTGAGTACAAATGGTGACAGCAGGGATCCTGCCTGGTTCCTGGTTTTGGGGGGTGAAGCATCCAGCCTTTCACCATGAAATATGATGGGTAGCTTGTGGGTTTTATGTTGATGGGCTTTGTCAAGTTGGGGAAGTTCTCTTCTCTTTTGCTGAGTGCCTTTTATTAAGAAGGGAAGTTTAATTTTTCAAATTTATTTTTCTGTTGAGATAATCATGTGTTTTTTGGGGCACCTGGGTGGCTCAGTTGGTTAAGCATCCAACTTGGGCTCAGGTTATGAACTCATGGTTTGTGAGTTGAAACACTGTGTTGGGCTCTGTGCTGACAGCTCAGAGCCTGGAGTCTACTATGGATTCTGTGTCTCCCTCTCTCTTCTCTCTCACACTTGCGCTCTTTCTCTCTCTCTCAAAAATAAACATTAAAAGATTTTGTAAAAAAAAAAATCATGTTTTTTTTTTTGTCCTTTGTTGATATGATGTAGTACATTAACTGATTTTTTAAGGTTAAACCAACCTTGAATTTCTGGGAGAAATTCCACTTGGTCATGTTTTATAATCATTTTTATATGTTGCTGGATTTGGTTTGCTAGTATTTTGTTCAGGATTTTTTATCTGTGCTCATAAGAGATATTAGTTTGTGCTTTTCTACTCTTGTGATATTTTTTTTTCTCTGGTTTTTGTTGCCAGGGTGATGCTGGCCTTATAAAATGAGTTTGATAATGTTCCCTCCTTTTCTGTTTTTTTGGGGAGACGCTGTGAAGAAGTAATTTTCCTTACATTTTTTTTAATTCCTAAAAGAAGGGACCCCTTTCACATCATCCTTCCCTCCAGTAGCTCATTTTCATCTTTCATGGCTTATATGGTTGGATCCCACTGCTTCCTGATGCTTCTCTGATTCCTCTTGCCTGTGAAGGTGGTTTCATTCCTGGGCTTCAGTCACTAATGTTTAAGGCCCATTCGTGTACTTAATTGTGTACTAGGTTGTTCTAGTCTCCAGTGTTTCACACCTGCTCCTTTTGTCTACTCTACTGATGGTGAGCTTCTTGAGGGCGGTGACTGGGTTCTCAGTTTTACACATGGTCCTGAAGTACCCAGCACAGTGTAACAAGTGAAAGTGGAACATTCTATCCAATGACTTAGATTTTAAAGGCTCTGAAAAATAATCTTTTTCAAGATTTCCTCGTATTTGAGTGTCTATGTGTGTGTGTTCTTTTGTATTTGTGTACACATTTTAATACGACTCTGTATGTTATTTCAAACATAGACCTAAGTGTGGTTAAAAGAGAATTTGGGGGGCAGCACTCCTGCGTCTCCAGTCTGGCTCTTTGAAATAAATACCGGACTCTCAGGTTTGCCATCAGTCTGTGCTCGCATACGTAATATGGAAACTGGCATGAGGATTAGAATAAAATATTTATTATTTAGCTCAATACTTTTGTGCTAGTAGGCACCCAGTACATAATGACTATTATAACTAATGGCTTGAGCTCCTTTTAAAGAAAGAATCTGATATGAACCATAGTTTAATATTTGTATTTAATATTTGTCTAGTATTAATCATGTTCTGATATTTATTTGAAATAATAGATGATTTGGTTGAAAACCTTAAATTTTGTTTTTAAGAGCTGATTAGCTAAATTTTTTCCATACTAAATACTTTGACAAAAGAGTTTTTTTATTTTTCTTTCTGTTATTTCTTTGGAATGTCTTTGGAAGCTGTTGATAAAGGCATAACTTTTCCTCGACCGAAGTGCTTGAGGAAGTGCCTAAAAGCACGGGCTCCGGAGCTAGAAAACGTGGACTCAAGTTCAGGCACTCACTAGCCATGTCTTTCTCCCACTGCCTCCTCTGTCACACAGGAATGAGTACCAGCTTCTTAGAGCCCTTAGAGGATGCAGAGAGACACTCAGCGAGAAACACTTAGTACAGAACCTGGCATTTGGTTAAGTGCTGAATGCTAAGTAGTCATATTCTTCGTATTTTTCATCATCCACACCTTGTATGGTGTCTGGCACTCAGCAAATGTTTGAGTGGACAGTTTTGTCGACATTATTAACATCCCTGTGGAAAATTCCTCTTCCAGGTTTTTGGGGGTTTTTTTGAAAGAAGAATGCTACATTGGGATGGAGGCCTGATTAGGTGAGATGCAAAGCTATTCCTAGAAAGGCAGAGAGTCTGATCTGAGAAGGGTCCTTTCCACCACCTGTACTTTAAGGATGAGATTAGTGGGGTGCCTGGGTGGCTCAGTCGGTTGAGCATCTGGCTTCGGCTCCGGTCGTGATCTTGCAGTTGGTGAGTTCAAGCCCCGTGTCGGGCTCTGTGCTGACAGCTCAGAGCCTGGAGCCTGCTTCCAATTCTGTGTCTCCCTCTCTCTGCCCCTCCCCTACTCACGCTGTGTGTGTGTCTCTCTCTCATAAAAATTAATAAACATTAAAAAAATTTTTTAAAGATGAGATTAGCAGGGCTGCAATGCTGTGACTTTGTGGTTGGGTATTTATCCTACTGTAGCTGTGTCTCTTAATTTGTTTTATACCTTCCTGTCTGGTGAGTGTGTGTGTTTCTGATAGGGTTAAACAGTGAGCTTTGCAGATTTCATCAGCATCAGAAAACTCACTGTGTTGTTTTACTTCGTTAATCAGGCCCTTTAACAAAGCCTTGTCCATTAAACCAAACCCAATGAAACCCAAAAGAGTTACTGCAGTGACTATCATGACATTATTCTCTGTGGTGGTGTTGGCACTTAAAGAGGATTAGTGGCACACAGCAGGGACCCTTATCTTTATTGCCACATTTGGGATCAGAGTGCGTGAAGCTTCTGAAGAAAAACACACACTTACGTATATTCCTTATTCGTGATGACTCCCCAAAAAAGGTAGAGAAAAATCGCTACCTACATGCATCACTTTAAAGACATAAGGGTTAATCAAGCCTTGTTTTCGAGTTATTACTATTATTTCTAGTACTCTTCTGGGTACTCTGTCTTACTGAGTCTACATTTTTTTCATCTAGTTTTCTCTCATTTGCATGCAGAGGTTGTTTGAGCAGAGGGCTGAATGTTGCAGATATAAAATCACACCAACTGAATGTAAATTTGGCAAAGAGTGAATACAAAGTTCCTTCAGGATAGAGCTAATTCTTCACCATTTCCATATGGAAAACCATCATCCAACCAAAACAAGATTGATGGTAGAATTAAAAATGCTTGACTGGGGTTCAACACTCCTTAAACTTAGGACACAAAGAAGCGTAATATCCAAAAGTTGGAATTATTTCTCCATGTAAAGTTGTCAAAGAGCTCCAAAGCAAGGCCTTCATTACCTTAGAATGTTCTCCACTGGCTAATAACAGTGGCCTTACGTGTCAGCACACCTGGGCTAAGAGAGGAAGAGAGGTTGACCTGTGTTCCTTTCTACACTGGGGAGAGGATTTTGGAGAGTTCATTTAGTCCTGATTTGGCTCTGCGTGATGTTTTTGCTTTTTTTTTAAATCGTGTAAGCTTCTCATGAAATGGTGCTACGTAGGTTTTTGTATTCACCTTGGACACGGCACCCTAAGCAGGCATTATTCCTCTCAGCATGCAAATGAGACTGAAGCTCAGGGAGATAAGAGAACTTGCTAAAAGTCACCAAGAAACAGTCATTTTTTTGGGGCAGGATTGTTGTGAGAAGTAACATAGAATTGAGTCCTCAAGGAAGAGTGTCTAGAGCTCTGTGGATTTCTTTATTTGCGGTATGTGTGACTGCCATGTTTGAATGATTTTGAGTAGCTGTCTGGTAGTAGTACTTAGAGAAAGACTCATGTTGAGAAACTAGTATTCAGGTCATTTGGATGTTGAGATTCCATGCAGAATATTCTCTCTGGGACGAATCTTTGGTTCTACCTGAACCCAAATGGTCAGAGTCCTTTTCTCTTGAAACCACAACCACTGACTGGGTTCAGCAGGATCTGTGCCTGTTGAGTGGATCAGAGGTGAACCCAGCAGTCAGCAGATGGAACTGCCCAGGCTCAAGCCAATGTCCTCACATAGATGCGAAAGTGCAGGGGGAAAAGCATACAAATAGGGCCGACCAGACTGCACAGATGATCACTTTCTTCTTGTTCCCAGTTTTGGTTTTCCTAGAGTGTATATTTAACTTGCTGAGTTTCTTCTCTCTGGTGTGTGATTGTTGTTATATATTAACTTAATGCCAGGCAACAGCACGGACTTGCAAGTCATACTGGTGGGTTTTTGTGTTCTGTGTAGGGCAGAATTCAAAGCTCTGATAATGTCATGGTCTGAGCTCTTCGGTGGAGCAAGGGGCCCTAAAATAAAATCGTACCTCCTGTGGTGTGACCTGTTTAGTGGCTTTTTGAAGACTTGGAAAGGTAGAATGAGTCCAGTCTGTTGTTCTTAAAAATGAAGTAGTTCTTTAGTTATCTTAATAAAGATCAGAGTTAAAGGAAAATCCGTTGTTTGGTTATTGTTCTGAGTTTAAGGTCAAGTCGTGGAGTCTAGAGAAAGTGACCAGTGCTTTACTATTAATAGGATTTGAGAAGATATGTTAGTTGTTATCTCACGAATAGCTCACGCCTTTAAGGGGAGACAGTGGGAATCAGTCTTCTGAAAAGTGCATTCCTGTAGCATTATGTTTTGATTCTCCATGGGACCTGTTCTGTAATTGTACTTATTACCAATGTGGGCATTTACCCTCTTTATGTAACTCAATATAAGCCTTCCCTAAAAATGGAGACTAATGTACCTCACTGTGACATGTGTTTGTGGCATGGAGTGGATGCTGGTTTGTATTACAGAAGACTGTACAATAAATGCTTTTGTTTATAATAGTTCCCAATACATGCAAGAGGCACTCAGTAAAAGTATATTGCTTTAGCACAGATTTGTCACAAGTGATTTTATTTATTGGCAACATTCTGCCATGAGCGTGATTTTTAGGGGTCTATAATTTAGATTTTCCTAATTCAAAGCTATACTTTTTCTGAAACTACCTGGAGATGCATTCAGTAAGAAATAAACCAATGTAGAGGATTAAGAGACTGAGATTTGAAATTGAGTTATTACTTTCTTATTACCTCTAGAAATAATTGCTCCTTTGATTTAAAACCCATTAGCAGCCTTCTATAATCTTTGGCATCATGATTATTGGCAATTCAATCGAGTCTTTTAATATGGTCTCATTTCAGAAACCTTAAGCAGATCATTGGTTTAACTTAATAGGCATGGTATTTAAAAGATCGTAGGATGAATTTTATTGAAAGTATCCAATAACCTGGATTTATTTATTTATTTAAGGCACTTTAGAGAAACACAACCAAATGTACATATGTATGTGTGTATGTATATATATAGAGAAAATGAATGAACGAATGATTGGTTTTAAGGAATCAGTTCATGCAGTTGTGGGACCTGGTGGGTCCAAAATCTGTAGGGCAGCTCAGCAGCATGGGCACTCCAGCAGGAGTTGACGTTGTGGTCTTGAATCCGAAGGCAGTTGTGAGGCCAGATTCCTTCCTTTGCAAGGACCTTGGTCTTTTAGGGCCATCTACTGATTGGATAAAGCCCACCCACAATATGGAGGGTAATCTGCTTTACTCAAAGTCTACTGATTTAACTGTTAATTACATCTAAAAAATACCTCAGAGCAACGTCTGGACTGTGTTTGACCAAAACAACTGGGCACCATGGCCTGGCCAAGTGGACACATAAAATTAACCATCACTACCACCCACATGGGGAAACGTGGATGTTAAAACTTACCTGTGGGCGGGGCACTTGGGTGGCTCAATCAGTTAAGCTTCTGACTTCGGCTCAGGTCATGATCTCACAGTTCATGAGTTAGAGCCCTGCACCCCCCAGGCTGTGTGCTGACAGCTCAGAGCCTGGAGCCTGCTTTAGATTCTGTGTCTCCCTCTCTCTCTGCCCCTCCCACGCTCGCTTGATGCTCGCTCTCTTTCTCTCAAAATTAAATGAACATTAAAAAAAAATTTACCTGTGGGCCTGGAACTCCTCTTCCTTCACCCATCTGCTCACATAACATAGAATTAACCTACAAGGTAAGAGTGGAAGATTAGAAAGTTGGGGAGTAACCACAGGAAAATTAGATGCCACACCGGCAATTAGAAATTAATAATGTGATTAAGGATAGAAACTCAAGGTGTGACAAGGATATACCAAGCTCCCCGTCGTATGGTTGCAGGATCTGGGAACAGTCATCAGACAGAAGCAGGTGTGGGAGGCGGAACCAATGACAGACTGCCCCAAAGTCCCAGGTGACACAAATAGAACTTCAATGGACTCTGATAGAAGATTCCAGCAGAAATGATTTTAGGTTGTCAGCGGGTTCTAAGTCATGCCACCATGCCAGCCCCAGCAGCTGGAGAGCTGGCATCTTCCGGGAGTTCTAAGCCTTATGTTTCAGAAGGCAAATGGAGAGGACAGTAGTGTGGCAACCACATTAATCTGCTGCATGGGAAATACGGGTTTTGCAGAGAAGTCCTTCACAAAGCAGGACTGGTGAGATGGACACCAGAACCAATGGGAGACAGTCCATCCAACTGAGAGAAGAAGAAAGCAATACCAAGAGCTAGGCTAGGCAACAGTAGGGAGTGTGGCTATTGTATGTCCTCAGGGAGTTCTCTTTGGCGAATTTAGCAAGAAAGAGATTTCATTTCTGCAGAGTCACACTTACCATGCTGTGGGGTTGAAGGAGCCATAGCGTGGGTCAGATGTGTAGGTGTGGGTTTACGCAAACGAAGCAGAATCAACAAGGAGCCTTTTATTACTCCCCTTCCTATAGGAGACGGTTCCAGCAAACACCGAGTTCTACGTTATGACACTCTGGCAGGAAACTCCTCTTTTCAGAGCTCTGTCACCTGTACTGTCACTGGTCCTGCACCTCCAGGCTTCTAACTCCTATTAGTTCCTTCACTGTGCAAAGAGAGGGGGAAGTCCTGGGCAAAACCAGACCTCCTTTCTATTGCAGGATCATCCCTGCCTCAGTTTTGCGTGAGTCCCTCCTAGACATGGGTGAAGGCGACTGCTTTTCTGAACACCCCTGGTTAGCTCTAGCTCCCAGCCGGCTCTGTGAACAGTCCTTGCCCTGTGTCTCCCGTCCTCTCCCAGCAGCAAGGGCATGGGAGACACCTGTTCCTCTTCTTCACCGTAAGTGTATTTCTAAAGCCTTTGCACTTGATGTACTTCATGCAAGTAGTGAAAGTACTTTCCAGGTGACGTGGGCCATCTCATAATTTTCAAACCCATTGCCTTCTTGTGGCACCTCTTGATTCTCTGCAACCTCAACCCTTGTTCGTCTCTGCCTCCTTCTAGAAGCTCTGCTTGGTGACTGCTGCCTGCTCTCCCTGCTCTGCTTCTGTTCTCTAGGTCTCTGTGACGGCTCTTCCTCCTTCTTGTGCTAGCGTGTTTTTCAGGATGTTGCTTTTCAGCACCCTCTTCCTTCTCAACCCCAGCATTCCGATGGCCCTACCTCTGACCTTGTCTCCACTCACCCCACGTGTCTCGTTAACACCTGTGTCTTTGAGTCAAGACCCAGGAAGTTCTGGCGTTAGTATGTGTTCAGTGTGGTGGGCACTGGGTGTGAATGAAAGCACGGCTCCCCTCCCATCCCAGGACGGAGTCCTCCAGCAGTGGTGCACCTGCCACGGGCTCCAAGGGACACAGCTTGTCAGAGCTTGTCCCCCAGGGTGCGATTAGAGTTAGGGAAGTGGCGAAGCAAAGGGAAGATTAAGGTTGTAGAAGAAGGTGTCATGGGAGGCCGATGTTGAAGATCTTGTAGGATTTTGAGAGGTTAATTAACATGGCAAAGAAGACCTTCTGCGTGGGTGGAACTGTGTGAACAGAGACAAGGAGCGGAAGGTAGTCCAGGGTGACTGAGGCCAAGAGCACCTTTATATGGGAAGAGTAGGAGATCAAAACAGGTTTTATTCTTCCTGCGGTTCTCAAACACCATGCGCTGTGCCTTGCACATCATAGGAGCTCCTTAGAGTTTTTGAAAATAGTTGAAAGTAAGAGGGGTCTGAATGACAAGAGCCCCAAAGATTAGACTGAGGAGATTAAAGTTTAATCCAGGGAGCCATCAAAGGTTGTTGAGCAGGATGTGGACTGTGACTGGGGATGCACTTCAGGAAACTTCATCTGGCGTTTGGGCACCGAATGGATTGGAGAGAAGAGAAGTAGGAAATTGGTGACAGATCTTGGTGAGAGGTGAGCAAGCTCTGAGGTGGGAGACCTCAGAGGAAGTGGACCTGAGGAAACGAATCCAGAGATAAGGATAGTGGAGACAGAGGAGCCTGTACTCTGGAGGCGGGGCTGGGGGGGGTGGCCCTGGGAGGACTGAGGTCATGTTAACAGAAGACGGGAAGAGGTTTTGTCGGCACGGGGCGACTGCTGAGAGGATGACATGAGCTTGGTTGCATCTCCGTGGGAGAGGTGACCCCTGGTGACGAGGCTGCCCGAGTGTGAGGAGAGCAGGAGAAATGCCAAGAGTGGAGGGAAGCAGCAACTTGATGAAAAACGTAGCTGTTCACGCCCACAGACATGCTCATTGCTGAAGCTGCAGCGATGAAGAAGGTCAAGTTGGTCTCTTCCCTCATGGTTTACGGGTCAGACACAAGAGGAAACGCAATCGGAGAATTGTCAGACGTTGAGTCAGGTCTAGGAGGGAGAACGTACTGAGGGTTCCAGAGACACGGGGAGCAGAGATTCGAGAGTTTGTAGGGGAGACTTACGCTGTCAGCCGTTCATTCCCAGACCGGTCTTCCCATCTCTGCATCCGTGTCCTGCAAGAGTCATTGATGGGGCCTCAGCGATCTTGGCCGCCTTCTAGTTACATAAGCTTCACCAGGCACACTGAGGGGCCTCGTGGGCCAGGGATTCTAAGATGGCGACGCTGTAGCTGTACATGGCAGGTCTGAGGTGCAGATGGTGTGTGAGGAGTGCCAGTCCAGGAAATGATGTCATCGTGCTTATGGGTGCCCTGAGCTTTGCACCATTCAAAAC
>CM053574.1:72552025-72649527 GCA_028646485.1 Cryptoprocta ferox
AATATATGTTTTTTTTTTTTTTTAAAAAGAAAGTAAGAAAAGAAAAGTCCATGCAGCTAAGATCACCTTGGACTTTTCCTTTTCTGGTGGCCTGAGAGAGCAGGGCAGGCACTGAGAGGAGAGCTCCCAGGCTCTCTGCAGGAGGAGGTGCACATCGGTGGGACACTGGAGAACCAGGTGCAGGACAAGCCTATGAGAGGTGAGAAGTGGAGGTGGGGAGGTAGGACCAGTGCTCTAGATACTTGCTATGGTTGATTCCTATGGACATTTGAGTCATTCATGGGCCATGGAAATGGATTTACTGACTCTTCATCCAACCTCTACCCTTCGACTGACCTTTTTAAAGGATGATTATTTCACATCTAAACTTGTAACAGTGTTAGAACAATGGTCCTCACAACCACATGGTCAACATTTTACCACGAACTGAGTTAGTCTACTCTATTAGGTTGGAAGGGCAAGGGTTTCCTCTTCTAACACTATTGTTTATACTGTGGCTGAGTCACTCGTAGACTATCGGCTTCAAGGTGTGTGGAATTTTGGCTTCACCTGCAAGACATAAATCCGAGATCTCATCTGTACCTGTATAAGGAGCTCACAATGTTTTTCTTATCTGAAGAACAGTTGCAAAATGTTTGTTTATTGGAACAGGAGGTAAAACAATACATCGTGTAAGGGTGAATTATGACTGAATTCATAAGAAGTGGACAATATAGCTTTTTAAAACCATTTCCCCATTTCTCCATCTCCCAGCCTCTGCCAGCCCCCAGTCTGCTAGTCTCCGTGGATTTGCCTGTTCTTGACATTTCTTATAAATGGCATCCTACAATATGTGGCTGGTTGTGACTGGCTTCTTTCACTTAGGAGAATATTTTCAAGGCTCACCCATGTCCAGCATGTATCAGTACTATATGGCCAAATAATATTCAACTCAATGGATATATCGTATTTGGCTGCTTCCTGCATCAGTTGATGGATATTTGGTTTATTTCCACATTTTAACTGTTAGGTCTAATGTTGCTATAAACATTCATGTGCAAGTTTTTGTGTGGACATATGTTTTCCAGTCCCTTGGGAATACACCTAGGCATGAAATCGCTGGGTCATATGATAACCCTATATTTAATATTTTCTGGAGCTGCCAAACTGTTTTCTAAAGTAGCTGCACCCTCTACATCCCCACGAGCCATGTAAGGGGGTTCTGATTTCTTCACATCCTTGTTAACACTTGTTTTCTGGAACAATACAGTATTACCGTATTACTGCAAACTCCTAGTCATTCAGGCCCTGATGACCTATAATATGGGTTTTCTAGGATTTTGGTTTCTCTTTCTCTGTCTCCCAGGTAACTGATTTGTTGATTTCACTCTAATAAAATCCAGTTTCACTTCCCTGGGACAGGTGGGTGAGGGGAAAATGGGAGAAATTCCGTTGGTTAACGTAAATTCATATTAACACTTGTTAACAAGTTGGTTAGAAAGGTTTAAGGGGGGGAAAGGCTGAATGTATTCACTTAAGTGAGGTTTCGGGTTAATGACAAGTACTCCTCCATAGGACTGGGGATATATTCTTGGGTACTAGGATAATTTGTAAATTTGAGGTGTTCATTTGTGAAAATAATTGAAGACTAAGCCTGTTCTGTATTATCTGGATGACCGCCGTATAGGAGAAACTGAAACTTAATTTTCGTGCCTTTGTTTGT
This sequence comes from Cryptoprocta ferox, assembly GCA_028646485.1. Classification (NCBI taxonomy): domain Eukaryota; kingdom Metazoa; phylum Chordata; class Mammalia; order Carnivora; family Eupleridae; genus Cryptoprocta; species Cryptoprocta ferox. The sequence goes on from CM053574.1 coordinate 72,553,728, forward strand.
GTTTGAGTAAAGGGTTTGGTGCCATGAAATTCAGCAGAAGTGACCGCACTTAATGCAGTTTTCAGAGCCTGTCAGGGGGTCTGGGGTAAATTTTCTCAGAGTTTCCTGCAGTCTTCACATGTGGTGAGGAGTGTCGCTATCGGTGCTTCTGTTGTTTCCAGTGAAGCCCTTGTAACAACAGTGAGAATGAAGACATCTCCCAAAGGGTCTAAGGCTTTGCATAAAGAAGTCTGTTATAAGCGAACATGACTTTGAAGTGTTCACTACAATCTTTAACCTTTACATTAATTTATATCCTGTTTCATAATATTTACACAATTGATAACTAATGTGTATTATAATATAAAATGAAGTCTTAAATTACGTAACATCAAACGAAAATAGCTGCACCTTCCCCCAGCACACTAAAAAACTTCAAACTTACGTAGAACAGATTTTTTTTTTTTACTATCCTTTTCATCTTATCCATACGTTTAATAAATGTTGATTGGTCCCTGCACTAGGGACATAAATATAAAAGATATTATCCGTTCTCTTTAAGATCCTGCAAGGAAACGGCATCAAGACGTGAGACAAGAAATCAAGTACAAGGCAATATAAAATGAAAAAGAGGCAAGGATGCTGTGGAAAGAGATTTTGGGGCAGGGTGTTGAAGATGACAGTTTATAGCTGGAAGAACCTGAGTTTCTGTCCAGGTGCTTAAATTGCCTTAAGACTTAGGTCAAGTGGCTTACCCTTTCCAAGCATCACTCTGCTTCCCCCAAGGGGTCATGCCTGGTTAAATTCATGTTGGAAATTTCTAGAACTAGCTCAGTTTTGAGAGGCAGTGGAGTGTGGTAGAGAAACGGTCAGATTCTGTTACTCCATCAGGGTTTACCTTAGGCCTTCTCCTGTGTGGCTTTGGGCCTCCCTGTAAATCTCTAGGTCTCCATGTCCTCATATATGAAATGAAGGTAATTGGAATTGCATTGTAGAGCAGAGACCAGAGTAATTAGACCGTTCTAGATCTTTTTACAGGTCTGGGCATTTGATATAGCGTCTGGAGAATGAGTAGAGCAAAGAGAACATGCTTAAGAGCCATAGAAATAGAAACTAAGTAGGACCATATAATATAAAATAATATAATATAATATATAATATCTATACTGACAACTTACAGAATAAGAATAGAGGTAGAAAAAAGATCGTAAGTACTTAATGGGTTATGAGGTTTTTAGAAAGTCAAGTAAAGATTGCAGTTCATTTTAGAAATCTGGTTTCTTCTTTGTTCATACACGTGAACTGTCTATTACAATGTCTGGTACTTAGTGTTCATTAAATATTACTCACTTTCTGAAGAAATAGGCAGATTAGTGGAGAGGAATATATTTCAAGAGACAATAATAGGCATGATTTCTAAATTAGACTAGCGTGTTGGATTGACTAGGAGAAGAGAATCAATTTGAGAAGGAGTTTGAAATGAGCAACCAGCCGCCAGGTGTGGGTGAGTAGTGATCAAATATATTGGAAAAGTAGCACTAAGTTATTTGGAAGTTTTAATTTTGTGATACACCTTTTTTTGTTTTAAGTTTTGTTAATATTTCAGTCTTTAGAAAAGACTCGCATTTAGAGGGAAACAAGTCTTCCATTCTGTTCTCTGAAACCCCCATAACTGACTGCTATATTAACTAACATGCATATGATATGGTTAAATGTATGATAGTTGGGACAAAAACTGTGACATAGACAAAATAGAAAGAAGTTATGAAGATGGAAAGAGTAAATGGCACGATGGTGATTAAATACAGATTAAGTAGATCAAGCAGTTTTCCAGAGGAGCAGAGATTTATTAAGTCTGTCAGGAAAGGCCTGCTGAAATGTTTGCTAAGTTAAGAGGCAAAACTAGTTAAAGTCCTACAGGGCAGTAACCTTTGCAGTATGTTCTCTGCAGGGTGGAAATTATTTGCATCGCTCCTGGACAAAAATAATCTACAAGTTTAACCCGTAACTTACCTAACCAGTAGCAAGCAGCAAGTCAGAATAAGGTGTATCCTCCTAGAGAACGGAGTAACCTTGGGTGGGCGTGTTAGACCTGCTCTGGGTGGGTACTGAAAGGTGGGCGTCCTTCAGTTTATTTTCATTTCTGGGTAATTGTTTTTTGTGTATATTTTGTTTGTTTTTGTTTTTTGTTTTTTGGGGGACAGAGCATATACATGTACGTGCAGAGAGGGAGAGAGAAAGAGAATCCCAAGCAGGCTCTACACCAGCATGGAGCCTGATGTAGGGCTTGGTCTCATTACTGTGAGATCATGACCTGAGCCAAAATCAAGAGTCTTCTGGGTGCTCAACCGACTGAGCCACCCAGGCATCCCTGGGCACCTTTTAAAAATGTGTATAAGCATTAGACAGGGCCATTAATACTAGGATGCATGGGACTTTCCATCACGGTCCCGGTGTCTCTCAATGTGCATGGGGTTTCCCGGAGGCCAATTTTTGTCCTGAGCTCAAGTCCTACAATAACATGTTTGGTTTCTTTAAAGCAGAGCCATTGCTCTTCCAAAAACTTACCTTCTCATTTGTCCTCTCTTGTGACCTCGTTTTGTTTCTAAACTGACTGTACTAAAACGTCAGGTCTTCCCAGCTTCCCTTCCCCACCCCCAGACAGACTCCTAGAAAGTCACTTTGTAATAAAGCCTCAAGCCTATTTCAGATACAAATGGCTTTGCTGTAGGTTCCAGAAACAAGGGGGAAAAATGTCTAGAGGTCTCCGAAAAGCTTTGCCACTAAATTCTTTAGACTCAGGTAACAAAACCCACAGGAGGCTCCCCCTGAGTTGTTTGGCTTGGAATCACTGTTGGGGTACCACTCATCATTCTGATGGCGGTCTGCATCCGTTTCCTAAATAACCGTTGTTTGGAATTTAAAACTGGACATAGGCTTATGCAGGTAAACAGGTGAGTTTTGTGTTATAGTCTCTTCTTTTTGTCCTTGGTTTACAAAGCCCAGGTATTGTGTGAGCCTGTCTCACATGTAATCTTTAGGACATGTAAACTGGCTCAGCAAAGTTAGAAGAGTCCCAGCAAAGGCAGGTTCCCAAGGGATAACCATAGGGCATCCAAGATGGATGCTGTCCCTTCCTTCAGGATTTTTCCACTGTTTATGTAAGGACTGCATTTTTAGGATAGGTATTATATATTTCAGGATCAGAAAACCGTCAAGGTGGAGGAAACCTTAGAGGTTATGAATCCGGTACCCACACCGTTTGTGGTCTGTGGCTTCAGCTACTAAGCCCTCCTTTGTGGGAGGCGTGAACCTTACTAGATGGCGTGTTCTATTTCCTTGATTGTTCATGAATTCTCTGTCTCAGAATGAAAGGAACCTCAGTCTGTGCACTGATTCCACCCAAGGGTGTACATCCGAATCTCTACTCCTTCTTCCATAGGAAAATCACTGTGATATCTTCCCTAATAGTTGTCTTTTTAAAGCTTAGAATCCCAGAATTCTTCTACTGTTGGTGGAATGATGTGGGTGGCAGACCAGTGTCCAAAGTGATTTGCATTTTGTTTGTTTAAGATGTGGTGCTTAGAACTGGATAGATTACTCCAAATCAGCAGACAAGTGTATGGGTTTAGGGGAAGGATGGAAAGACTGCTCAGATCAAAAGATCTATCATTTGTGTAGACCAGGAGTATTGGAATTTCTGATAGTTGCGTGACATCGTCCAGTCACTTCAGCTACCTGATCCACTACATCTTTGGGTTCTTTTTGAAGTAAATTGCTTTTGTATCAAATAGTCCCATCTTAGCCATATGTAGGTAATTTTTAAAGAAATTTTTAAAACCTTAGCTGGGAATACTTACAATAAACAGCATCATTAATAATGATACATGACTTTCATCAGAGAGAATCACATGGTGGTTAAGAACCTAGCTCTGGAATCAGACTCCCTACAGGTTCAAATCCTGTCTCTGTTGCTTATTACTATATGACCTTGAGATGATTCACTGTGATCGTGCCTGTAAGGTACTTCCCCTGGCTCTTGACACATGGTCAATGATCAACAAATGAGAGCTCTTTTTATCCACTTTGTCAGACTCCTACCAAGCTCTTCAACAGGCAGTACCCTATTTAACCCAGCTACAACTTGAAGAATACTATTATTCCTTACTTTTTCAGATCCAGGAACTGAAGCTCAGAATAGTTATATAGCTTGTTCAGGGTTATATGGCTGTTGAGTGGTGTGTTAGGAATTTGAACATAGGCCTATCTGATGCCAAGTGACTGGCACTCTACTTAGCTCTATTATATATCTGTTCTTTGTATTTGTATTTTCTTTTTTTTTTAATGTGTATTATTTTTTGAGAGAGAGAGGGTGACACAAAATCCGAAGCAGGCTCCAGGCTCAGAGCTGTCAGCACAGAGCCCAATGTGGGCCTCGAAGTCACAAACCGCGAGATCATGACCTCAGCCAAAGTTGGATGCTCAACCGACTGAGCTACCCAGGTGCCCCTGTATTAGTATTTTCTTACCCATCCTTTTAACCCTTGTCTATCTTTTAAAAAACTCTTTTATTAAATATTTAGCTTATACAAAGGATATTTGTAACGTGTGTAAATTCAAAGATTGACAAATAACACATATGCATTGCCCAACCTGAAATATAAAATACCACCAGCATCTGTAAATATTCCCTCCTGTCCTCAAACCCAGCCAACCCCTACCAAGGGGGTAACCATTATTCTGAATTTAGGGATTATCACTTGTTAACCTTTTAAGGTGATTTTCCATGTATAAATAAATTCCTAAACAATGTATTTTCATATTAACTGTCTAAGTCAAATAAGCATCACACACAAGATGTGGCCATGAAGTAACTTTATTATTTTGCTTCCTGTGGTCCCCTTACATCAGCTCTGTGATTAGTTCTTGCCATGCCCTCCATGAAGACTCAAGTATTTCCCGTGACTCATCTTGTCCCTTTTGGGTCATAAAAATCTTGCTTCAAGTAGGAAAAGAAAGCCAAACAAACAGAGTACTCATTTTAAAATGCTCAACTTCATGTAATAATCAAACTTTAATCTTGCTATAGAATTGAGGCTCTTAACATTAGTAAGGGGTGTCTCCCCTTCCTGTTCCCTGTCCCCAGACCCTCAGGAGTACTGCAGGCCATCCCCAAGCCGTTGTTCTTTCATGTGGATTTGAAGTACAGCGTTTCCAAATACTTCTATCCCCTGCACACAGTTTCCTGTTATTAACATCTTACATCAGTGTGGCACACTTGAAACAATGAGCCAGTGGTATTAAATCTGTTATTATTAACTCAGGTCCATAGTTTATGTGACGGTTCACCTTGGTGTGCAGGCTGTGGGTTTTGACTACTGTATGATGATGTGTGTCCACCATTATAGTATTATACGTAGTAGTTTCACTGTCCTAAACATTCCCTGTGCTTCTCCTATTCATACGGCCTTCCCCTTTAGCCCCTGGTACCCTCTGGTATTTTTACTGCTTCTGTAGTTTTGCCTTTTCCAGAATGTCATGTAGTTGTGATCATACAGAACATAGCCTTTTCATATTGGCTTCTTTCACTTAGCATTATGCTTTTAAGATTTTTCATGGCTAAATAGTTCACTCACTCCTTTTTATAGTCACTAAAAACCATTGTCTGTAGTGATGTCCCATTGTCTGGTTGCAGCACGGTTATTTATCCATTCACCTCTTAAAGGACATCTTGGCTGCTTCCAGGTTTGGGTTGATCGTGAATTAAGCTCCTATAAATATCTTAGCTATTTAGTTTTGATCTCTCAGGTCCTTATTTGTAAAATGAGATACTGAACAAAAGTCTTTCTCATACCTAACAGTCCAAAATTCCATCTGTGAAGAAACCTGACTCCCAGGAACAGGAAGATGAATTTGGGTGACATTTTAAGGGTCAGACATAAATGGTTCTCTGAGGGGAAGGTGGACAGGAGGAAGAAAGAGAAGGGTGGCCGTAATGTGAGAAAGAGTCTTCAAATGAGAAGGATTGGACAGAGATAGGAGCATCAACATTATTTCAATTAAATTATTAATTTAAAAGTATAAAACAAAACCAAGAGCAACCAAAAGTGTAGCTGAAGGTGGAGGTGGCCCTGGGCGGCTGCAGTCAGGCTGAGAGGAAGGAGGAACTTTCCATAGGAGCTGGTGGCCGCACCCAGGGCCCCTGCTGCTCCCTTTATGTGACTCGTTTTAGAAGGTACACCGGGTATTGCCTGTGAAGCTATTAAGGAAGGACAGGCAGCAGGCAGACGTGCAGGAACGTACCTGCGTAGGCATCTCGACAGTAACATCTACTTGAAACCCAAGGAACAACAGAGATCACTTTTATGGGGCTGGCCTCCCCCCATAGCACCTGTCCTGGCCCTGGGGCTCTGTCGGTAGCTCACACCGGCCAGTTCCTCATGCGGAGGTAAACTGAGTCTTTATATTCTGAATCTGACCCAGGGGGCTGGAGAACTCGCTGGCCCTGAGAGCGTGGCTTCTAGATGAGAAACCTGTCCACCTTCTGGATCACACCCAGGGTACATCCCAAAGATAATTTCTTCAGGGAACTCCTGATTGTTCAATTGAGGAAGGCATCTCTCTGTGGCTCTGATGGACCCAAGGCACAGGGACAAGGTTTTCTCTCCTGTGGAATTTAGGGTTGTGCCCTGAAGAAAAGCTTGAGTCCAAATCGGTAGGTACTAAGAAATCAAGATGTTTGTTTTGAAGTCCCTCAAATAGAGTGATGGAGGGGCGCCTGAGTGGCTCAGTGGGTTAAGCATCTGACTTTGGCTCAGGTCATGATCTCAAGGTTAGTGGGTTCGGGCCCTGCGTCAGGCTCTGTGCCTGGAGCCTGCTTCAGATTCTGTGTTTCCTTCTCTCTCTAACCCTCCCCCACTTATGCTCTGTCTCTCTGTCTCTCTGTCTCTGTCTCTCTGTCTCTCTCTCAAAACTAAATAATAAACATTAAAAAAAAACATCAAGAGGGAAGACTTGGGAGGATGGAAAAATAGTGAGGCATGTTACAGACTGTTCTGAGGTGGGGATCTGGGAAGTAAATTGGGGCTCTTTTGACTGAAATTCATGACCTGAATACTTAGAGTAAATACGTACTTTACCATGAATCATGTGGCCTGTTGTCTAAATTCTCCTCAAATGTTTATTAGACTAATCAACCACAAGGCAGTTATGATTCATAGTTTTTACTTTTTTACATTTAACAGCTTTATTGCTAGTTTTAATTAGCTCGTTTTAATCGGAAGAGTCAGTAATTTTTAGTAAACTTACAGAGCCGTGCAGCCATCACAGCAATCTAATTTTGAAATGCTTCTAGCATCCCCGAAAGAAACCTCAGGGCCATTTACAGGCAGCACAGATTTCTTCCCCTGGTCCTCGGCAACCACTGATCTGCTTTCCGCCTCTATGGATTTGCTCTCTGGGCATCTCAGTGTGTCCCCAGAACCAAACAATACGTGGGCTTCGTGTCTGTCTTCTTCTACTTAGCCCTTTGGGGTTTTACTGAGCTTCTGAGGTTTGTCCATCTTGTAGCGGTATTTATTTTTCTACAATTAAAATAAGTGGCTTTGTACTACATGACTCACGTCTTCCATACATCTGAGTTTACTCTTGCTTTTAAAAGATAACACGGAAGGATCCTTTTGTGGTGTGGTGGTGCATTTGGTTTTTAACTCTTCTAGGAATTTAATTTCAGAAGGACATTCATAATCTCATTGTCCAGAAGAGTTTGATCTTCCTGTGACTGGGCCCCCAAGCCCTCTTTTGATTGGAAAGCTGTACAGCCACACTAACTAGGCGGCTGTAAATATTTTGCCCATGACCATAAAGGGCACTTGGTCCCACAGAGAACAGTACATTCTTGAGACTAGCCTGGGGACAAATGTCTGCTTGAGCGCTTTCTCATCTGCACCAGGGCGGGGCAGGGCGTTCTGCCAGCACGGTCCCTGGAACCCAGTGCTGGCCTCGGTCACAGACCTAAGTTCCTAATTTTTATCCTTACCTGTTCTTTGATGCACAGTGTTGGAACGCCCCTGCCACTTTCTGTGTGTGTGCAAATTGGGGAAGAAAATTAAAATCAAGGTTTAATACGTGCAGGGAGTAGGAGGAAGAATCTTGGAAAATAATAGATAATAGGTCCAATATTCCTATTCTGAAGATGTAGGTAGAAGACAGTGACAGGTCTCTCATTAGGCAAGGTTTTTTTTTTTTCTTTTGTTCTTTTCTTTTTACATTTCCTATTTTGGGGGGATAAAAACATCTCAGCACAGCACTCATGAGAGGCCAGAATCATGTCATGAACACCATTTATTTTGCGAACTAAAGAATGGTGTAAAGCTGGAGCAGTCCACGCATGTGTCCAATGTGGTGGGAGTTGACAAGGAAATAGTAAACCCTAACTTACGAAGTAATAAATAGCTCCTAGAATTAGGCTGTGATTTTTATTATGTGAGGGTTTCAGAGGAACCGATATTTGGAGTTACCACTCTTCCGCACACCATGCCCTTCCCCCCCAAAGTGTAAAGGACCATTCCATGGAGGCTAAAAATCGGTGCCTGGGTAATCATTTAAGAGAAAAGGAAGAGGGGAGCCTGGGTGGCTCAGTCGGTTAAGTGTCCGACTTCGGCTCAGGTCATGATCTCACAGTTCGTGGGTTCAAGCCCGGCATTGGGCTCTGTTCTGACAGCTTGATCCTGGAGCCTGCTTCGGATTCTGTGTCTCCTTCTCTCTTTGACCCACCCCAACTCATGCTCTGTCTCTCTCCCTCTTTCAAAAAAAGTTAAAAAAATTTTAAGAGAAAAGGAAGAAATACCAATAATACAGCACTTCAACTTCTTCCTCGTCTTTTCTCTGAATTCCACACAAAGAAGCCTTCATTTCGTAAAGTCTGTTTTAGTAACTGGCTAGTCAGATGTCAGATCAAGACACGAGATCACTGTGGCACTTCACATACTCTGTCCACATCACTACTGAGGATTAGACATGGTGTTCGGGTCTCTGGATATTACATGGAGATGGACAGTCATATGTGTGTGTTGGGAGGCTAGGACTCTGTAGAGCCCTCCCTTCCTTTCATGGCTGATTCTTGAAGGCAGGAATTGGGATTGATTTCTGTGGCTTCAATTTGATGAGCCCACCAATTTTCGGACTTCTCTTTTTCTTGGTTAGATGTGTGGAAAAGAAGCTGGAAGGCCTCTTTTCTGATATTATAATGTGCAGGTAATTCACAGGAAGAATTTGGTAGTCTCTCTCCCAGCCGGGCAAGTTTACCGTGTAGGCATCCAGCCCTAATGTCTACAAAAAGACCCTGAATATCTCATCAAATATTTATTGAGCTGTTATTAGGTGCCAAACACCGAGCTGTGTACACGCTGTGGCTAGGGGTGACTAGGACAGGCCCCACCTTCAAGGGGCTTGTGTGTCTGGTTGGGGTGTGTGAGTCACGCACAAACCTAACTTTATGTAATGGTGTGTGTTAGATGCAGTCTGCCACCGTATCGCGGTTTTGTACAGGACCTGTCACTTTCCAGAAGCCGTTGGGAAATTTCCCTTCCTGAACTGACTCTTACAGGTGACAGTGGTGGGAGGCAGGTCGCCGAGGGCCTTGTGTGGAATAATAGCCAGCAGCTGCCCAGAGCACCCGTTATGTATCAGACACTGCTGCATGAATAATAGTATTTAATACCCTGCCAGGTATCTGGCACTGTTACCCCACTGCGCAGATGGGAAGTCTGAGGAAGCTTCGTGCTCAGGGATATTTGAAACTTTGTGCTCAGAGATATTTATAGGATAATTATGAATTTTTCTGACTCAAATATATTTTGGAAAATTTTAATTCATTTAACAGTCAATTCGAAATTAGCTTTTTATTCCTTGCCGCTTTTTTTTTTTAAGGCCAGAGCATTTTTTTTTTTAATGTAGCAAAATGCACGTATCATGAACTTTAGCGTTTTAACCATTTTTAAGCATGCAGGGCAGTGGCACTAAGTGCACAATATTCACATTGTTGTTCCATCATCTCTATCATCTCTCTCCAGAACCCTTCCCTCATCCCAAATTTAGCCTCTCTATCCTGTAAACACCAACTCCCCGTTCCTCCTCCACCCCCGCAAAAGCCCTGGTAACCACCATTCTGTATTCTGTCTCATTGAACTTGGCTACTCTAAGTACCTCTGTGTAATTGGAATCATACAGTAATTTGACATTTCCTGACTGGCCGTCTTCACGTGGCGTAATGTCCGCAGTGTCCATCCCTGCTGTGGCACAGCGCAGAATCACCTTCCTTTTTAAGGCTGATAATGTTCTGTTATATGGTTAGACCACATTTTGTGGACCCATTCATCTGTTGATGGTTTTGGGTTGCTTCCCAACTTTTGGTTACTGTGAGTAATGATGCCACAAGCACAGGTGGACAAATGGTCTCTTCAAGACCTTGCTTACAGTTCTTTTGGGTGTCTCCCTGGGCGTGGAGTTCCTGGATCCTGTGGGAATTCTGTGTTTAGCTTTTTGAGGAACGAACACCCTGTTTTCCATAGCAGCTCTTCCATTTTACATCCCCAGCCAGCAGTGCACAGTGGGGTCCAATTTTTCCAGCTCCTTGCCAACACTTGCTATTTTCTGTATTTTGGATAAAAGCCATGCTTAATGGGTATAAGGTAGAAAGCATCGTTATTGTTTTTTTTTTAATAAAAACATACCTCCTAAAAAGAATGCAAAGTTTATGTGACTTGTAAAGACAAATCATGGAACTTTAAATTTTCTGCTTTTGGGAACCTGCTTACCTCAGCCTTCCCCAAGGTGCGAACTAGTGGAGAGGCGCTTGCCGTGGGTTAAGGGCTCGTGAGGTATGACCAGATTACCGGATACAGAGGCTGGCTCCAGCATGTTCTCCCGTGTGATCTTAGGGCCCAACCTCAGATTTGCATCTTCGCCATGGGTGGAATGGTAGGAGGTGGTTGTAAGCCTTGACAACACCTGGCCTGTAGACTTTCTCATTGATTCTATTATCAGGAGTAATTTAGAGGAAACGTTTGAGCAGCACGGCCTGATGGGGGAGCTGTTGAGAAGCTTTCAGCTGGGCAGTGGCGAGCCTTGTTCTTACTGTCTGCCAGTCATTTTGAGACTGGAATTCCTCTGTCAGCAAACTGGAGGAAGGCGGTTAATGTCAAGTGCGACTCAGAGTTGCTGAGTGTGTTTGGAATCAAGGACGCCGTGGCCTCTCAGAAGAGTGAGGGGTTCTGGGGAGGAAGCGCCTTTATTCCCGTGATGGCTCAGTGGCCCATCAGGATGGATAACACATGCTTCGGATTCCTGTTGGTTAGATGCGTGGTGGGTTCAACTCCAGACTGTTCTACCGTGGAATAAAAGAGAATGCACCTGAGGAAGACTGGAGTTAAAGAAGAAGACTGGAGTTAAAGAGCATAATTTCATAATCTCCCAGTGCCGCTAGAATTCCAGGCGGGGAAGATCAGTAGAGCCCGAGTTCTTTCTTAGCCATTTTGCCTTCCTGTCTGGACGGTGGTTCACACTGGCTGCTCCCAGTGATTAGGTCACAATCACTGGTGGGGATGGAGCACGTTCCAGATCGATCTTGAGCCGCACACAGGTTTAGAGGGTCCCCAGCTTCCTCAGTCCATGATCCCTAGTATCTTCAGTGAGCCTGCTATAGAACCCCTAGGCCAAAAGAAATACCTACCAACTCCATTTACCTAAATAGTTTTCATTAGCTGTTCGAAAAAGGATGTTTTTTTTTTTTTTAATTTTTAATGTTTATTTTATTTTGAGAGAGAGAGAGAGAGTATGAGCAGGGGAGGAGCAGAGGGAGAGGGAGACACAGAACTCGAAGCAGGTTCGATGCTGACCTGCGTAACAGGGAAGACTCGAATCTCTAGACTGTATCCTCAATCCACTCTGTTTGCTATTTCCTTTTCAGTTCCCTCTTCCAGACCCCTTGTCTCTAGCCGTCACTGAGGGGTGCTCACCGGCCCCTCCTCTTGTGACTCGCCCTCCAGAGTGACAGGAGAACCAGGGTAATCTGCAGTGGCCGCCTCAGCATGTCCACTTGCATGACATGAACACAGCATATTTTGATCAGAAAGTCCTCGTCTTCTCTCCCAATCTGCTCGCCTCTAGCCTTCGGTAGTTCAGTAAACGGTACAACCATTTGTCCCAGCTTGTCACCTGGAGTCGCACCCGACTCCCTCCCCCTCACACCCAGCCAGTCACCAGGCCACAGCGTTCCGTCTCCATCACCGTCCCCATCTCACAGCCCCCACTGTGAGCCCAGGCCATGACTGTCCCACGCTGGTGGCTCTGTCGGCCTCTTAATTGCCTCCTCGGCCTCTAGTCTTGCTGCCTCTGGATCCTTGTAAGTCACCTGCTGCTGACGGCTCCCCTGATGCTCACAATAAACCCTGAAACCTCAGCATGGCTTACAAGGCCCTAGCCTCTCCTTGTCCCCCGTCGTCTGGTCAGGTCGGTGCCCTCCACCTTCAGTCATCTGTCAGGTCCTAGTGTCACATCACTTCCTGAAGGAGGCCCGTTCAGGCATTATAACAATGCAGATTTCATTACAATTGCTTATTTTTTTTTAAGTTTATTTATTTTGAGAGAGACAGAGATAGCGCAAATGGGGGAGGGGTAGAGAGAGAAGGAGAGAGAATCCCAAGCAGGCTCTGTGCAGAGCCCAATACCCAGCTCAAACCATAAAACCACGAGATCCTGACCTGAGCCAAAACCAAGAATTGGATACTCCTGACTGAGCCACCCAGGCGCCCCACAATTGCTTATTTAATTATACAGTTGACCCTTGGACAACATGGAGTTTAAGGGGCAACAAACCCCTAACACTGTCAGAAATCTGCATATAACTTTGGATTCCCATAAACTTAACTACTAATAAGCTACTCTTTAAAAAAAAATTTTTTTTTTATTATTTTTGAGAGAGCAGGGAAGGAGCAGAGGGGGGCGGGGACAGAGGATCTGAAGCAGACTCTGTGCTGACAGTAGACAGCCCCATGCGGGGCTCAAACCCATGAACCGTGAGATTATGATCTGGGCTGAAGCCAGATGCTTAGCTGGCTGAGCCCCCCAGGCACCCCACTAATAGCCTACTCTTGACCAGAAGCCTGACTGACAACATACAGTTGACCAACACATATTTAGTATGTTATGTGTATCGTGTATTGTAGTCTTACAATAAAGTAAACTAGAGAAAAGAATATGTTATTAAGCAAATTGTAAGAAAAGAAAATAGTTACATTATTGTATTGTATTGTTCAAAAAAAGGCCGTGCATGACTGGCCCTGTGCAGTTCAAATGCGTCTTGTTCAAAGTTCAGCTGCATCTCTTTCCTCAGCTGGAGAACAGTCTGTGATGGCCGAGACGGAATGTGCTGTCTGCCCCTCCACCCTGTGTTCTCCCCCCGACACCAGCCGGACCAAGGAAACACTGAACGAATGAGTGAATGAATGATGCCTAATTAGAGGTTCTTGCTTGTTAAAAGGCAAGCGCTTTGGGGTGCCTGGGTGGCTCAGTCGGTTGAGTGTCCGACTTCGGCTCCGGTCATGATCTCACGGTTCGTGGGTTCGAGCCCTGCATCGGGCTCTGTACTAACAGCTCAGAGCCTGGAGCCTGCTTCAGATTGTGTCTCCCTCTCTCTCTGCCCATCCCCCACTCATGCTCTGTTTCTGCCTCAATAATAAATAAACATTTAAAAATTTTGAAAAAAAAAGACAAAAGCTTTGAAACAGACCACAGGAACTTCCTTTCCATCAAGGCCATCTGTGTTTCTTTCTAATTTACACTCACTCCGGTGACGACAGACTTGGCTGGTGTTCTTACCTGTATGTGGCCATGGACTGGCCACACCCCCCCAGACTCTTGCATCAGAACAATTGGCCCAGGTGAGACGATGGGGCCTGTAAAGTTGGTTGCTGTATCATTACGGTTCTGAAATTATAATTAGGAAAGAAACAAACCAGCAGACTTTGGCAGGTTTTTTTGTTGTTGTTTTTTTTTTTTTGCAGGGGAGATGTGAAGCGGGGTTGTTTTGAAATGAAGTTCAAATATCGTTCTGTTGGTCACACTGATGCACACACTTGCACGGCTACCTCACCAGATCCTGAAAAACTGAAAGAGCAGGCTTTATTTTGCGGCCAGGCAGGCTTAGGCTCACAGACCTTCTTCCTTAGATGTAACTGCCCGGCTGGACCACTCCTGAGCCCTGAGCCCTGAAATCACCGCCTCCGGGGAAACAACCACCATCGAGACAAGCTTGGGATGTGAGAGACCGTGAATCCAAGGAGTGTGGCGGGCAGGCTAGGGTAGGGTTGCTGACTCCAAGGCAGGCCTGACCTTAGTGCAGTAGCGAGTTATGGCCAAGGATGTGACTGAGGGTTTATTTCTATGCGCCGGCCTGCATGACTTTGCCCTGTCTCCGTGGCATCGAGGACATTCCTGGACTGAGACATCAGAGGAAGGTAGCCAAGAGGCAGGAGAAACCTCTTATATAATGGAACATGTCAAGGGTGAGGGGGCTGTGGGGTGCGGGAGCAGCTCACAGAGGATGAGTGTAAAGAGAAGAAGGTAGGGGAACACTGAAGACAAACTCTCCTGTTTCCAAATATCACTAGGGTCTTTCTTGCATAGGAAGGAGGATGTGAAGCTCTTCTTTCTTTACTTTTTCCACATCTACATTTGAGCCCCTAAGCCAAAGAAATCAGGTTCTTCTTTTCATTAATTGCTATTATTAATTTAGTTTAACGTACTAGGAAATTCAGTTATTAATATAGCAGTCCCATTACTATTGGAAACACAGGAGTGCCTGGGTGGCTCAGTCAGTTAAACGTCCGACTTCGGCTCAGGTCATGATCTCACAGTTGGTGGGTTCAAGCCCTGTGTTGGGCTCTGTGCTGACAGCTCAGGTTCTGGAGCCTGCTTCGGACTCTATGTCTCCCTCTCTGACCCTCCCTTGCTCACGCTGTGTGTGTGTGTGTGTGTGTGTGTGTCTGTCTGTCTGTCTCTCTCTCTCAAAAATAAATAAAGCATTTAAAAAAATAAAAAAAAAAGGAAACAGTTTGTTTACGTTATGAATTAAGGGGGATTGGGCAGATAACGGACGGATCTTTGAGGAAAATGTGTTTTAAATTCTGAATAGTTGACTTCTAAATTGACCTTTAGCATACCACTTGTTAAAATTTTGAGACTTCTCTTATTTATATCTCAATGTCAAGGTAAGGAAGAGTCCTAAGGTAGAGATCATGCATGTGTATGGAGAAAAGTTAGTGCCAATGTCAAAATGAAAGAATGGGATTTAATATATGTTTGGTTCCAGATCCATCTTCTGGGAATTACCCACATTTAGGTATTCCTTGGCTGGTCCTTACATGCCCATCTGGCAATGACCTTTGAATTGGCAGGATGTGCTTCCATTTATGAGTCCCAAACCATTAACCTACACACGTGGGCACCTTTTCTGCACCCACAAGGACTGCATGAGATCTCTTACTTTTGCCTAAGTCCAGATGTGTATATAATAGGCTTAAATCCACTGAATTTACATCAGAGTATTTCACTTCTTTTTGATCAAGAAATTTTGAGCTGGAATTCCGTTTCCTATTCACGTTTTTTATACTAACCTAGAACTAGAAACTGTGTGGTTTACAACGAAAAGTGCCATGCTAGAAGTATGGTTAATATTTCAACGAGAATGTTCCACTTACAGTGCCATTTGCTTCTCACAGCAACCCTGTGAAATACTCCCAGGGAAATGTTAGGATCACATTGGGAAATCTGAGGTCGGGATGGGATGCAAATGGCCCAGGTTCCCAAAGGTAGTAAAGGGCAAAGAACCCAAACCCAGGAATTCTGAGCCTCGGCTTGATGCACTTTCTCACCTAACCTGCCTTCAGCTGTCACCCTCTGAGGTGTGGACTTACTGAGAGGGACGCTCCCTGGCTTTTGTCTGGTCAGCCCTGGCTTCTTTCAACTGCTCTCAGAAGGCAAATCTGTTTCCTTTCCTACTGGCCTGGACTCAGAGAGGAACCTGTGTATCACCTTGTATGCTACTTCACTTTACTTTTTTTAGGTTCCAGATACTTAAGTCTTTCTTGTTCTTTACTTGTTTTGTTTTATTTTGTATTTTGTATTAAAATTTTTTTAATGTTGATTTATTTTTGAGAGACAGACAGACACAGCGTGAGCAGGGGGAGGGGCGGAGAGAGAGGGAGACACAGAATCTGAAGCAGGCTCCAGGCTCTGAGCTGTCAGCACAGAGCCTGATGTGGGGCTCAAACTCCCAAACCATGAGATCATGACCTGAGTTGAAGTCTGAATGCTTAACTGACTGAGCCACTCAGGCTCCTCAGGTGTTGTTTTTTTTTCTTTGTTTGTTATTATTATTATTTTTTTTTAGCACCTTAACTAAACTGGTTTTAAACTTTCCACAAAGGACAGAACATAGTATTCATTTCATTTCAGGCTCTCCTGAGCCTCTGATGTATGTATGTATTTATTTTGAAGTCTTTGAGAAAGTGGGGAGAGGGGCAGAGAGAGAGGGAGAGAGAGAATCTCAAACAGGCTCCTTGGAGCCTGACATGGGACTCAATCCCATGAACCATGAGAACATGACCTGAGCCAAGATCAAGACTCTGGCACGTAACTGACTGATGTACACCTGCATCTGATATATTTAGAGCATTTTTAAGCTCTGTGTCGGGGAAGCCATGTCAGTAGGATGGGGTGCGAGGGTATTCCCGAGTCTGATACACGCTCCTGTCACATTAGGCCTCCAGAAGCTTCTGGGTAGTGAGAGCCGGAAGGACAGGTCAGGTGAATGAAGCTGAGGAAAAATGGTGTGGCCATGCTGCTGGCCACATCTCCCCAGAAGCCCAGTTTTGGAGGCCTGGGTCAATTTGATGGGCTGTGAGGCCCCCCACAGGTTGCCACAACAGACCTGACCGGAAAGGAAGTCAGAACTGAAAATGGGGTGAAAGGAAAATGCTCCGGGGGTGGGCGTTTGGAGGGGTCACAATTCTAAGGGATAAAGCTATTTAGCATAATTTGTCTCTTAACATTCACCTCCTCCTTGTAGGTCGTGGATTAGTGGGAAGAGTAGATGGTAGGGACAGTCACCATGACAGGCTGTGTCCATAGGATAGATATCAGTGAGCACCATGAACCATGCCCCGAACAAATAAACCAAGTGACAAGGGGCAGAGAGAGGGAGACTCAGAATCCGAAGCAAGCTTCAGGCTCTGAGCTGTCAGCACAGAGCCTGACGTGGGGCTCGAACCCACGAATGCAAGATCATGACCTGAGCGGAAGTCGGATGCTCAGCCGATTGAGCCACCCAGGCACCCCCCCAAATGTGCACTCTTATAAACAGTTATTTAGTGTGTTTTATCAAACGCTACATTTACCAGCTGCATTGCTCCCAGGAAGGGGTTTTCTCTGCAGCAGTCGTGTGATCCCACAGAAGTGTCTGGCCACACATCTTTGTGTGTCGAAAGAATGGCAAATTCCACAGAGGCCGTCGAGGAGCCCTCGGAGTTGCCAGCGAGTCCCCTTTCAGAGGACAAACATATGCAGAGAAATTGGCAGCAACAGTGAAAGCCTGAGAAAAATGTGCTGTTTTTTGCCACCATGAGCCTTCCTCGCCAGGATTCTGCTCCTCTGCCCCTCTGTCACGTTTTCCTTGTAGTTGAGGCCAGTTGGCATTTCCAAGCCACAGGAGAGTGTGAGAATATGGTTCTGTCATTCACAGCAAGAAGTTTCCTTTATGTTTCAGAACAATGTCTGAAGTCCTCTGCATCACTTCTTCATGCCCCAAAGGTATACGTGATGTCCCTCAAGGATGGAGACACACCCTAATAGCCTTCTCCTCGAACAGAGTGGCCACAGATCAGCTCCTGTCAGGCCTGGGCTGTGCTGTCCCATGGGCAGCAGTGTGAGCCAAGGGGCCTCTGTTCGGGAACAATCGACCGCTCACCACTGGCTTCGTTCATTGGTGGCAGTGTCTGCACTGCTGCCCAGCATGTCTCCTGAAGGAGGATGTCTGCCAAGAGGCGTGAAGGGCCTACAGGGACAGTATCCGAATGTCAGTTCATTTAGAAGACAATTTAAATTAGGCACTACAAGACATTTTGGCAGCTGCTTTAATATGGAAAACGATATGAGAATATGGGATACCTGGTTGAACAAGCAGGGAAAAAGTGTTTTCTGGACCTCTGTCCTTGATGATGGCACAAGGGGCTGCTAGGACGACCCCCAATTTAGAACTTGTTTGGCTGCTGGATAGAAACAAAGTCAAGAGTCAATCTTGTTTCCCCAACATGCAACGTTCTAAACTGTGGTTCTGTGCCTAGAAACACATTTCATGCAAAACACAAAAGCAAAAACCTTGAGCAGAAAAAGAAATTCATGGAAAATACAATGCAAATATACACTCCTTTTTTTAAAAAATATTTTTAATGTTTTGAGAGAGAGTGCACGCAAGTGCGCAAGCAAGTGGGGGAGGGGCAGAGAGAAGGAGACACAATCCGAAGCAGGCTTCAGGCTCTGAGCTGTCAGCACAGTGCCTGATGCGGGGCTTGAACCCACGAATGCAAGATCATGACCTGAGCAGAAGTCGCATGCTCAGCCAATTGAGCCACCCAGGTGCCCCCCCCCCATATGTGCACTCTTACAAACAGTTATTAAGTGTGTTTTACCAAATGCTACATTTACCAGCTGCATTGCTCCCAGGAAGGGGTTTTCTCTGCAGCCTGCACCAAGTGTTTTAGACCGTGAGTCTGATGACGCAGGGCTCCAGATTCCACCAAACCTGCTTCTAGCAAGCAGAAACATTGTTTTTGCTCCAGTGACCTTCAAAGTGCCTTCAAGATTAGGGCCACCCATCTGGAGAACGTTCTTTGCTCCGAATAGTAAGTGTGAGGGAGATGCAGTTCCTGTGACGACATCACTTTTGGCACTGGCTGCAGGCATCAGGTAGTCCTAACCATGAACTTTGGTGGTTACTGCTGATGGAAGACGCGACGAGCTATAGGAAATCAAGACAAGTCATCTTCAGACCTCTGCTGTGGCAGTGACTCTCCTGAAGGGTTCTGAGGCCCTTTCAGCTCTGAGGTTTCACGTGGGAGTGGAGGAAGGGGAAGGAGAGGTTCAGAGGCTGGGACTCTGCTGAGCGTTGCAGGGATGGGAAGCCCACATCAGCTGTCCCCCAGATCCAGACCTTGCTATACCTGCCTGACCCCCAATTTCAGAGATCAAAGGAAGGGTTTCCTCTCTTTGGTCGAAGGCCCGCCTTGGCAAATCCTCATTGTCTCCACCCCTTCCACCCCACAGAACTGACAGAGGAAACACCTATCTCCATTGGGAAACCCCATCTCACCCACAGGAATGTGGTTTAGCCCAGTAACCCAGATAAAGGCAAGCCAAGACACTCACACAGCTTGTATGAAATTGACACCTTTCCCATAGATACAGTGATGCAGTCTCCTCCAGAGTTACTGTTTCGTGCACACTTTCCATTTTTAAACACTTAAGTGACTGGATATTTAAATGAAGCCAGAGCTCTGGCCTTTTTGAAGCCTCCTCCCCCAGTTCTTCAGTAGAAGAGACTGTAAGGACACCAGATCCACGAGCGCCCTCACCCTTCCGTTCTTCCTTTGACAGACTTGTAAACAACGAGTTGGACAGGAGAGGGAGAGTATTTTATATTAAGTGTGAGGGTTTGAGGCTGGGAAGCAGCTTCCTCCCTGGAACTAGAACCCACCGTTAAATCTTAGGTATGTTTTGCTATGGAAATGTTATAATTATGGTTGACTATGAATTATTATTAGTTAACTGTAGTTTGGTGGACAGAGTCTGTAGGGAACCAGATTGCCTGCTGTACCTTTAGAGTACAACCTGTTCATGAAATGTGGGCTGCTAGAATTTCCAGCTTCTGCTCAGAATCCTGATTTCAGCAAGGTTCTGGGAAAGATAGTGGAATAAATAACAGAAGGAAGAGACCTGGCAGGAAGAGAAAGGGAGAATAGAATGGGCAAGTCCAGCATATAAGAAAGACTTGTTACCATGGGGCTTTCTGTTTCTCAATCCCTAAGCTGTAACTTACTGAAAATAAAATTTCTATGTAATTGCAATAAAGTAAAACCTTTATTGTTGTCAACTATTTAGAAATTAAATTTATCAGAATGTCTTAGCTACATGGCTGTGACTTTTTTCACAGCCATCTTGGTTTAAATGATAGAAGTTAATGATTTGGGTACTCAGATTGCAGTATATATATATCTGATTTAGGTTAATATTATAATATATGGTGTGAAATAGAGCATCTTATTCTCTACCCAAGTATGAATGCATTTACCATTTAATTTCCTGGATAAAGAGATTTATGAAGAGCTGCACCAGCTTAATATATATGCCAACTCACTTTTGTTTTACATTTATTAAATTAAAATAGTTTCCTTGAATTAAGAGTAGGGAAAGTATTAGAGTATGGGTTGTATTATATATTTCCAAGATATATTTTATGAATAAGTCATTTATACTTTAAAGTATAACTTTACAGAAGAAAATCAGTTTCCTAATAATCACAGTTCCTTTGGACCCTCTTTGAACATTTTTTAATTCAAATTTTGCTGATTAGTATTGAGACTGATAGACTGAAGTATGTGTTATCAATATATACATTTCAACATTAATATTAGAAAACATTTTACCTGTGTTATGAAATGTTTATAAAATTCTTAATTGTCCTATTAACTCAGATATATAGTTTGTGTAATATGAGCATTCAGATGAGTAAACTTTGGATAAATTTGATTGCCTACTGAAATAAAATACCTGTATCACTAGTTAAAAAATGATCAATTGAGTAACTGTTAACATGTCAGTATTTACATTCCTATAGTAAATTTTCCTTTTCGCTGAATGAAAAACACCCACAAACTTAGATATAACTCTTAAAATAATGGAAGATAAACTTTAAGTTGAGCTTTCCGCCACAGGAAACTACAGCTGCTAACAGTATTATTATTTTAAAAATTGTTTTATCAGTACCATCACAGTACCTAGAACACTCTGTTTTGTGATTGAAAATGATAAATTCCAGTAGTTTCAAAGACACCATTCTGAAACTAACTAATAGCATTTCCATGGTTTTCAGAGCTTTTGCTCATATTCTTCTTCCTAAAATAGCATCATTTTAAGGCAGTGGCTAGGGACGGCCACTCATGGCTAAGAATTATCCGGCCCCACATGTTATGTTGACACACCTAAGGTGTTCATTCAGTAACTGACTGAATGCTGAGAACACAGAGTTAAATAAGACCCCCATTTCTGACTTTTCAACCTCTTCAGAGTCTAGCAGAGAAGGGAGACTGAGAAACTGGAGTTACAGAGCAGGATGGCAAATGCTGAGAAGGGGCAGTGTATAGAACAGACCACAGAGAAAGGGCATCTGTAATTGGACAGGAAGAAGAGTGTTCCTCCAGGGAAAAGTCGATTTGAATCCATGTAAGTGAATTAGGTGGAGCACATATTTATCAGTCAGGAAAAGAGAAACATCTCTAGGTGTTTTCCCAACAAAGAGAATCTAAAATAGGATTATTCTCACACAGCCGAGAAACAGAAGAGGAGAAAGGAACTTGGGTGAACGGTACTGGCAGGCAGATAGATGCTACCGACCCAGAGGCTAGGGGTAGGAGGGGAGAGGTAGTTGTACTTGAGCGGGGCACTGGTGCCCCCTGGTGGGAGCTGGGACCTGGGAGGGAGGAGCTGGCCAGCAGAACCTGGAGCTAGAGCAGACAAGCGGCTGCTGGGAATGCCCCTGCTGAAGTCCACACCAAGAGAAATATCCTGGTGTCCACCTTCATCCCACATGCACCATCCCCTACCATTGGCCGGCTTGGCCAGAAGCCCTTTGTCAGAGGAGCCTGGGAATTGTGCTTCCGTTCAATACAAAGAGACAGAGGTGGCTGGAGAAAATCAGAGCAAACAAGGAAATAACTCAAAGCACAGCAGTAAGAGAAAATCTTCACTGTAAATAATTCAGCATGGCTCGAGTGAAAGGGATTGTGTGCTAGGCTGAGATCTGACATCGTCTCAGGTTCAGAGGTGGCAGCCAGGGCCACTAGATGAAGTGGCATGATTCCATTTGCAGTGTTTTGGGAAGGATGCAGGCCAGCTTGGAGGGGAGTCAGATGGGAAGATAGGAGAATTTTCAGGAGGCTAATGCAGGTGTCCAGGTGGAAGGCACTAAAGGCTAGAAATAAGGCTATGGCAGCCATAATGAGCATGGATTGTCGAGATGTGGACTAGAAGCTCTTAAACTTGGTGACCAATGAGATCTGGAGGGAAAGGAAGAGCCATAGGATCACCCCCAGGTATGGCCACTATGTGGCTGTGCTGGGCCCAAACCTGGTCCCTCTCATTCCCAGTCCACTGTGCCTTCACCCGTAGTGGCCTGACAAGGAGTACATCTCTCAGACCCACTGGGTCCCAGTGTCCCAATCTTTACAGATAGGGGTTAGATGTTCCCAGAGGCAATCTTCTGCGCTGTGATGGAAAGATTGAGGCTTTCAGATTTCAATATTATTTTCCCCCAATGTCCCATTTTCTGTAATTTACATGAACAGATTACACATTGTGTGTACATTTAACCTGGTATAGAGTTCTGGACTTCACATTCAAGTAGTCTAAATTCGTATTTAAAAATTACTGGTCATAGTTGTTTTCAGAGAATTCTCATTACGAGTGAAAAGAAATGTTCTATTCTAAAGTTCATACACCCCAGAATCCAGCTTGTAGACAGTGGATTTCACAATCTTCCCATCTAAACTTCTTTCTTGTACTCTGTTCATAAATCTCTCTGGCAGAGCTCCCACAATTTGC
Source organism: Cryptoprocta ferox (assembly GCA_028646485.1). Lineage (NCBI taxonomy): Eukaryota > Metazoa > Chordata > Mammalia > Carnivora > Eupleridae > Cryptoprocta > Cryptoprocta ferox. The sequence continues at coordinate 72,576,639 of CM053574.1, forward strand.
AAGACTTACTACAAAACCAGTGATTGAATCCCAACCCTTGTTAGCTAATAGAGGTCAAAGTATTAGTTCTAAATAATGCTACTTGGTATGTTTCTCGGAAATTCCAGGAAAAGCCTTTTTCCGTGATTTTCAATTTCATTCCAAGCAGCACACAACAAACAATCACATTGTTCAGCTGCATGAACGAAAGAATAAGTCACTGGCCTTTTAAGAAGCATGGTGCCCCAATCAGAAACTCCCATATGCGTGTACTTTACTAGGTCTGTATCTTAAAACTTAAGGTTTAAGTAAATACTTAGACTTTTTAGTGTTGTGAAAATTTAAACATCTTCACATTGGAAAGATAGGTGGGATTGATGAATTGTTAGGTTGGCACAGACATTGACAAGGCAGGATAATAGATACAATATTACATCAAGATAAATGTAAGTAATTTACATGTTACACACTGTTCTTATTCTCAAAGAGTTCATAGTCTTTCTGAAGGCAGCCATGTAAACCCATCATTATAAATATGTCTTCGTAAAGCAATGTGGTGAGATGCCCATCACCCACAGTAAGGGGCATTAATTTTAGGAGGATCAGGAAGGGATTCCCAAAGATGATGTCACCTGTAGACAGTCTCAAAGTGTTCGACTAAAGGGATGTGTGGTCTTTTCTCAACCTGTTGTCACCTTAATTTCTATTACTACATGACACTAAACCATCCTTCCAATTATACTGTTCTACGTAATATAGGGTGACCAGACATCCCAGTCTGCCAAGAACTTCTCTGGTTTCAGCCCCGAGAGTCCCATGTCCTGAAAAATACCCCAGCTCTGGGCCAAGTGGGCCAACTGGTCACCCGAATTCATTGTCTCCCAATCAGAATTAGGTTCCTGGATCTTCCTTTGGTCATGCCAAGTTCCCATCTAGAACGGGTTATCACCTTGTCGCTGTTCTGAGTTTATCATAGGGCCTACACATATCCTTTACCCAGCAGAGGTTCATGAGTGAATTGGTTGGTTGATTTACTATAGACATAGATGTTGGCACCTGCTCTTTGATGGATGGCCCAGAACCACAGATAACTCAAATGACTTTACTCAAGATTCATGTGACAGTAGAGTTTAAAACCCAGGCCTTCCCCCATCCCTGTCATAGAACATTCTCAAACTGACAGAACATTAAAACCAAGCACTGCCCGCACCCCTCAAGACCCCAGGGGCAGCCTGACACATTTTCATCCTTCGTTGTAAAAGGTCTCATAATGCCCTCTAGTTGTGTCGGTAAGGTGTCTCCGTCCAGCCAGATTGCAAGAGAAGGATCATGTCTGCTCCTCTGTATCCAGTACAAGTTGTAACAAGGCCATTAGTATTATGTAACATGCCATCAGCCAGGGTCCGTGACCGGATGTGGTGTTTGTGTAAACCATCTGCTTCGTTTCAAGACTGTGAGAAGCCGAAACAACCACAGTCCTCTCCGAATAGGTGAGGGCAGACAGGGCATGCTCAGTGGTAGACTCATTTTGCAACTGTCTCTAGATTTCACATCCAGCCTCAATGCTGGGATGATTCAAGGTTCTGCTTCGTGAATGGCTATTCAGATGCAGCCCACAGCTCTTCAGGCTCCCTAATTTCCCCACTAGAACATTAAACTGCGGAGAGCGTGTGGTAGTCCCATTAGGCTTCTGAGTAATGGAGTTGAGTAACTGGACATCAGAGGCTCCAGGCTACATCAGTCTATGTAGCTTCCTTGGTCCCAGATGGAATCAGCCCTTGAACTCTGAGTCTCCCTGGGAATCCCTCAGGCGGCACCACATAGGGGCAAATGAAAATGAACCCATGAGAGAATTTGGAGAGTAGAATCAGATGAGACCTCTTTGCAGGAGGTCACATTTTTTTCTGCACTTGAGAGGACTAAGCTAAATTGGGATTTAACCTTAAGGTTTTTATGCAACGTTCTCCTCCTTTTCTTCTTCTGCCTTTAATATGGCCTGCGTAGTAGTGGCCTTGACTGGCGTATGGACTTATGGGATTTGACTTGAGTTGGGGTTATATCATGAGGCATTGAACGTGGTGTCAGGCACCAAGATATGGGTTCATCTCCCAGCTCTGCATCTCTCTTTGTTCAGTAGTGTGAAGGAGTGGAGAGGAGCATAGGCTTTGGAAGGGACAGCTGCAGGACCCCCTGGCACCCTGTGTGCCCAAGTGTGCACTTGGTTATCTGCAAAATGGAAATTATTCTGTTGATCTTACAGGTTTATATGAGTCCCCGGTGGCATGTCATTTCAAAAGCACTTAGCACAGGGCCTGACATGTAGTAAACACTTAGTGAGTGGTAGCCTTTTATGGTGACTCTCACAGTCTTTCCTACTTTTCGTCATTGACTAATTAGTTGACGAGGGGGGTGGCTGTGACATTTAAGCTGACCCATCAAGGCTGAGCAGGCCGTGGGCCTGATGGGCAAAGGGAAGGGGAGCAACATCTTCACTTGGGGGAGAGAGCATGGACTGCAGGGGTGTGGTGGGCTTAAGGGAATGGGGGAAGAAAGAAGGTGCTGGGGCACCTGCATGGCTCAGTCGGTTAAGCATCCAACTTTGGCTCAGGTCATGATCTCACAGTTCATGCGTGGGTTCGAGCCCTGCGTCGGGCTCTGTGCAGACAGCTCAGAGCCAGGAGCCTGCTTTGGATTCTGTGTCTCCCTCTCTGTCTGCCCCTCACCCCCTCACACTCTGTCTCAAAAATAAACATGAAAAAAAAGTTTTATAAGAAAAAGAAAGAAGAAGAAAGAAGGTGCAACATTTGTTTAGTTTGAATTTTTGTGTCTGAATTTCTAATATTTAAGTAATATCCTTATCTCCATTCCTCAGCCAGTAAGAATCCCGCTGACGGGGTGCCGGGGTGGCTTAGTCAGTTAGGCGTCCGACTTCAGCTCAGGTCATGATCTTGCAGTTTGGGAGTTCAAGCCCCGTGACAGGCTCTGTGTTACAACAACTCAGAGCCTGCAGCCTTCTTCGGATTCTGTGTCTCCCTCTCTCTCTGCCCCTCCCCTCCTCATTCTCTGTATCTCTTTGTCTCTCGAAAATAAATAAACATTAAAAAAAAAAGAATCCTGTTGACAGAGGCCCCTCACTGATGCAGTTTCCTTTACCAAGCCCGACGTCATGCATGCAACCTCAGCTTGTCCCTTGTGCTCCTGTGTCCCTATAGCACTTTGGGTTTTTTTGTAGACAGTGGGCGGCTGGCTGACAGCGTCTGGGTCTTTACCAAGGCTCCTTGCTCTGGTTCTTACACCCAGGCCACCTATCCGTTGTGTTAAATTGAACATAGGTTGATATTTCACTCTAAAATGTTTTAAAATAGTTGTTGGTGTGTGTTTTTATTTAATAATTAAAAATTTCTTACATTTCAAACAAAGAGAAGACTCAGTGTTGATTAACGCCTTGGCCTTTGCATTCCAGCAGTTTTTCAAAAGTTTTAAACAAGTTTCAGTGGATTCAAGAATTTACTTTTACGCTGAACGCACAACCCATAATTTTTTTTTAAGGAACGTGTATTTGCATTCTTCCTTTTGTGAAATGAGGTAGGAAAGGTAACTTTTTAACTTAATTTACAAGAGTCTTTAAAAAATTCTTTAAGTTTATTTATTTTGAGAGCTGGAGGAGGGGCAGAGAGAGAGAGAGAGAGAGAGGGAGAGAGAATCCCAAGCAGGTTCCATGCTGTCAGCGCAGAGCCGATGCAGGACTCCAACTCATCAGTCCTGAGATCATGACCTGAGCCAACGTCAGACACTTATCAGCCAATCCTGAGATCATGACCTGAGCCAAAGTGGGACACTTAACGAATGGGGCCATCCAGGCGCCCCTAATTTAAGATAGTTTTGATCTGATCAACCTCTGTCATGAGACATGTTTCTTCTGTACCAGCAATTAGTAGAATAAGAAGTCGCTGTTCATAGAGGTTCTTCTGTGGGGGTTAAATGACTAAATCCCTGCTTTGTTTTCCACTGCAGGCCGTGGCCCCAACCGAGGAGCCTGATGTGCACGTCAGGTGCGAGAGCCGGGCTGCCAGCAGTCTCGGAGATGAAGGTCTGCACCTGGGGCCTGTGGACACAGACGTACATGTGGGTTTGAACCCCGCTGCCCTGTGGCCACGGGCTCGCCGCCCTGAGAACATGACAACGGCCCAGAACGGCCACGGCCGACTTGCCGCGATCCCCTGTTCTGCCTCGGATTCCAAAGACCCCGGAATGGTGACTTCCCCAGCGTGTCAGAACGGAGGCTGCAGCAGCAGCAGCCCCCGCGGGGATGCGGACGCGGCCGAGGCCAGACTCAGCCCGGCCGGGCTCGTCCGCCTCTTCTCCGCGAGTCGGAAGCGGACCAGCGCCCACCCTGAAAGGCCCCGCTCCATGGTCCTGGTGGGCCGTTCCTCCACCTGGAACGCCCTTGCCTCCTTTCGGAAAATGGGATCTTTTAAGAAACTCAAGTCCTCCGTCCTTCAAGGAATTCAGAACCGGGAGGGGTCAGAGGCGGTCAAGGAGGACGCCCCCGAACACGACCCGGGGAGACCCATCCAGAATGGCGCGGCGGCCGGAATGCCCGGCGGCAGGGGCGCTTCCTCGGGACCCGCGGGCGAGCCGGCCAGGCCGGGGCCGGGGGGCGCGTCCGACTGCTCGGACCCCGACGAGGCGGACGACGCCTTCCAGAGGAGCACCCATCGGTCCCGCAGCATCCGCCGCGCCTATGGCCTGGGCCGCATCAGTTTCCTGGACTGCGAGAAACATCAGGGGCCCCAGAACCACGCCCGGCCCTCGGCCCCCGCCTCGCAGGAGCCCGCACTGTGTGAGATTCTAGTGAAGGACGCCGAGAGCAACGGCATCATCTACCGGAAGAGCAAGAGCACCGACAACTTGAACTTTCTGAAGAAGAGCTCCTTCAAAAGGAAGTCCACCTCAAATCTCGCGGACCTCAAGGGGGTGCCCGAGAAGCCAGCGCCGCGCAGGACGTTCAGCAGCTCATCCGCAGACTCGGACAAGTTCGGTGGGGGCGGGTCCGAGAGGCGGACGAAACGCTGGAAGAGCCCCCTGCGGGCCAAGGACTTGGACAGGGTCCTGAGGTTCGTGAGTGGCGCCGCGGACGCTGCCTGGAGGAGAGAGAGCTCCCGGAGCGCGGCGTCCCCGCAGGGCGACGCGAGCCGCCGGCTGCAGGTGCACAGCCGGCTGCACGACGCCTACTCCCGCCGCGTGTCCGGCAGCGCCGAGCGCGAGTGGAGGAGGTGTGCAGGCGCGCCCACCACCCCGGGCTACAGCCCGGCGGGCGCGGGGAGTCCGCTGGTGGTCGTGGACGTGGACGCGGCCGTGCTTCCTCTCAAGGCCGCGGGCCCCGGCGCTGGCAGCGCCTCCATGAGCCCGGCCGCCCAGGACGCGGACGAACGGCACGTGGGCAGCCGGTTTACCTTCGAGCCCGAGCAGCCGCTCACCCCGCCGAGGCCAACCACGCCCAAGCCCCCCAGCCCGCAGAGCCCTGGCGTGGGAAATGCCACGTGTCCCAGCAGCCTCAGTGCGCTGTCCCTGAGTTCGGTGGACAGTGAAGAAAGGGCAGAGGGGCCCGTGTCCTCCCAGGATTCGGCGCACGCCACGTGTAACAAGGGCAGTGACGACAGCGGCGCCAGCAGCCAGCCTCAGCTGAGCCCCCATCTGGTGTCGGGTCCAGAAGAAAGCGGGGAGGAGGTAAGGGCCGAACAGGGACCTCTCGGAGGTGACCAGCCACGTATGGGGTGCCTGTCACGGCGTCACCCTTCATGTCGCCTGGAGGTTGCCAGTGCACTGGCGTGTTTCCGCCGGCGTTTACCCTCTTTCCTTCACCCGCCGTAGAAGCAGGTGGCCCTGTGCTGATGGCACTGCCATCCAGATTATTCCTGTCAAGGTGCTGTGTACCAAGTTCACAAGTCATCTTTGTCTCTCTTGTAATAAATCGCTACCCTATGAAACTCCTTGAGATGGCACTTTCCACACCATTCATTCAAAAGCTATCTGTTGAGCACCAAGCAGGTGCTAGATTCTGGGGGTGGGGTGTTAGTTGATAGAGACCTCTCTTCCACTCTAGCAGCTAATAGGGGCTCTCAAAAATTTGATTTTTAAAACATTTTTTTATTTCCTGTAGCTTTTTCTCTTTATTAAAATTAAAAATTTTTTTAAAATCAAGATAGAGCATGAGCTGGGGTGGGGCAGAGAGAGGGAGACACAGAATCTGAAGCAGGCTCCAGGCTCTGAGCTGTCCGAACAGAGCCCAACACCGGGCTGGAACCATGAACCATGAACCATGAGATCATGACCTGAGCCCATGAACCATGAGATCATGACCTGAGCTGAAGTCGGACATTTAACCACTGAGCCACCCAGGCGCCCCACCTTCTCTTTGTATTTTAAATTGTTTCTGTATCCTTTCCAACAGAGTACATGTAAATGAGATTTTTCATGTTAAGACACCATTATATATTCTAAATCTCTTTCATTTCCTAGGAATGAATTAGAAATGTGCAGTTTGATACCTGTCAACCCTCGAGGGATGATGGCTCAAAGACATTTTTATGATGGTTATTTTACTTATTTTTAGAGCAGAACATAAGCATCTCATGAATTGAATCAACTACTAACTGTCAAGACCACAGGAGCAGTGTTCTTTTCATAGCCCATCAAGCATCCAGACAACTTCACCTTCCTGTGTAATTTTCACTTATTTATAAATGCATTCAATGCATGACGGAGCTAAAGGATGAGGAAATGCATCCATGTGTCTATATTGCAAATTATTCTTCACTTACATTTCTAGATTGTTTTACAGGTATAAATTAGTGCTTGCCATGGAAAATAATGCTCTAGCAACCGTTCCTTCCCACTGATCCCCAGAGAGGACCTCAGTTTTGTCTTAATGTCTGTAGATGAGGGATTACACAGCAGCTTTTTGCAAACTTGGCAGCCAGAGGAGTGAGGCTTTGTGAATCTGAGTTTGTGTGGACACCTCCGGGCCAGTGTGTCTTCTAGAGGTATTAGATATTGAGGACCATTTGCTCATTTGCGTATTTCCAAAGAAGCCTTGTGGAACAGTGGTAAGGACACCAGAGGAGTTGCCAGCCTTGGGAAGGAGTTCCTTTTCTGCTGGCTCTGCTCTACGTAATTGGCCAAAGCCCAAAGCAGGCTTGACTCCTTGGCTGGATGATAAGATGTAATTCTTATCATCGTGTGTGTAATTCACACCCACCCTGTCCCACGGATGGTTTAGAACTACCCTTCGTCACTCCTGGAAGAGCCCTCACCCTCAGCCCCCTGCTGCACAATAAAAGACTTGCATAGTTCTGGAGGGTTCTTTATCTGAAAAGTGGGGGCTTTTATTTTCTGCTTAATAAAATTAGTAAAAATCATCATTAAAATATTTTCTTCCTGGGTGTATATTAAATGAATGTATGCAAGAGATAGTTTCTAACTTTTCAGAGTTCTTTTGATTACATAGTTTACCCATATATTTGCTAAATATAATTTATTATACATAGTTAATAATTTAATAATATATATGATTTGATTTCCACCCGCAAAGAAATTGTACCAAAGATACAAAGCAGGGCACAAGTTAATCAGAAATGCACAGGTGTGAGTTATCAAAAGTGCACACATGTGGATAGATAATTCTGCAAATTTGTCTCAAGATGTTAATCACATTAAAAATTTTTTTTAAATGTTTGTTTATTTTTGAGACAGAGAGCACAGTGGGGGAGGGGCAGCGAGAGAGGGAGACATAGAATCTGAAGCAGGCTCAAGGCCCAAGCTGTCGGGACGTGGGGCTCTAACTCATGAACTGCTGGATTATGATCTAAGCCAAAGTCAGATGCTTAACCAACTGAGTCACCCAGGTGCCCCAAGATGTTTATCCCGTTTTAAGTTGGATTTATTTCCTCAAACTTCTTATAGAGCATATCAGGCTTCCTTGTGTGTGTGTGTGTGTGTGTGTGTGTGTGTGTGTGTGTATGTTTATTTTTGGGAGAGATACAGAGCACGAGCTGGGGAGGGGCAGAGAGAGAGAGAGAGAGAGAGAGAGAGAGAATCTGAAGCAGGCTCCAGGCTCTGAACTGTTAGCACAGAGCCCACTGGGGGCTCAAACCCAAGAACTGCAAGATCATGACCTGAGCTGAAGTCAGACACTTAACTGGTTGGCTGAGCCACCCAGGCGCCCATCCTCCTGTGTTTGTAAAGTAAACGTCATCAGGAAAAATATAATGATGATTTTGCCCAATTTGCATTTTACGTATTGGTAGTCTTCAGGGTTACTTGCAGAGAAGTGTTTGTAAAATATAACCTGAAAACTTTCTCTTTTATTTTGACATTTAGAAACAAAATACAAACAAAATGAAACAAAGAAAACAAATGAATGAATAACAACAACGATAACAGCAAAACCTTGCAAAATGCAGGAATTCCAGCCATGGTGATTTAAAAGCACTTGTTGTCTATCTGGTATAGCATTACACAAAATTAAATTTCAGTCTCAATGTTTTTTTAATGTACGGTGTGTTATTTTTTATTTAATTCAGTGATAGTAGGGTTCTACTCATATGCTCAAAGCTAGTTGAAGCTGTGGTTAGTGTTGAATATAATAAAGGTCGAGGGGTGCCTGGGTGGCTCAGTCAGTCAAATGTGTGACTTCGGCTCAGATCACCGTCTTGCAATTCATGGGTTCAAGCCCCGTGTCGGGCTCTGTGTTGACAGCTTAGAGCCTGGAACCTGCTTCAGATCCTGTGTCTCCCTCTCTTTCTGCCGCTCCCCCACTCATGCTCCATCTTTCTTTCTCTCTCTCTCTCTCTCAAAAATAAATAAACATTAAAAACCTTTGTAAAAGGTTGAAATCTGTGTATATTAATGATATTTAAAATATTATAATCAGTTTTAATAAGGGAGAATAGTTTAATTTAGAACCATATATGTCTAACATGCCACTCTCAAAGTGCCCAAATAATCTTTGAAAAACCGTTAGCAGTTTCACAGGATTTTGTGTTACTGTGGAAAAGGGGTGGGAAAATGTCAGGCTACTTCCTCTTTATGCAGTACTGTAGAGAAACCACCCTGTTAACTTTATACTTCTGCCACCTAGTGGCAAATTTCATTGTAAGACTAACATTCGAAGGGCGCCCTAGAATTGTTACTTGGTCCAGAAATGCAGTTTAGCATTTATACTTGTGGACAGTGCTACCTGATCCCTGATAAAGGTACAGGCACAGGAATTTAGAATGTTTTTTTTCTACCAAGTCACAGGATAACTCCATTGGCTGAAATAGCTCACAAGGAAAGGGATCCTGTCCTTAGTCATGCAGTATAGATTCAGAAGTGTGTGGTAGTGTTAAAATATGACATAGATGGAGCTCTTTTCAATGATGGAAATCCATTGTAACTCCTTGATTAGGGAGCTTTTGTCTTTGAGTAGATGTTTTTAATTTGGTGTGAATCCCGGCCCTGTCGTTCAGATACCCACCATAGAGCAAAGTACCAAGCTTCCCTTGCCCTCAGTCTCCCAAGGGTAGAATGTGGGACGGCTTCCTCTGCCTTGGCTCTTGGTAGGAACCTGGGGCATTAGGCCTAGTAAGCACTTCACCCAGTGTTGAACACTGGCCATCACTGCGTGATGATTACCATCCACTTAGATGAATTTTCCGTCCTATATTGACCTGACTTCTTGAGACATGGGCCAGTGAAGGTCAGATTTTTCCAAACACTGGTTTTTGACATGCCCCTGTGTTCTAGTTTTAGGGAGGACTGTGAAGATGTTCAATCAGTTAGTTTGATTTCACTTTATTATTATAAAATTATTATTTTTTAAATCATGAGAATTTGGTTAGGTCTAGTTCAGTTTAGTTAGGTTCCAGGGTGACCTAACGTTTAGAAGTTGATTCAGTACTGCACCAAAGCGAACTTGGTGAGCACCGACCAGGTGTAAGACACTCAGATGTGGCTCTGTAAGGATGTCGAGGACATTATAAATGAGCTAAGATGTATCGAAATCATGTTAGAACTATGTGGGATTTCAGAAGAGTTGTAGTTTTTACGCATGTATCAAATCAAGGAAGGCTGAAGAAGGTGAAATGTCTGTACATGTAGTTTCAGTGGTCAGATGTGTAGGGATTTTAGGTGATTTGATAGAATAGGAAGTAACATAATTCTCTTTGATGTAGGAGAATGATCCAAGTTTGGATGAAATCATTAAGCCTGATCATGGACACTCTTGAATTTAGAGTAAAGAATCTAGACATTACTTGGTAAGCACCAGAGTCAAGGACATTTTTGAATAGAGAAGAGCCAAGTTCAGAACTGTTTTGAGGAAGTTAATCTACCATTGGTAAAGAAGAGAATTGGAAAGAAAAGTGACCAGGGAGAAAGCTATCAGGAATTTATTGCCAAAGAGAGCTCAGAGGTAATAGGGCTCTAAAATTTGGGGATGGAAATAGAATATATAAAGAAGGAAAAGGAGTGAATGAAACAACACCTTACAAAGACTAATGAACCTTGTCATTCAGTATTTACCTACCGCTATACATGCCAAACATAGGGAAAAGAAAGAGTTAAAGAAAAAAACTATTTTTGTTCTTATAGATTCATATTCTGATTGGTAGACTGGAATGGATACAAATAATTATGGTGTAGTGTGGTGAGTGTTTCCAGTGGGGAACATACAAAGTACCATGAAAGCACCAAAGACAGAATTATTAACTCTGGATAAAGAGTTGCATAATTGGGGAAAGACACTTCAGTGGGGTCTTGAAAAAAAATGCAGGGGGCAGCAGTTGAGGGGCTGCAGGGCCTTCTAGGCCAAGTGGAAGAGCATGGGGAAGGGGACAGGTACCGTAGACCTAGGGAGAAAGTCAGCCAGAGGAGTTATCTCAGCCTTGTTTTCCTCCCCTGTAAACTGGGGATAGCGAGGGTACCTGTCACTTGGGGTTGTTGTGAAGACAAAATGAGGTGATGCAGGTAGAGAACTCCACACTGAGCTTTGCATGTAATAAGTGTCCCCAAAGATGATAATCTGCGGTGTGAAGGGAACTGCACGTTGCGCACCATAACTTTTGTACAGGGTGGTTGGGTGGAGAAGTGGGAGATAAGATTGCAAAGATAGGTCTGTACGAAGTTAGCAAAGCCCTGGCTTGGAGTTTGGACTTTACCCTACAACCAGCAGAAAGCCAGAGAGGTGTTTACTAGGAGCCACAGAAGGGGACAAGCTACGTAAGAGAGGATGGGCATGGGGGCCGTCCCGGGAGAGAAGAGCCCTCAGTTGTCTAGTCCAGAGGTGATGCGATCTGTACTAAAACCATGGTAACGGAGAGGAGAGTTTGCATTTCAGAATGATTTCACAGTTTGTATTTTTAACCAGCATTTGAGTGTTTTGGGGGAGAGAGAAGTCCAAGATGATGAGCAATTCAGACGATGCTCTCGTGTTGGAATCAGTGATTGAGCCACGAAAACAATGGACCGGAGCCAAATTTAGGTTATTATTGTAGCCTTCCCACTAACATGTGGGCTCCTGGTGGAAAGTCGCTTTCCTTTTCTAAGCCTCAGTTTACTCAAACACTCCAGTGTTTTAGAATTTTACCATTTTCTTCCTCAGGGATTTGTAGCTTCAAAATTGTTGGAAACCAACAATACAACTTGACTGGGAGATTTTGTAGTATACACACTGTTACCATGTGGGGTTTCAGCTCGCCCTGGCACACCGTTCACTGTTCCTGCCTCAGAAAAAGGAGGGTAGTTTGTGGAACCACAGGGTACAGTGTCACTAAAGTGAAACTTTCCTCCAACTTTTAGTACTGGGATAATTCAGTAGGTGACCAGGGGCTGAAGTGAGGCTTGTTTGCAATGTGAATTACAAATTGTGGGGTTTGATGTTGATATTGATGACGACATAATGATAGCGGCAAAGGTCTGTTTTGGGTGTGACTTAATCAGAGATAGAGATTCCTCACCTAATTTTGACTCTTTGCAGATTACTTATAGGCATGACTCTCTGGGCTACTCAGACGGCTAGTTGAGAGATTTAAACATTTCTTCTGGAGATTAGAAATTATCCACAGCTCTTTCACAGAAGCATTCCTAGAATCGGAAAGATGAGGTTGCACCTATAGAAGTAAGTGTAATGACCTTAGAAAGCCCGCCCAAGACTTTTTAGGAGTTTTATTGAGGTATAATTTACATAACAGGAAACACACCAATTGTGAGTATACAGCTTAATGAGTTTTAGGAAATTGATGGAGATGTGCAGGCCTTGCCACAGTTGAGCTATAGAACACTTCCGTTACCCCAGAAAGGCCCCCCGTGCCCTGTGCAGTCAATTCCTGCTCCCAGTAAAGGCGTAGACAATGACCGATCTGCACGCTGTCTCAATATTTTTTTTAAGTGGACAATTCAGTGATTTGTAGTAAATTTATGGAGTAGTGCATCACATCACCCCTGACGGAGACCTCACATCCATTTGTAACCATTCTCTGTTCAGTCCCTGACACCGAATCTACTTTTTGGGTCTATAGATTATACCTTTCTGGATACATCATTGAAACAGTCAGGTGCTAGGTGGTCTTTCGTGTTTGGCTTCTTTCACCCAGCACATTATTTTCAAAGCTCATTCACGTTATAGCATGTGTCAGTACTTCATGTCTTTCCTCAGGCTGACTAATAATAGCTGTATGGATAATCCCACACTTCGTTCCATCCATCCATCAGTTGTTAGGCCTTTGAGTTCTTGCCACTTTGGGGCTGTTATGAACAATGATGCTATGAATATTTATGCACAAGTCTTATATGGACATATTTTTCCGTCCCCTTGGGTGGATAGGTAGGAGGTGAGTTTCTGGGTCATACGGTGATTCTGTGTTGAACCATTTGAGGAACTGCCACATTGTTTTCTGAAACAGTTGACTCATTGTAGATTCCCACCAGCAGTGTGTCAGGTTCCAGTTTCTCTATCTCCTTGCCAGTACTTGATATCATCAGTATTTTGGATTCTAGCCCTTCAAGTGGGTATGTAGTGACATCTCACTTTGATTTTAATTAGTGTTTCCCTAATGACTAACATGGTCGAGCATCTTATTATTAGCCATTCATTTATCTTATTTGGTGAAGTGTCCTTCCAGATCTTTTGCTCATAAGTTCACTGCGTTTTTGGTTTTATTGAGCTGTAAGATTTCTTTATATATTCTGGATACAAGATTTTTACCAGATACATGACTTGCAAATGTTTTTTCACAGTCTCTGTGTTGTCTTTTATTTTCTTAATTATGTCTTTTGAAGAGCAAAAATATCTATATTGATGAAATCACAAAGATTTTCTCCTGTCTTCTGGAAGTGTTACAGTTTTAGCTCTTACACTTAGGTATATGCTCTGGTTTTTTAAATTTCATTTTAAATTATAATTCCAGTATAGTTAACTTACAGTGGTATATTAGTTTCAGGTGTACAGTATAGTGTCAGCAATTCTACACATTTCTCAGTGTTCTTAATCCCTATTTCCCCCATTCCCGTACCCATTTCCCCTCTGGTAACCATTTATTCTCTTTAGTTAAGAATCTGTTTCTTGTTTTGCCCACCTCTCTCTCTCTCTCTCTCTCTCTCTTTCCTTTTGCTCATTTGTTTTGTTTCTTAAATGGCAAATCCTCCATTTTTAGTTAATTTTTGTGTACAATGTGAGGTAAAGACCTAGGTTCATTTTTTTTGGCATGCAGACATCGAGTTACCCCACTTCTATCTGTTGAATGGTCCACAGTTTTCATGTTACAGAGAATATACCTTTCCATACTACATTGGGTTCTCGATTTTCTCTGACAGAGAAGCTCTAGAACTTGAATTACGGAAATCGCAATTCCAGTTGGAAAGATCATTCGAAAACATGATATTATTTGTGCTTATTTATTTACTTTTTAATTAAAAATTTTTTATTTTTATTTTTAGAGAGAGGGAGAAAGGACACAAGCAGGGGAGGGAGGCAGGGGAGAGAGGGAATCTCAAGCAGGCTCCATGCTCAATGTGGAGCCCAACACGGGGCTCAATCCCATAAACCTGGGATCACGACCTGAGCTGAAATCAAGAGTTGGATGCTCAGCCGACTGAGCCACCCAGGTGGCCCCTATTTGTGCTTTTAAAAATATTTTTCTAATGAAGTTAACATTTTGTTACAAGGACACCTGCTGTACCATCAGTATATTTCCTAAGGATTGGCAACCCTGGGGCGGATATTAGTTCAGCATCACCCCCTAGGGTGTTGTAAAGAGAATTGATGTGCTTTCTATTAGTCATCCTTGTGCTAGTTTATGTGTAGTTTCTTCTCAGGTGTTTTGTGTGTGTTTGTTTATTTTCATTTTTGCAGAAGAATGAAAGAGAAAAAGAGCTCTTTGCAGAAATAATTATGAGATCATAAAATGCAGGTCATGAGCCTAAACGTGAAAGTAGCTTTTTAACCATTAAATCAACATTTTCTGTCTTTTTCAAAAGAAGTTTCCACTTGCTCTAAAACAGATTTATGTTCATCATTACATAAACAGGTATATCTTTTGCAGTGAGAGGTTTCAAAATATTTCTGAATGGGTGCTCAATGTTTAACAGGCTACTGAACTTTATAAATTTAAGAAGGCACTTCTAAAATTATTTCTAAAGATGTAAAATCTGAATAACAGTATACTATACATGTGATCATGTCATCCTTGAACTTTAAAGTGGCTTGTTTCTAGAACAGTTTTTCTTTAGTGAAATGTCATAAAGTAGGATTTTTCCGTAAAAAACAAGGAGGTAATGGGCACCTGGCTGGCTCAGTCGGTAGAGCATGTGACTCTCCATGTCCCCCTATTGGGTTTAGAACTTAGTTTAAAAAAAAAGATTGATGGGATGCCTGGGTGGGTCAGTTGGTTAAGCTGCCAACTTCAGCTCAGGTCATGATATCGCGGTTCGTGAGTTCGAGCCCCACTTTGGGCTCTGTGCTGACGGCTCACAGCCTGGAGCCTGCTTCGAATTCTGTGACTCCCTCTCTCTCTGTCCCTCCCCTGCTCACGCTCTGTCTCTCAAAAATAAACATTTAAAAAAAAGAAAAAATTGATTTAAAAATGAAAAAACAAGGGGGGAAGAAGGGGACAGAAGTACATATCTATATATACTGAGCAGGAGCCTAGTTTTTATAGAATTACCATGATAACAATATGTAATCAGGTATAAATTATATTAATGTATCGCATTCGTAATTGTACCATATTAATGCCATGCATGTTACACTTTCTAAAGAAATGAAATACTTAAATGATGTGAAAGAATATTATCGTGTACCTGTTTAGGTTTTAATAGTTATTTTGGGGCCTTGTTTTAATTTGTATGTAACTAATGCATAATAAGACCCTACTAAAGTTACAAAATACAGAAAAGGAGTGTCAGTATTGGGGGGGGGATTTTAGCTTGATGAATAAATTGCCAGTATACCTCTTTTTCTCCTGGTTCATTTTTCTCATCTTAAGCTTCCCTGTAATAATTAAGATCACAGAGCATCCAAGGTTGGGAATCTCTTTCCAGTTGGCTTGACGACACACGCTCAAGCAACATGCAGTTGCCACGGCAGTTGGAAGGAATAGGTTTAATTGGCAAAAGGGTATAACAGCAAACTGCCACGTGTTGCTCTATAAACTAAATTTACCTGTGTTTCTCCTACCGCTCACAGTCCGGGGACAAAATGACAATTTGGAATGTCGCCTTCATTTAGAATAATGATAATGCAGCTGAGGAGGGGGTGGGGATGCTCGGGTAAGTTGGAGAGGAAAGAACACTCACAGATGGTAAATTCCCAGGAAACCAGCACTGATGTAGTTGCCAACCACCAATGCCAACATTTCTGGGTGGTAGAGAAGCTCTGTGATACAGAAATATGTGGGCTTTGTAGTATAGTAGGGCTAAGTTCAAATCCTGGTTTCCCTACTAACCAGCTGTGTATCCTTGACGTACATAAGCCTCAGTTTCCTTAAAAATGGAGTTAATAGTACTTACTAGGATTAAATGACGTAATGTTTATGAGATACCACAATGCCCAGAATGCCCAGTAAATGCTGGCCTTATCATAATCACAATCTTTGTTGTCATTAAGATTGCTGCTTTTGGTCAGATACTTCAATACAGACCAGTTAGACTCTGCAAATTACTTCTGGTCTTCTAGCCAGAGTTTCTCAAAATTTGGGATGAAGATACAGCTAACAGTGCAGGTTCTTGAGCCCCACCTGGAGCTACTGAATTGGAATCACTGGGGTCCAGATCTGGTGCTCTGGACTTTGAACATGCTATCCAGGGGGATTATTTTTGCCACACTGAAGTTTGAGATCTGCTGTCCAGGCTGAGGCTCTATGTATTAAGTATATAGGCTCCTCTAGGTTTTAAGTGTCCTGTTTTTTAGGCTTGGGTTTTTCTCTTCCAGATGTACCCTAGTTAACTCTTGCTTTAAGAAAGAGTTATTCCTGAAAAAGTTAAAAGGTAGCCTAATAATCCTATTTTTTTCATTAAACTCTATTAATCAGTTGGACGTGAATTATATTATCAAGTGGATATGAATTTATGCAGAATACAAACAATTCTTTTTGGCAAAAGAGTGAAATTAAAACTTTGTAAGCAAGAAATGTTAGAATAAAGAACTTTATTTGCTCTCATACACATTGAGAAGGGGCTCCCGGCTGGCTCAGTCGAGGGAGCATGCAACTCTTGATCTCGGGGATGTGAGTTTGAGCCCCACGTTGGGTGTAGAAATTACTTTAAAAACAATTTTAAGAATCTAAAAAAAAAAAATACATTGAGTTGCTCCACCCACTTCTGGAAACTGGAATTTTGCCAACTCATTTGGAACTCTAAAAATTTAATTGTCTCTTGGGGCTCCTGGGTGGCCGAGTCGGTTGAGCGTTCAACTTCGGCTCAGGTCATAATCTCACGGTTTGTGAGTTTGAGCCCTGCGTTGGGCTCTGTGCTGACAGCTCAGAGCCTGGAGCCTGGTTGGGATTCTGTGTCTCACTCTCTCTGCATCCCTCTCTGTCTCTCTCTCAAAAATAAACGTTAAAAAAATGTAATTGTCTTAAAAATAAAAGTATCAGTAAAAAATAAAATAGAATAGAAATACAAGTATCAGTAGTAACATCTTGCATTTATAGGACAGTTTTTCAGCAAATAAAAGTCTTCCACATAACATTGTTGCAATTGATTCTCAGAGCTGCCCTGTGAAGTAGGCCAGCATTTTTGTGTTTGCTTTAAAAGATGGGTAAGCTGAGGCTTCGGAGGGCTATAAGACCCTTCTCCCAGAGTCACACAGCCCCTGAGTGGCAGCTGGGCCTAGAGCAGGTCAAGGAATGGGGAGGAAGGCCCAGAGATACAGTCCGCTTGGCTGCCTGCCCGTAGGCTTAACTTCTAGCCATTTGCTAGCTTCCTGATCTTTGGTAGAATCTCATAATCTCTCTTATTTGTAAAATAGCAGCCTGTGAGTATCGACTGCATTGGGTGTTTTAATGAAATGAGATGGAATTGGTAAAGGCCCCATTTCCAACCCTGATATCATTGTCCTTTGATAAATTTCCATTCCATTTTCTCTTTTGACTCCATGATGGGCGTTCTTTCCACTGAGCTTGGACTGGTTCCTGCCACAGTTGGTCTCGCCCAAATCAGAGCCTTTCCTCCTGATTCTCTTTTAGGTGAGGGGCTTTTTTTTTTTTTTTTTTTTTTTGGCTACTGGGGATGGGTTCAGCAGCTCAACAAATCTCTGGCAACTTCTTCTGGTAGTTACTTGACGCACAGAATTGAAGAAAGCCACCTTGGACAGTAGAACTGGCGTGACTCCAGGTCCATAGTATGCCATTTCTTGCAGGTCAACACCACAGGTGGGGGGACATGAGGCATGGGACCTTAAATACAGTTTGGGACTAAGGTCAGGTGTTATAGCCCCATTCTCCAATGTGTAGTATAAATTTTTACATATTATAACAAGCTTCTTTTGTATACTTGGCTTTATATGCTTACTCTTTTTGTGGTATCAATTATTCATCTATAGTTCTTTCACTCCCAAGTTTTGAATTGAACATATTCATGATATTTTGCACCAGTACACGTTCTCCTATCCCTCAATGGAAATAAAAAAGAAACACCACCAGTGCCTGTCTGTAGGTCTTGCCTTACCTTCGTGACCATCCCTGTGCAGACAGGCCAAGCCAAGCAGAACTGTTTTTGGCAAACAGCACATCCAACTTAGGGTCACTGTTTTCTTGATGAGGTTCATTGGCTGGAACCTTGCAACTTTATTTTTAAAGTTTGTTTATTTATTTTGAGAAAGACAGAGCACGAGCAGGGCCTGATGCGGGGCTTGAACTAATGAAACTGTAAGATCGTGACCTGAGCTGAAGTCAAGAGTCGGACACTTAGCCGACTGAGCCACCCAGGCCCCCCTGGACCCTTGCAAGTTTAAAGGCGAGTGACACAATGTGTCATCAGTGACTGTTGCTGGAAGAGAGAATCCATGTGACGTCATTACTTTCTCAGACTCTTGAGGGTTATTTCGTTCCACTTCCCGTCATTGTGGGCTCTTCATTCTTGCGTCCTGTTCATCCTGTCCCTTTCTCCTTCCAACGCAGTAATGCTGCAAGCTTACATGGAAACACAGAAAAGAGATTTGGTCAAAGTCCTCAATCTTTCTTTTTACATTCTCTTGCCAGTGGGGGACACTTACCTGTTGGAAAAGATTCCATTTCCTTGTACTTCACGTATCTGAAACTAAGTAGGGCGCCTTCAAACCTGGGTTGTTGGCAGTTAGGGGAGGAAAATTGTAGTCAGTTTGTTTTCAGGGTGGCACAATTGAGGTAGGCTGTGAAGGAGACAGGAATGGATGGATGCTTCCTGATCTAAAACATGGTTATGGATTTTGAAATACTTAGTTATTATAACTAAGCAATAACTTCCATCAAGCTCATTTTTATAAAATCCTACCTGAATGTAGGGAAGGAATAGCTCCCTTTCTGCCCAGAACTGGCCATTAACTCACTCATTTATCTATCCATCACCGCAGCCATTTACCCCTTTATGACTGCATGAAGTGTTTTTAATTACTCATGATTTGTGAAGTTGCTATTCTGCATTTTAATCCAGAAACCCTTAGTTTTCGTGATTCTAAAGATCCCTTGGGGCCATTGATTGGAATGTTTGTATACATGCCTGGCAGTGCTGTGAACAGATCCTTCTCTCCATCTTCTTCCACTAGACCATCAGCTGGGACCTTGTCCTCTGCTGCCCATTTTTCTTTATTGTCTTCTCCTGGTTCCTTTTGCCTTCTCTGTACAACAGAAGTCAAAACAGAATAGGAAAAAAATCTCTAATGTTCAAAAGGGTTTAGAAAAACAATGGATTTCTAATATATTCAAATCTAAAACATGGTTCATGATTTTGGAATATTTACTTGTCCTCAATAAGTGATTGGAAGAGAGGAAAGTAAGTTAATTTTTCATAAAATCATACTTTTTATAAATTAAAAAAAGAAAGTTTGAGTAGACCTGTATATTCCTCAACCTGTGTTTCAGAGATAAGATACATTTCAAGATGTTAAGATGGGATCATTATATACATTTATTTTATAATAGGATGGTTTTAAAATGTGTCTCCACTCTTAACGAATCCAGGCATAAACTGCAACTTACATTCTATTATTTTCTCTGCTCGGGTGTGAAACTCACCATTGTGTTGCCGTTGTTGACTTGGGGACAGTAGTATGGTCTGAGTTTTTAGATAAGCCCAGAAAATGGAATTCTCTTAAGTGATTATTACATGGGCCTGAGGAGGAAGAGTCCTCCCCAGCCCTGTGTTTACGCAGGGCCGGTGGTGACCACCCTCCCACGATGTAAGGGAGATGGGTTAGGGGCACAGGGCACGGTCAGGGGGGCCAGGATGGGGGTCACCACAATCACGCAGACTCCCATTTCTTTATTTTACATAAAGTGAGGGTGAGCTCACCTACACTACATTCTCAGTCTGGCATTCTCCGTCTTCAGCGGTGTTTAAAATGTTCATATTTAAGTGCCTTCTTATGTTTATAGAATCAGGGTAAGACTATTAAATTGTGTTCCCCATGAGCTTCATGAGTTTCAATATTTGCATTTCTAATAAATTACCCATTCTGCCTATAAGACAAGTTGTAGATTCACTAACTCTGTTTGAGCATCTATGTCATCAGTTTCACCATGCAAGGACAGCTGAAGTCCACTATACTCCCCTTTTACTTCAAGGGCATTAAGAAGCATTAATATATTTTTAAATGTTTTTAATACTATGTAATATTTTTCTTAGCAAGTGGCCTATCTATTCCCCTGAACCCAAGGGACAAGGCCACAGCTTTCCAGATTGTAATCATTTCTTTCCTTCTCTCTTTTTCTTTAGTTTTTAAGAGTTGTGTCAAAATCCTCTCTGTGTGTGTAATCTCATTTGATAACAGTCAGAACAGTTTGGGGTTAATCATTTGTGTTTCACTTGCTGTCAAAATTCCAACCACTAGTGTGGTTCTTAGAGCTTGAAACCTCGTATCTCAAAGATACAGCATGTTGGTAAGAATGTCCCCCAGCATTAACATGTACTTGTGCCTCTGAGCCGTGGAAGGAAAAGCCCAGTAAATGGGTTCCCACTTTCCTTCTGTTTCTCGCCCAGGCCCCGTCCAGATCCAGGCTAAGTCCAAATCTGGGGTCTGAGAAGGGAAGGGACAAGTTTATGATGGTGTCTGTCCCTTCCCAGGATGGTCCCTGGACTAGAGGAAACCTTGAAAGGTGGAACGGAGCCAGCCTGACCTTGCATGATTTTTTAAGGTGGTCGTTAGGCAAGTGATGGGTGTTTGGTCATTGACTTACTTCACACCAAGTCAGAGGATGCCTCTCTCCTCTCCTTGCTTGGGCAGTTGTACAAGTCCCCCAGCCCAACTGTTTATTCCTTAACTAGCCCAAGTGTGGTAGGGAAAGATGTGTGCACCCCTGGAAAATTAGGGAGACAGAGAATTAGAACACCCAGGTGGGGGGAGGGCCATTTGTGGCATGCGTCCCCTCAATGCTGGTCCAGTCCCCACCATCCCCTCAATGCTGGTCCAGTCCCTGCCACACACATACACACACCACCAAGGTCTATAAAAGAAAAGGAAGCTTAGGAGAAAGAAAGATTGGTCCACCCACTCGTTCTAAAAATTAAAGAGAAGAAACCAAACATGATTCAGGAAGTCAAACAAAACCAACTGTATTTGCATTCCTTTTGGGATCCGTTTAAAGGAAAAGTTGTGGGCAACGAGGAGAGAGAAGGGAGTGGCGTGGAGAGCAAGAGTAGAGGTGAGAGGTGATGCATCCAGGCCACGGGAGGAAGCAGCAGAGAGGAAGTCTGGGATGCGCATCCTGATGATGACCCATGAGCAGCCCAGAGAGGAAGTCACGGGGAAGCATCAGCCGGAAGTGGGGAGATGTAAGTGTGATAAGCACACGAGGCTCTTTTTGGAGCAGTGTTACTGGGCTCTGGTATTGGTGCAAGTTGCTGCCGAGGGTTTTTGCAGTAAACCGTATTGCATTTTCCTTACTTCTGTCTGTGAATGGCGGGGGGGGGGGGGAGGTCATGTCCAGGGCTGGCCTTGCACAGATGAAATTAAAGGAAGAGCCCGATCGCTCTCGTTTACTCTTTCGTTAAATCTGCTGCCTTCTCTGTGAACTGGGCTCTCATCTCCAAAACGCGTATAATAATGCCTTCTTTACTTATCTGAAAATAGAATTTTAGATTAAAAATGCAAATTGGTGACAATTTAAGATTCCTAAGTAAGACATTGTCTCTTTAGTGTTAAAGTAACAAAAAGAGAAACATGTCATTAGTGCTCAGACTTCTTTCTAAATATGTAAAGATTTTCTTGTTCTTACTTTGAGCTCCTTAAAAAGTAGTAGCTGATCTGGGATCCTATGAGTTCCCACCCTCGCTTAGAATCGTAGGACATACACTTACAAGCCGTCCTGTTCCAGGCACTCTATAATCCAGATAAAATATCCGCACTTTAAAAAAAAAAAGGCCTATGGAAAATCCTTTTTATTATGACACATTAATTTTCATTTAAGGAAAATTAGTGACATAGCCATTTATTTATTTGTTCATTTATTTTTGAGAGAGGGAGTACACATGTGCGCATATGTGAGTGGGGGAGAGGTGGAGGGAGAGAGAATCCCAAGCAGGACCCACACCTAGTGCAAGGAGCTGTCTCACGATTGTGAGACCATGACCTGAGCTGAAATCGAGAGTCGGTCGCTTGATGGACCAAACCACCCCGGCAGCCCTGAGATGCCACTTTTAAAATTTGTAATATATAAGGGCCTGAAGTTTTATTTTTGTGGAGTTGGAGCACAGAGCTGGTGCTATAGACTGGTCTGAAGCAAAACTATGTAAACAGAGAGTTTTGAACCTCGGTTCATCCGAGGGCTCTGTCAATAGAAATTGGGGAGTGGGGGCTTTAATTTCACTACCTCTGTAGGTAAAATGTAGCATTTCCTTAAATTATGAACGTAGATGCCAAGCCAGAGCGATTTTATCAGTACCAATGATTTTGTCACCCAAAGACATCACAGATCTTTTTCACATTGCTGATGTCTTAAAACCTCTTACATTCATCAGGACTTCCAAAGTATGACAGTTATTAGACCTATTGCTAGTACTCTTTCTTTTTTAAGTTTATCAACTTACTTTTTGAGAGAGAGAGAGAGAGAGAGAGACAGTGAGTGAAAGCAGGAGAGGGGCACAGAGAGAAGGTCAGAGAAAGAGAGCGTGCATGGGGGAGGTACAGAGAGAGGGAGAATCCCAAGCAGGATCCGTGCTGTTAGCACAGAGCCCGATGCAGAGCTTGATCCCACAAACCCCTGAGATCATGACCTGAGCCGACCTCAAGAGTGGGACACTCAAACAACTGAGCCACCCAGGCACCTCTCCCTATTGCTAGTACTCTTAATTCATGTGTTTTCTATATACTATTATATCAATTCTTTTTAATATTTTGATAATTACATTTCAAAATAATGAGCTTACTTGATATTTTTATTTTATTTTATGCATGTCATTGGGGAAGGGGTCTCTTGCTTTCCCCAGATGGCAGGGGCGCTACCAAGCTTCCCTTCCTGTCCTCCTCCCCCTACCCCACACATTCCAAGCAGCTCTACAGCTCAGAGTAGGAAGACCTACCAAGTTATGTATTCCTTCTGCACACGTGAATGCCAAGGACACAGAGGTGCAGAGTGGAATGGACAGAGGTTTTGAAGTCAGACAGACTGAGTTGTAAAACGGGGCCTCTCTCCTTCGGCTCTGTCACCCAAAGCAGGTAGTTGCTCAGTGTCTAAATGGGTGAAATGTCACGAATAGTCGTTCTGCCCCACGGTGTGGTGAGGATTAAGGGAACGAGTGTCCCTGTGGCACACCAGGGACGGCCAAGAGCCACCCCTTTCGTTACCCTCTCTCAGCATGCATTGTTGAGATGTGTTCTTGCCCCGCTTCCAGCTCTGGGACTGTGCCTGAAGTCCCCACGGTGTCTGGGATGCTGAGCACTGGTGGAAACAGGAAACGTGGGAGGCTTGCTTTTAGTGTGCATCTTGAGAACACTTTTGGCTGGTCCAGTGTGAAAGCTCTGCTTTAGTGAGTTTTGTTTCCATCTTCCCAAAGCATCTTAATTTTCCTGCTTGTAGTAGTTTCTTCTGAGTTACTTTGCTGTCCTAGTTTCCTAAGGTGGCTGTAACAAATTTCCACCAACGAGATGGCTTAAAGCAGCAGGCATTTATTCTCATGGTCATACAGGCCAGAAGTCGGGGTTCCCTTCTGGCCTCTTCCAGCTCAGGTGTTTGCTGGCAGTGCTGGGAGTTTCTTGGCTTACAGATGCACTGCTCTGATCTCTGCTTCTGGCCTCATGTGACTTTCTTTCCCTTTTCCTTTATGCCTAAATTTCCCTCTTTTTCTAAGGACAGCAGCTATTGGATTAGGGTTTACCTAATCCAGTATTATGTTAACAGACTTCATTTTAACTCGATCACATCTCCAAAGACTGGGAGGCTTAGTTGGTCGAGCATCCCACTCCTGATTTCGGCTCAGGTCATCGTCTCACGGTTTGTGGGATTGAGTTCCCACATCAGGCTGTGTGCTGACAGTGCGGAGCCTGCTTGGGATTTTCTTTTCTCCTTCTCTCTCTGCCTCAACCCCCGCCCCCACCCTGCTCCCCGTACTCTCTCTCAAAATAAATAAACTTTAAAAAATTTTAAAAAAGAGATCATATTTACAGATACTGGGGGTTGAGGCTTCAACATACTTGTTATTGGGGGCAGGGGGGAGGCACAATTCAAGCCACAAGTCTTATACGTCCTTTAGACCAAGCTTCTAAATGGATATATGTGACATCAGGGGGTTTTTTGTGCATGTCTTTTTCCTCAGTTAATAATTTACTCTCACTGTGGTTTCAAAAAATCTTTTGAAGTGTCTCGCTGGAGGTAATAAGATCTAGCTTGGCTTTTGACTTTTGGGATGCAAAGGAAGGAACCTTGTTTGGGAAGAAAAAAACATGCAGGCCTCCTGACTAGGGAAAGAACTTTAAAACTCTCCAGAGAAGCAAGAGTTAAAAGGTCAGCCACTCCACTGCAAAGTTTGTTTACAAAAGTTTATGACTTGGGTGTGAATTGGCCAATCAAGCCTAGAGCCCTGGATTGATCTGAAGCTCAGGCTGCTGGATTGTGAGAAGCTGCCGGGACTGGGACTGGGACAGGGACAGGGGACTCTGATGTGGCCCCTTAGCACCCTCACTGTCGTGTTTTAAAGGCAAAAAGGAATCTTGGAGAGCATGGATATGGTGAACTGCTTGTTCCTTCAGTGTGTCTGTGGGCCACTGGCTGTCGCAGGGTCTGGGGTAGGTTATGACTTGTCGGGGAATGTTGGTGGCGGTGGCGGTGGCGGTGGCGGTGGTGGGCATTTGTAGTTGCAGGTGTAATCCTGTCAAACTGTGCTCCCTGGTGTGCACCTCGGTCATGGTTCGGAAGTATGCAAGCCTGGCTAGAAGACGATTCAGGTTTAAAATACGCATCAAAGCCCAGATTTATTTTACAGGGAATGTGAGCCTCTCCCTCTTTTGCCAGGAGTAAAGGGGACCATTTCAACTGTATATATTGTTCTGTTCACTAATTTTTGCCATTCCTCGAACATGCAGCACCACTTAGAAAGGCTGCTTTCTCCTCTTGTATCTTCAGTGGGACGGTAAAAATGGATCTGTACTTGCTGTGGGTCCTTCTGCATAGCCTGTGTCCCTGCGCCCCCCACCCCCCACCCCAGTGGGAGCCGTAGCCGACACTCAAGGCAGGACGAGTGTCAGGACGTGTTAAAGGGATCGTCCCTGGCATGACTCCTCTCTCTCGTCTCCTTCTTTGAGCATACCTGCCTTTATCCAGCCTCCTCACTTCCCCGAGTGTGTTTTGGTCTCAGAAGGATTTCTACCTGAACGCTAAGACAGCCTCTTGTTTTCCTACGCCCACTTCCTTATTTTCCTCTCCGCCTTAGCAGGGCTTTGGTGAGGCATGCCCTATGTTGCATAAGTGCAAAAAAAAAAAAAAAAAAAAATCACCCCGAAACAAACAAACCAAAAAAACCGCACGCAGATTTTGTTACCAGTCAGACTACTCATTGCCTGTAATTTTGTCTTGCTTCTGGCCCTTCCTAACACCTTGTTTCTGCACCGTTTAATTCCTCTGTGCTTAAATTGTTCCGTTTGGTGTAATAATGTGGTGAAACTCTCCATAATATCCTGTTTTTCATAGGTAGTGCAGAAAATAATCTTCACTTTTTCATGAGCTCCCCTATTTTCCCTTGGTAGTGTCAGAGAGGAGCGACTTTCCTTCCTTACTCTTAGGCTTACCACGTGGGGGGTGGGGAATTAAACTGAGAAAAGAGTAGCAAGAGAAAAGACGGGTTTTTATCATGTGAGCAAGTGGGAGTTCACAGGAAAAAGTGACTCCAGGAAGCGGTTAGAAGTGGAGGTGCGTATCCCTCTCACGAGGGGCAAGGGAGCTGGAGAAGGGCACTTATGGGAAACCCGGTGATTTAGGAAAGATAAAGGGGCCTGTGGAAGAGCAGATGGTGGGAGGTCTGATAGTTTTGAGGCAATGTCGCCTGGGGCTTTCCCTCTGAACTGATAAGCGTCAAATCTTCCCTGGTTAGAAGAAAGAAAAATCCTCTCCCAAGATAATGGATTTATGACCACTGAGTTCTTCTGGGAGTCTCTGCTTTCAGGCAGATAAGGGAGTTCAGGGGGAAAAAAGCTATTCTTAACTACCTTCAGCTCAGAACAGTTTTTATGCCACAGTGGTATACTCTGGACCCCCTCAGTGGTGACTGGATTTAAAGATAAAGTTTAGGGAGTCAGAATCAGCAGATAGCAAGGTGAGTGGTGATTGGGAGAACTTTTGAGCAGAGGTAACTTGGTACAGTGGGAAAGTTTTGTGGTATTGTGGGAACACAAATTATGAGGCCCACATTTCAGTGTCTCTCTTGCTGCTGATTGGCCGTGTGGCCCTGGGCAAGTCACTTAACTTCCCTGGGTTTTGGTTTTCCTGATACGAAAACTGATGGTGGTAGAGTAGAGTGTTCATAAATCTCTGCTCTCTTTGCTTTTCATCAGATTTTTCTTTAAGTTTTTTGTAACATTTATTTATGTTGGGTGGGAGAGGAGCAGAGAGAGGGAGACAGGATCCCAAGCAGCAGAGATCTGAGCAGAGAGGATGACAGCGCAGAGCCCGAAGCGGGGCTTGAACTCACGAACCGAACTGGGAGATCATGACCTGAGCCGAAACCAAGAGTCGAACCTTTAACAACTGAGCCACCCAGGCACTCTATCAGATTTTTCACACTACAGCGGCCCCTTGAATAACACAGGTGTGAACTGTGCAAGTTCACTTATACGTGCTTTATATATATGTTTATACACTTATACATGCTTTATATATATATATATAAATACGTGCTTTATATGTATATATACACACAATGTAATACTGTAAATATATTTTCTTTATGATTTTCTTAATATCCTTTTCTTTAGGTTACATTATTATAAAAGCATAGTATATAATACACCTAGCATACCAAATATGCGTTAATCGACTGCTATCAGTAAGACTTCCAGCCAATAGTAGGCTATTAGTAGTTAAGTTTTGGGGAAGCCAAAACCTACATGCAGAGTTTTGACTGCATGGTAGGTGGTTGGGGTGGGGGTCGGCACTTCTAACCCCTATGTTGCTCAGAAGTCAACTGTGAACGGGGCGCCTGGGGGGCTAAGTCGGTTAAGTGTCTTGACTCCAGCTCAGGTCATGATCTCGCAGTTCGTGAGTTCAAGCCCCGTATCGGGCTCTGTGCTGACAGCTCAGAGCCTGGAGCCTGCTTGGGATTCTGTGTCTCCCTCTCTCTCTGCTCTTCCCCCCTCACAGTCTGTCTCTCTTTCAAAAATAAGTAAACATTAAAAAAAACCTTTTTTAAAAAAAAAGAAGTCAGCTGTGTGTGATCTTAGGGAAGGGCTAGGCATAGGGATTGGAAATGCCAGGAGCTGTATTTGAGGTCTTAGTTGCCACTGATTAGGAAGCAAGTGTGACCTCTTGGGCTGGTCCTCAGGCAAGGGCCAGGCAGCCCCAGGGCAGGTCTGCTGACAGTGTCCAGGCTGGGGTGGCCTGTTCTGCCTGCCCTGTCAGCCCTGCCCTTGAGTCACGTCTCTCTAGTGCCCTTATCTGTTCTTATTTTTTATATCTTTTAAAAATAATGACCAGGGATAGGAGAACTGAAGGAGCCCAGGCTCACAGACATGCAACCGGTGTCTGCCGCACCCTCCCTCGGGCTCTCTTCTGAGCCAGCTTTGAGGGGTCTGTCCCCTGGCAGGGCTTGGCCTGGGGATGACTACTTTACACGCCGCTTTTTTAGCAGCAGTAATCAACTGTGGCTGATAAGGGCTGTCTCCCTTACCGCTGTCACAGCATTTCACCCAGACAAGGACCCATCATTCCCCAGTGAACAGTTGCGGGACCAAGTCCCCAGACCTTAAGTAACTGGCCTGAGGTCACAAAGCTAGCTCATGGCCCAGCCTGACTCACACAGAAGGCTGCCCATTTCCAAGCTCACGGTGTTTTTCTGGTACGTTCCATTGGCTCTGAAAAAGGTATTTGAACAATTCGAAAGTATTGCCTGATTTAGGACCACAGACTCTCCAGCTATAGGATTGTCTAGTCCTGAAAGGTTAGTCGTTCCTTGTTTGTGCCGGGTCACACAGCTAGTTTGGAGCCTGATCTGGTTCTTTGGATCCTGGGTCCGTGCTCTCTCCATCAGACTTGAATGTCCGGCCTTAACAGCCCAGACTTAATCTTATTAAAGCACCTTCTGTTCTTAAAGGTTATTGCAAGAAAATACCTTACAGTAGCAATGTGAAGTGTTCTGCATTCATTTCTCCTTCTGGGGTCCTGCATTTTCCCTGTGCTGTTGTTATGTGCATTTTAGGTGACACCACAGTCGAAAGTTCTTTCTGGTAATTCACAATGGTACTTAATCTCTTAGCTCATTATTGGTTACCATACACCACTATTTAAATTATGGTTTTAATTCAGCCTACAGTGAAAGATGATTTGCTTATTTTAATGCACGTTTCAGTTACATCTTTCTATTACACAAATAATGTTTTGAAATAAACACATAAATCAAGAAAGCCTTGAGGCGAGACTCAAGAGGATTGGGGGGGAGTGTGTGGCTTGTTCTTTTCCAGCTCCTTCTTGGACCTTGGTGCTCACCTAACTTGTTCGCATTTGAAAAGGTTGTGGCTGAGGAACCCTGGAGGCGGGGCTCATCACGGGATGAAGAAAGGACAGAGGCTCAGAGGATCACCAGGAGGAAATGGGGTTCTGGGAGAAGGTCAAGGCCCCGGCCGCTCTCCGACTATGGCCAGTTGGCCAACCGAAGTCTCTCTATTCCCGAAGACTCAGTTGCTGTGGATCCCCAGAAAGAGGACACCGTGGACGGGGACCACCAGCCAAACATGGCCTCTGTGGACCCTGCAGACCAGAACCCTGCCGCGGGCGGCCCCAGGGGAAGCCGGAGAAGACGCCCTGTCTCCGTGATAGGCGGGGTCAGCCTCTATGGGAACAGCCGGCCAGAGGAAATAGAGAGTCTTCTAACCCAAGTAAGATCTGGCGTGCATCTAACAAAGCTCACAGGGGCCTCCAGCTTCCTGGCCTTTGTTCTCCGCTGCAGACTCACTAAACAGGCCTCCGCTTTTCTTTCTTCTCTCTGCTCTAGAAGGATAGACTCCCAACCTTTCTTCCTGACTTTGGAAACACGCATGAATCACACTAACAATCTGACATATGGGTGCCTTTTACTAATCTTCTGTCCCTCCTGGGATCTCCAGCAATATGTGAAACTAGTTTGTTCTTTTGTTCTAAATCACCCGAGATTTTTATAAGGGGAACGTAGCATTGCATATTTAGTGAGCTTTGTGGAAGAAGTTCTTGAAAGAGAAAGTGCCCTCCAGTGTTAAAATATGAAGATAAGAAGAAAATAAGTAGTTGGTTTTTTAGGAGCTAAGGAAATAATTTTTATCCACCATTTTTGTACTCTTTACCAATAGATTACAAGTGTTTATCAGTTACCCAGAGAGCACTTTGAGGCTACGAAACATTTAAAGAAAGGCCCTGTTCAGGAGTGTATGTTATTTGCTGAGACATGGTCAAGGGTTCCCAGCACCGTATATGAGTCCGTGACCAGTTTCACTTTTTGAGCATGCTAGCTGATACCATAAATAACTCATAAAATTCTCTTAAAAGGGAAAGTCTGTGTTGGTATTGGATTTTATGTTTGACTTCTCCCTAAAAAGCCCATCCCAATGCCTTGTTTATAGCAAGCACTCAAATACCTCTTGTTTAATTGAGTTAAACTGAATTGAATTCTTAAGGTAAAAAAGTGAAATGGAAGAATACCATGAACTTCTTGTGGTAAGCTGTGTCCTCTGCTAGGAAATCGTTCTGAACCAAAGCAAACCATTATCTGTTTTAACTTGAAATGCAGTTCGGGGTTGTGGGGGGGTGTTGGGTGGGGGGCGGGAATCTAAAGTACTCAGAGATTATCTCACTTCAGAGCACCAAGAAGGAATGTGGTGAGATAATTTTATGCACTGTGGGGCTCACTTGGGAATTGGGTGGGAAAATCCTCAGATAACCCAAAGACAGCTTAAACCAACTTGGCCTTCAACTCAGTTATAGGGATGGTTCACACAGAAGATAAACAGGGGACGTGGGCCATGCTAAAGGGACCTGGGTACATTTGTGGAAACCCAGCCCTTCTTTTAAACAAAGCTCACTCATCATGATAGTTGCAGTGAGGAAGATTTGTGTCCCACAAGCACTTCCTGAGCGCTTGCATGGAAGGATGTGCGTGGCCGGGCATGCCACGCACGAGTCTGTCGTCCAGGACCTGGCCGTTGGCACTGATTCCCCTGGCAGCTGCTTCTGGGAAGACGTCTTCTGTCCCTTCTGACCCTGCACCTGCTCCAGATAGCTGCCACCACTTCCTAAATCTGCTTTTCCTCCTCTTGGATGCTTTGCTCTTACTGTTACCCCTTGGTATATCACCGACACATAAGGTGCCATGCGTGCCGTGGGGTAAGAGCCATCGAGTTGATACTGGGTTTTTGAAAATCTTGGAATAATTTGTTGTAGCTGAACCTCTCAGTGTAGCCTGAAGCCCTTGACACGATTTGGAGAAAGCATTTCCCATGTGTGAGTGGCTTTGAGGTGACGGTGCTGAGCTACTCACAGCTGTGTGTGTACAGAGTTTGTGGGAGGTGCCACTTCCTGGCACCCCCTCACCCCCTTCTGCTTTCCTTTTGCAGCCGGCAGCCAGGCCTCCCGTGCCGGCTCACCAGGTGCTGCCCTACAAGGCGGTGTCGGCCCGGTTCCGGCCCTTCACCTTCTCCCAGAGCACCCCCATCGGACTGGACCGCGTGGGACGTCGGCGGCAGATGCGAGCATCCAACGGTGAGTGTCCTGGGCCCACCCTGTTCGGGGGCTCTGTCTCAGACACTGGTGTGGAGTCCTCAGTGGGACCGGTTCCCGTGAAGGCAAGGTGCCCGTTCGACGGCGCACCGGCCCGCTGTCTCTGGGCCAGGGCGTTGCTCACCTGGGGGCTAGGAGGGCTCAGCCCCGGCCGTCCACGCCGTCCAGGGTGGGTGTGCTGTGTCACCACGTCCGAGAAGGTTGCCCCTGTCATGTCTGTGTACTTGAGTTTCTGCAGGTGGAGGAGCTAAGAATGGAGTCCCAGGCATTTGTCTTAACCCTTTGGAAGCTCTTTCTGGGTGTCTGAGATCCACCGATAGCTATCTTGAACAGCAAAGAAAAGTCTGTCTAATAGAATAGTTACTTACCCAGTCAGTTCTTGTCAATCCGAACTAATACCACATGTTCTTGGAATGATGTTTGCATTCCTAAGAAAGAAAATCTTCCCCGACAGTGTTAGTCACGTCAGGGCCAACCAGCCGGTGGGATGGTGGTACGGCCTGCTGTGCCCTGGACGAGTCACAGGAGCTAACATTTATTGAAGACTTACATAGGGCCGCCTGTCCCATGTGCTCTGATGTACTAGCCCCTTGGATCTTTGTAACTCCCTGCCATGTTAGCTGCTGTCATTATCCTCATTTTCCCGGTGCAAAAGCCTGGGGACCCGTGGATAAACTGCCCTACGTCATGCAGCAGGATGGGGCAGGGAAGGGATTTGAATCTACAAATAGAACTTTTAATGCCAAGCGGTATTTTAACCACTTTTTAAGCACTGAACTATACTGACTCTTTAAACACGTGCATTTTTATTTTTATTTTTTTATTTTAAAAATTTTTTTTAATGTTTTATTTTTGAGAGAGAGAGAGAGGCAGCGTGAGCAGGGGAGTGTCAGAGAGAGAGGGAGACACAGAATCTGAAGACAGGCTCCAGGCTCTGAGCTGTCAGCACAGAGTCCGATGCGGGGCTCGAACCCACAAACCGTGAGATCATGACCTGAGCCGAAGCTGGATGCTCAGCCGACTGAGCCACCCAGGCACTCCTCAGGCTTACTTTTAGAAGGTGAATGGCGTGCGGTGGGCACGAGAGTAAGAGCTGGGCGTTAGGAAGCCCAAGTAGCTCCACCACCTCGTCACATAGGCAAGTCCTTCATGTGATGGCATACGCCTGAGGCCGTGCAAAGAGGTGAGGGTTAGATGACTTGAAGAAGGCTGAGGGTGTCCCTTGAAGAACTGGAATTCCAGGGGGAGGAGGAGAGGAAACATCGATGGGTGGGGGAAGAGAAAGAGAACAAGGAGGCATGGACTCCCTGGGCGAGGGAGTCCCTTCTAAGGACAGGTCGAAGGGGATGATGGCTAGTGACCAAAAATGTGACAGGAAGTTCACCGATGGGTTCTGACACAGACGTCGTTGAGGACGTTGTCCCAGGAGGGCCACACTGGGCGGTGAGAGCTCAGAGAGTTGGTGAATGGGGAGGAAGTGCTGCTGCCCCTGATTGTGTTGCCATGGTTTCGGGCTCAAGTCACATACGCTGGGAGGAGTCCGGGTGAGGCTTGTGAGTGGAGGTTGAGGAAATTTGTGAACGTCTCATGCCTTAGTCAGTCTCTCGGCTGCATAGCCTAGACACTTGGGAGTCATCGCTCCCCACCTTGGGGAGTCACGAGGTCCTGTCTGTTGGTTCTCAGGGTCACCTTGCTCCTCAGGCTCCTTAACCCTTCCCCTCATGGCCACCCCGTCACCTCTTCAGGCCAGGTTGTCATACACTCTCTAGTCAGAATCACTGTTTGCATTCACCTCTTTCCCATCATTGGAATCAAGTCCTAGTTCTTTCAACAAGTGTATCGGCTTTTGTACAGCCTGAGTCTCACCTTCCATCTGTTTCTCTCCCTTCTCCCACCAGGGTTTGCCATCCAGCATTCCTGCATCCGCTCTAGGCTTTCACACTCCCTTCGCATTACTCACGGTGTGCCCTTTGCCTCGAATTCCCTTCTTTCCCTTTCCCTTGGGTCTGCATTCTTCCCATCCAGAATTCAAATCTCATTCCCTCGTGTGCCCTTGGAGACAGAGCTCATCCACTGTCCTCCTTCCACAAGGCCACTCAGCCCCCGGCCTCATGTCCGTTCCCTCTGACCCGGGCATCCACATCTGGTGATGTGTTTGGGGAAAGTTATCCAAAAGGAGAAAGAAAGCTACATGCACACAGTGTTCACAGCGCCCTGGAATCGCGAGGTGGCATGCTGCATAGGCCACTACCTCAGAACAGTCCGCAGCGTAAGTGGGAAAACCGTGCAGCAAACAACATGAGAAGCGACAGCTGTGATTTTCAAGTGAGAAAAAGTAGAAAATAAAATCACGTATATTGTATTAGTCCGCTAAGGCGCTATAACAAAGTACGAGGAACTGGGTGCCTTCAGTGCAAAAATCTATTGTCTCAGTACTGGAGGCGGAAGTCCGATGAAAGTGTTGGTGGGTTGTTCCTTCTGAGGGCAGGGCCGGGCTCTCTGCCAGCCCCTGTCCTAGCTTCTTCTTGTCTTGGGTACCTTGTGCCTGGGCATGTCCGTGTATTGCCTTTGTCTCTGCCTTCATCTCACTGTGGCTTTCTCTATGCCCTTGAATTAAGGCCCCCCCCCAATAATGTCATCTCAACTTGATCATCTACTAAGACCTTATTTCCAAATAAGGTTACTTTCGCAGTACTGGCGGTTAGGATTTCGGTGTCTGTACGCGGGACATCATCCAACCTATAACATACACCACAATTGCAGCAATTTGCAGCATGTACATACATGGTCAAAGATTTATCAAGAATATGTGGAAATGAAAGCAATATGATTTGGTTGGAAGGAGTATAGGTGAGTTCTCCAACCTTATACAACCCCTACACACGCCTACACATACAAGCAGCTTATGTAACAGTGTTTTGATTTTTGTTGAGAAGCAACAAAAACTAACTCCGGCCAGCTTAAGCAAAAAGAGGATTTGCTTGTTGGAAGGGTGTTAGGTGTTCCCAGAGTTGGAAGAATGACTAGAGAACCAGTCTAGGAAATAGACTGGGCAGTCAGGGTTCCTCCTGGGAAAGAAAGGAGCCACGGGCAAGGAGCCGAGGAAGGCGTGCAGTGGGAAGGTGTGAGGCCGCCCCTGGAAGCAAGTGAAGAACTGGTCCTTCTGTCCTTCAGTCACTCACTCAGGAGTCAACGTCCCAGGATAGAGAAATCAATTCTTTTTTTAAAAATTTTTAATGTTTATTATTTATTTTTGAGAGAGAGACTGAGCACGAGGGGCAGAGAGAGTGGGCGGGACACAGAATCCAAAGCAGGCTCCAGGCTCTGAGCTGTCAGCACAGAGCCCGACATGGGTCTCGAACCCATGAACCGTGAGATCATGACCTGAGCCGAAGTTGGACGCTCAGCCGACTGAGTCACCCAGGCGCCCCGAGAAATCCATTCTTGAAGCTCAGGTAACAAGTCTGCTACCCGGTGCCACTGGGACAGTCACAAGGGCTGGTGCCTCCAGAGACGCTTTGCCTTCCATGTTATGAGGCAGGCACATGGGTTCCCTGTTACCAAAGCCGAGCACAATGGAAGAGATGTCATTCCCTTAGAGGGAATCCAAGTCACGTTGAGAATAGAAATAGGGGCGCCTGAGTGGCTCAGTCGGTTAAGCATCCCACTCCTGATTTCAGCTCAGCTTATGATCTCACATTCATGAGACTGAGCCCCACATCACCTGCTTGGGGTTCTCTCTCTCTGTCTCTCTCTCTCTCTCTCTCTCTCTCAAGATAAATAAATAAACATTAAAAAAAACCAAATAGAAATAGATTCTGGACAGGGTCTCCCTTTGTTTGTTCGTTTGTTCGTTCATTCATTCCTTCGTTCATATATTCAGTAACTGTTGAGTGCTTACCGTGTGTCCAATGACAGCAATGAGCAGAACAGAGCCCTTAAATCACTTGCAGTCTGGTGAGGGGATAATGAATGAACAAGTGGCTCTGTAACAGGGCAGGCAATATTATAAGGAAAAATGAAGAAGGGTGGAGGGTGTTCATTTTTTTAAAAATGTCTTTCTTACATGATGCACCTATCCCGTGTATAATTCAGACCCCTCACTCTTTCCCTAAAGAGAGACAACTCAAAAGCTTATCAGTTCCTGTAGTCACTCCAAGTCTATGCCCTCCAGAGTCCTGTCCGTTTTTTCTCCAGCCCTGTTGCAATGCCTCTTCCACTCTGTAAACCCAGAGGTAAATTTAAGCACCACACCGTTATCATAATGGAAAGAGGTGGGGGCGGGGAGGAAAGGAAATAGAAAATAAATACATATTATGTATCTCTACATGATACCACAAAAGAAACTGTCTCTCTCTTCTGCTTCTAGTTACAAGGTCATACCTGCTGTTTTTGACTTTGCTCATCTCGTTGCTGTCACGTGCTGGCCTGGCCCCTGCCCGGTACCTTACCTGACAGTGTTTTTGGCAGCTGAGGTGGCCCCGACCTTCACTCCACAGTGTGGGGCTCTCAGTGGTTCTGCTCGCTTAGAGTCGCAGTAGTCTTATTTATTCCCCTCCCTTAGTCAAAAAGCAGTCCATCTATAAAAAAAAATATGGGGAGCACCAACTTGTGCCTGCCGGGCACTAGTCTTACCGTTTAGAAATATAGCAGAGGATAAAGCATCGCAAAGTTCACGTTCTAGCTTTGAAACCAATTCCATAAGTCAGTAAATAGCATTGTCTCAGGCCGTGATGATGGCTCCCAAAAGAAATAATGTAGGTGATACAGGAGAGAGTGTAGGGACGGGCACAGCAGAGGGTGACCTAGTGTCCCTAAGGAGGTGACACTGGAGAGGAGGCTTTCAAGATGAGGAAGGGCCGAAGATCTGAGGGAGGAGAGTCCCAGTGGAAGGAACATCAGGGGTCCAAAGTTAGGCTGGGACTTGATGTGTCTGAGGTTCCGCAAGAGGGCCGGGGTGACTGGAGTTCAAGATCCAAGGGCAGAGGAGGGCGTTGCAGTCTGGTGGGGAGGCTGCGGCTGGACAGAAAGGGCACTGCAGGTCTTGGGTAGGACTTGGCATTATTCTAAGTGAAACGGGAAACCATTGCCAGCCGGGGAGTGAAAGGCACTGATTTAAGCTCTAGAGAGGAAGGACGGTGCAGGGGAGAAAAGGCAGAGGAAGGGAGACTGATTTGACACAATTGCATAAGTCCAGTTGGGAAACAGTGGTGGCAGTGACCACAGAAGACATCCGTGTCTGTCTTGGGTGCTCATTTCCCCCAGTGCACAGGGCGGTGAAAATGGCCGGCCTTGGTTCTAATCCAGTGGGGCCGGGCCTGCGAATTCTGGTGGGAGGACTTCTCTCTTGGGGAAATAAATTCAGTTTTGTCAGGCAAAGTTGTTGAATAGGAAGAAAATATCTTGCAAACATATTATTGAGTAATCACGAGAAGCAATCCCGGTGCTGGCCCTTCGTTTCTGGACCCATATATTCTGGCCAGGGTTGAACGTCACCTTACCAGTCATCGATTCAGTGCTTTACATACCCGATCACAAGTTCAAAATGTGTCTCCAAGCCATCTCCATAACATCGTTTTCATTAGGCCGTGATTCCACGCTCTGGGCAATGGTAATAAACAAGATAAAGCCCGTGACCCTCGTGGGCACAGGCCTATCACCGTACTGCCCTCACTGGGGCCCCCGGGTAGAAGCGTGGTCATGTGAGGTGCCGTGACATTGTACGAGGCCTTCAGTGAGATTCTAGCAGAGGCCTGACAGGTAAGGAAAACAAATCCAAATCTAGAATAAATATCTTTCCCACTAAGGACAGATCATCTACCCCTCTATTATGAAAAGGGTCCATTGTAATCATCTTGCCACAAGGAGCTGTCTGGTTCCTTTAAGGAACCATATCATTAACTTTGTTGAGAGGGACACCCTGTGGTTTAGCCCAGGCTTGGCGTCCATTTCTGCCACCATGGCCTTTTTTTTTTTTTTTTTTAACCCCGAACCCACTGACTAAGCACGAAGATGACATTTGTAGAATGAGACCTAATGTTCATACAATTATTAAACAGGCTCTTTTGCAATAAGATTCACATGGGATACGATTTCCTATGGGACAGACGATTTCTCACGCTTCCATTGAATTCTGACATATTTAATTGTACTCCTTCCCTGAACCAGTGCATTACCTACTTTGTTCTTCCCAAATTCCTCCTAGCTATTCAGCCAAGCCATTGTCCTAACCATGTATCCACACAAGCTCAGTCCCTGCTGAGGCCTCTCTCCTGCCAGTCAAAAGATTAGGAAGAGTTATGGCTGAGATTTTACTACTGGGGGTTTCCCTTTGGGGGGGTGGGGCATAGTTACCGGAAGATCCCTTTAGGTAAGGCTGGGAGGAAGAGGTGTAACTGTGGGATACCTACCCCAAGCTGACCTGGCTTCTGCTTCATGAAGAGTCTGGAAACCACCTGGTCTGGGAGCCGTGTACGGTCCTTGATTCTCTGTCATGGTGGTTCAAGTCAGGTTTCCATCACCAGGTTTGGAACTTTCCTGCTCTACAAATCAAGTAATACCTTAGTGGAGTCACTTATCATTTTTGTCCCTGCAGACCCTGTGGTAGGTTAAGGACAGCCAGGAATCATGCGGGTCAGCCATTCCAAAGATGAACTGGACGTGCGGCCCCAGTAGAGGAGCTGTGTCCTCTTTTCCTGTGACAGATGTCCTACCTCCTTGGGTCCTGGACTTCAGTGGCCTCTCTCACTGACTTGCCTTGCCTAGACAGATTAGCAGGCCAGTGCTTATAAGAGTCGCTGCCGCCTCCATCATCTGGTTTGGGAGACCCAGCCCGGGAGACGGTGAGTCCGGGATAGACTAGGTGCAGCATTTCTATCTTTCTGGTCCTTGTACTTCTGTCTTCCTCGGTGCCACATGCTGGCGTCTCCACTGCCTTAAGAGCGGGCCAGTGCTGGGTCCACGTCTGTGGCCCTTCTGAGTGCCGGAATGACAGCCAACTCCATGAGCCCCTGTGTTGAATGCATGATCTCTGGTAGATGTCACCCAAATGGATACATGGGGTTTAATCTAAATTAACATTCAGTAAATGCAGTGTATACACTTTATTTGGGTCCTGATACCAGCAAACCAACTATAAAAGGATCGTTACGAGACAGGTGGGGAGATTTTCATATGGACTGAGAATTCAGTGAAGGAATTATTGTTCATTTTGTTAGTAGGGATAATGATAGTGTAGTTATCTTTTTTTAATTTTTTTTAATGTTTATATTTGAGAGAGGGAGACAGAGTGTGAGCAGGGGAGGGACTGAGAGAGAGACACACACAGAATCCAAAGCAGGCTCCAGGCTCCGAGCTGTCAGCACAGAGCTTGATGTGAGGCTCGAACTCACGAACGGTGAGATCAGGACCTGAACCAAAGTGGGATGCTCAACCGACTGAGCCGCCCAGGTGTCCCAACAGTGTAGTTATTTTTAAGCCCTTATTCGTTATGGGCACATACTAAAATATTTTTTGCACAAAGCAGTATATGTGAGATTTACTTTAAAATGCTCCGAAAAGTTGCTGAGAAAGGTTGAGGGAAAATTGATAATGGTGGGTTCATCATTTAATTTCTCTGCTTTTGTATTTGTTTGAAATGGATCCTAAAAGTTTTTTAAAAATAATGAAAGCACTTTCCCTCCTCCCTGGATTTGCTCCCCAAATCTGCAAATCAAGAAATGAGAGTTCACAACTAAATTAGCTCACAACTAAATTTTTCTCGAAATGTAGGAATTTGAATATTTGCAAATTAGTTTTTGTGAAGAAATAAAGACCTCCTCCTTCAGGTGGAGGTGAGCTCTCCCTTCTCAGCACTCCCCGGCACTGTGCAGTGCTCCTTTCTAGCACTGAGTTCTTTCCTGCTTTAGGTAGAGTACGGTCTTACCTACTTCCTAGCCCCTGTGAAGGAAGGTTACGTGGAGTGGTGCTCAGTAATGTTTATCGATCATATGGGCGACGTATTGAAATCACAGAATCAAGTCGGAAATCACAGTGGGACTTGTAAGTGCTTTTGTGAAGTTCACGGATGTGAGCTACAGGCCTATAGAAACCTTACTGCATTGCTGCCAATGGTGTTTGTGGCCCTTCTTTCTCCCTGGGTCTTAGCAAGCCTGTCCATGCTGTGGTAACTTCCTCTTAGGCAATTATCTTTGCTGCCTTTTGCTTT
The DNA here is from genome assembly GCA_028646485.1 of Cryptoprocta ferox. Taxonomy (NCBI): domain Eukaryota; kingdom Metazoa; phylum Chordata; class Mammalia; order Carnivora; family Eupleridae; genus Cryptoprocta; species Cryptoprocta ferox. Next base: position 72,615,942 of record CM053574.1, read on the forward strand.
CTTCTATGAAGCTTTTGTCTTACATCCAAGGCTGCTTATAATGTCACAACCTACCTATGCTCCTGATTTTCCCATAGTTACTTTGGGTTTCTGCCACATGCCTTCCCTTAACTAGTCTATATAGATCAGAAGTCTAATTTGATTACTTTTCAAAATTCTTATTTCTTATCTGTCTTCTCATCTCACCCATCGAGTTTAGATTAGCCTGCTCATGTGACATAAACCAAGTGATTATCTTAGCCAGAAAGGAAACATTTCCCAGAAAAGAAAATGTTCAGTTTCCTCAGCGCTTATATTTCTGTGGATTCTTTAATGGGTCACAAGCAAGGAGCTAAAACATGACATCGAAGATCAGTAGATTTGGTGATGCCATTTTTAAAAATGTCTGTTGTTATATTTTTAAAGCCTTTTCATTAACCAACAAATACTATATTATTTTGTAATGATACCACACAACCGAGGAGAGAAAACAGGATTAGGTACAGTAATGATTAAATAATAAAAAATAAGAAAATGGTTTTCTGAGGAGATACACACATGGCACATTGATTTGATTAGACTTTTTTTTTTTTTTTAGTAAGCCCTACACCACACAATGGGCTCAAACGCATGCTCTACCAACCGAGCCAGCCAGGTGCCCTGACTATGTTAGACTTTTTATGGCTTTTAGAAATATTTCTAAATTACTCAAATTATTGCTTGATTTGAATTTAGAAAACTTTTACATCTTAATTTCCTTTGAATATAGTCATTTTTTGCAAGCTAGATAAGAGAATCAAATTAAGCCAGTGTAGCCCTGTAATGACCTTGGCCAGAATCATTCAATCTTCAGCAAAATGATGTACTAATTGAAGTTGCTACCAATGGCCTTGTAAAAGTCTAAATCATAACCCCCATCCACACTTTTCCTTAGGAAAACAACCAAAAAATCCAATCCTTAAAGGCAAGATATATGTAAAGAACATCTTTTTTTTTTTTTAAAGTGTAGTTAACATACAGTGTTAGATTAGTTTCAGGTGTTCAATATAGTGATTCAGCAATTTTATAAATTAATTCTTAACATGATAAGTGTACTCTTAATCCCCTTCACCGACTTTACCCATCCTCCCCACCCCCTTCCCTCTAGTAACACTTTACCCATCCTCCCCACCTTCTCCCCTCTGGTAACACTTTACCCATCCTCCCCACCTCCTCCCCTCTGATAATCATCAGTTCTCTATAGTTAAGAGTCTGTTTCTTACTTTTCCTCTCTTTTTTTCCTTTCGTTTGTTTTGTTTCTTAAATTCCATATATGAGTGAAATCATGTGGCATTTGTCTTTCTCTGACTTGTTTTACTTAACATAATATTCTTTAGCCCCATCCATATTGTTGTAAGTGGCAAGATTTCATTCTTTTTGATGGCTGAGTAATATTCCGTTGTCTATATATACCACTTCATTATCCATTCATCAGTTGATGGGTACTTGGGCTGCTTCCATAATTTGACTGTTATACATAATGCTTCAGTAAACATAGGGCGACATAGATTCTTTCAAATTAGTGTTCCCATATTCTTTGTATAAATAACCAGTAGTGTGGTTACTGGATCGTATGATATTTCTATTTTTAATTGGGGAGGGGCACCTCCACACTGTTTTACAGAGCGGCTGCACCAGTTTGCATTCCCACCAACAGTGCATGAGGGGTTCCTTTTCCTCCACATCCTCCGCAACACTTGTATATAAAAAACATCTTGGTCTACGAAGGACAGAATGACCCAAACTGTACACTGGCCAACCTGTCTGTGAGCACATTAGAGCACGCTAATGATTGGTGGAGAGAATCTAGTTGGCCCCCTTGAGTAATGTGGGGGTTGGGGACCCACCCATACCCACCCTGTGTAATCCAAACCCGAGTATAACTTTTGGTTTCCCTAGAACGTAACTACTAATAGCCTCCTATTGGTCAGAAGCCTTATTGATAACATATGCAGTTGATTAACACGTGTTTTGTCTACTTTATGTATTATATACTATATTCTTAAAGTAAGCTAAAGAAAATGTTAAGAAAATCAGAAGACAAGCCTGCTGACTTTGTAACTCCAAAAATTGAGAAAAAAAAGAAAATCATAAGAAAGAGAAAATACATTTACAGTACTGCACTACATTATTGAAAAAAAATCTGTACATACGTGGACCCACACAGCTCAAAACTCATGTTGTGTTCCAGAGTCAACTGTATTTTGAAAACCTGCTCTGAGTATTTAAAACTCCCTGGTTCTAGGGCCAATAAGAAAGCAAGTAAAAGATACCGCAGACATCAGACTGATGGTTGGTCTTACCAGGGTCTGCCATTGGAATACGAAGACAAGCGTGAGGAATAAGGTGACATAGACATTTCCAAAGTAAATGATTGCATGAGAAGTTCAACCTACCATATTTTTCTTTTTGCTGTGGAATAAATTGAGGACGATTTTAGTGAAAAGGGTGATGACAGTGGTGTCTACCCCTGAATAGCCCCCCTGCTTCTCCTCCAGTTAATATTGCTTGCATGGTGGGTGTCCACGTGGAAACACTCGTCAGGACCTTCTGCTGGGTCAGGAGATGAAAAGAAGAGCGTGTCCTAAGTTACTAAGCACAGTACCGCCTTGCTCAGTTACTGTCTTTTGGGGTGGACCCTACTGGCCATTACAATGTGGTGGAACATCTGCTAACTGGCTTCTGCCCAATGCCGTCAAGCTTGTTTCAGCCCCATCCGTGACTTCTCCTTGCAGAGGGGGGTTTGGTCCTCCGTGAGTAGTCCCGGGAGGCGCGGGGTGCCCAGCAGATGATTGCCCAGGTGAACCCCGCAGCAACACCGGGAGTTCTCCTTGCTGAATCAACGATAGTGCAGACGGCCCAAGCAGAAACGATGGGGTCTGCGGCCTCTTCGGGACGTCCAGTGGGGCCGTCTTAAGCTGAGGTGGGTGTGCAGCGGGACCACCACCGGAGCGGGCCCATCCCAGGAGCCCAGCGGGCTGGAGAGGCTCCCCCACCCACGTGCCCCACCCCCCGCGCGGATGACCCCCCCTGCGTCCCGCCCCCGCAACGGCCGCCCCCAGGACCGCCCCCAAGCCTTATTTGCTTTCATCTGGCGCCTGTTGCCTACATAGTTAAGGTTGGTTCATCCAAAGAAAAAGAAACGTCTACTAGGACATTGTTTGCTGTCTTTAATGCACAGTTGGGGATTACCACTTAGGGGTGACATTCTTTCCCTGTCTTCAGCTCCTGTGTCTTCAATTTGATTTTGTACTGATCTGTATTCACTGAGAACAGATTTTCTTAAGTGTATTTATTTACTTTTCCCCACTGAGGAACTAGCATGGGTGGTAAAAGCAAGTTGATTCAGCCTTATTAGGAAGTTGACACTAGTATTATAAGTGATACAGGATGTGCCCTTAAGACATAATCACACAGTGCTGTTTCAGCGAGTGCCCAAGGTGCTCTGAAAGTTTCAGAGCTGAGCCTTTAATATGCCCTTGGTTTAGGAGGTACCTCCTTTGTATACATTTAACAAATGTATGTGATAATGTCAGATGTATCTGTCTCTATCTGTGTATATCTATGCCCTGTTATGAGTGAAGTAAGGTGTGGGGACTTGTAAAGCAAGGATAAAGTGTCAAGGGAGAGCGTGCATATCAGATCTGGGGAGCCCCAAGACTTCCTGGAGAAGAAAACACGATATCAAACTGATATCAACGTTGAGACGTCAATACCGCACGGGGGGTGGGGGGGCGCTCCTTGGTGAGTAATAGACCAACTACATCATCATCTTTGTTTAGGAGAACACAGGATAATTTCCAAAGCCATGACTCCCCAGACAGGGGTAAGCAGGCTCATTCTATTGGGGTCTGGGTGAATATTCAAAGGGGGCAACCTCGTCATGAATGGGCGGGCATAAACTTGCACATGTACACTCAGAAACCATGCCCACACATACATTGTATGTTATGCTAATGAAGCTTATGCCCCTCCCAGGGCAGGGAGTTTTAACATAATGAAGCTGAGGTAACTGTGGGGCCCTTTATGACTCATCTGCACAGCAGCAGGGCTGGTTGGTGGGGTTCATACTCAGAATGCTTCTTTTCCTATACCAGCAATTGGCTAGCTAGTTTCTAAAAGAGAAAATTGATAGTTAGGCAGAGGCTTCTAGACTTTTCCTGGGTTCTGGCACTCTCACAGGTGGCAGCATGAAAGGTGAATGGGAGTTAGAGTAGGTTTGTTGTTAGGTAAGGTATATTCTAAGCTGATGGAACAGCATATGTGAAGGGTGGAAGCCAGAGAAAGGAGAGCACATTTGAGAGACTGAGGTAATGGTTGCCCAACAGAAACTTCCATACCCCATCGACAGGCTTCCCAGATTCAGGATGTTGTGCGGATTCAGACTGATGTCTACAAGATCCTCAGGGCTTGCTTTATTAGGCTACTCCTTCCTACTGTTTGAGTTGTTTCCCTACCAGGAGTCAAGGGCATGCCCCCAAACCCGTTTATGGCAGCTGTGTTTATTATTATGATTATAGATATTACTTAGGTATGAAACGTAATGAAACTTAAGACTGAAGAGCCTCACATCTGAAAACTAAATTGAATACTCTGTAGAGATTCCATAAAGGTGAATTGCCAAAGAATTATTTCCTGGCCGAATTAGATGAGAATTGATAGCCGTAAAAAATGAAAAATCAAGGCATCAGTACTCAAAAGGCTTTAGAAGTGTCTCTGGTTATTACTGTACTTTAAAGAAACCAAAACTGGAAATCACAGTTGACACATTCTGATGTGACTTATGCAAGAAAGGATGCAGAGTTCTGGTCAGATGATCACACATGAAGACCTCTGTTCCTTTGTGATAACAAAGATGAATTCTATTGCACTTTTAGATGTTTTCAGTCAAGAAGTTTATGACATGAGTGCATGGGTAATGTTTTTGACTTAGGGCTTTCACGCAGTACAAATTACATAAGGTAGGACCTCTTTGGGAGGTGTCTCAGCTGTAGCAGGAGAAGGTGAGGGAAGGCTTGAAGTGTTGAGAGAGGAGTCTAGACTAGAGATCAGAGGTAAAGACCTACCCATTAGGGCCTCGAAGTGAGGGAAATAGGCTAGCTGGGGGCAAGTAGGAGCCACTGTAGGCTTTTAAGTGAAGTGAGGTGATCAGATTTGCATTTAGAGACGGGCTGGCTAGATTGTGTCCTTTCTGGAGACAGGATCTAGGGCTGGCTAGATTGTGTCCTTTCTGGAGACAGGAAGAGTGTGTTGCTAAATCGAGGGGTCTCAGCCCTGATCTCAGAACATGACCATAATCCTGGAGAAATGAAAACCCCGAGGTCAAGCCACTTGGATGCTTTGGGTGCTGATAGCGTGATGGGGAGTATAGGAAAAAAGCACATGAGTGGGGGGCTGGGTTCCATTCCAGGCATGTTGAATTGGAGGTGGGACAGGTGGGACAACAAAGTGGAGATGTCCTCACCGTGCCCTTCTTCATAAGGGTCTGATATTGAGGAGGGAGACCCAGGACGGAAGTGAAGACTTGAAAATTGTCAGCAAATGAACAGTTGTTCTTAAAGCTGTGGGAAGCAACATTATCATCCAAGATGGGCGTGTGAAAAATGAGGAGAGGGTCGACAACATTTGGGGACCAGTAAAGGGGAAAATAATCCACAAATATAGGAAAGGAATGGCCAGACAGGTAAGTGGTGTCTCAGATGTCAGAGGAAACCCACCTTCAGGACCAGAGAGGTTAACAATATCACACGTAACCAGAGTGAAGTTGGGCCCTCTGAAAAATATCCATTGGATTAGCAGTAAGGAGGATGGAGTTGACCTTGATTGAAAAAGGAAGCTTGAGTTCACTGGGAGGGCAGGGCAGAATGCAGCGAGAGGGTGGCTACAAGGCTGTGGGGGACGTCAAGACCTTAAGTCTTAGCACATTTTGTTTTGTTTCTCATTTCTCATAAATGCCAGGGCTAACTAAAACAACTTTTGTCTTGCTACCTTATTAAAAAATTATTTGGGCTTTACATTACAGTATCTGAAAGCTCATTTGTACAAGTGTGTCCGTGTTTATTTTTACCAAATGTCTTTGAAAGAAATAGTAATATTAAATATGCATCATGAGTTCCATTCCTTGATTTAGGGTTATGAGGGTAATATCCCAACATTAAGGAGGTGGAGGAAATTTAACCATAAGGGTTTATGCCATTTTAACTCTTGACCTTTTAAAAAAAAATTTTTTTAATGTTTTATTTATTTTTGAGACAGAGAGACAGAGCATGAGAGGGGGAGGGGCAGAGAGACAGGGAGACACAGAATCCAAAGCAGGCTCCGGTCTCTGAGCTGTCAGCACAGAGCCCGACACAGGGCTCGAACCCACGAACGTGAGATCATGACCTGAGCTGAAGTCGGAGGCTTAACCAACTGAGCCACCCAGGCGCCCCAACTCTTGACTGTTTAATTAAATAAGTTGTAAGAAATTAACTGAAGTAATTTTTTGGAAAAGTCTGTGATGAAGTTAATAAATTAATAAAACACTTTAGATTTATTCTTTTATTTGGCCAAATCAAAGAAAATATATATTTTTTTCCTTTGCCTTTGTTGTTGATCCTACTTCTAATTTGTTATTCTAGTAATTGTTAGGAAAGTTCATTTTCTCATTGACAGATCTTTGGGTCCAAAACAGATTTGAATCCCAGTCCTCTGTTGACTAGCTATGTGACCTTAACCTCAGTGTCTTAATGTCCTCGTTTGTAAAAGGAAGTATTAATATGCTGTACTCCACAGATGTGTGAGAATGACTTGGTGCAGAGTAGATGTGCAGCAAATATTAGCTAGCATTCTTGTGAAGAACTAGAGGGACGTATTCCTTACACAGGATAATGGCAGTGAGGACCCTTGGGCCGTGTCTAGAGCCACACTTCTGAGTTACTTATTTAACTGCACTAGCCAGCAGTTTAACCTTAGACAAGTCACTTAGTCAAATGAGTAAAGGCCTAGGGTACTAGGCGTCTTTATGGAACAGTATTCTGTTTAATTATTATCCAAATAGGGGTTAAGCAAATTTAAAATGCGTACACTCCGGTTATTAGCAAAAGAAGAACTCCACTGCCTTTTTTTCTGTTGATTCTCTTGACCCAGGATTTTAGGCATTATCTAAGGATGTTCCAAAGTATTGCTTAGAGACTCCATTAAGCTTTTTGTTAAAGCAGAAGAAAAAAGGAAAAACACTAGCAGGTGTTAAGATGCATGTGATGCCTTGAAATTATTATAACTGCACCATAAAACGTTTTTGTCTGATCTCTTCTTGTTTGGATTATCTCTTTCTGCATCTGCTTTTCAAAAGTTTTCTTTGGTTAATGAATCAGAGAGGAAATACAAAATCAGATCTTGCTTACTTAGCACCCACTGAGAGTAATTTGAATAGTTCTTGGGAACGCAGGTGGGAACCTTGGTGATGTAGAGTTTTGGTTGTCAGGTGCGGACGTCGTGAGTCTGGTCTAGGTCTCTTCTCCCTTCCCCATTCTGCTCTTGTACTCTGCCACCAAGGGACACTAGGCTCTGCTTGTATTTATTTGTGAAACAAGATGGCTCAGTTCACTTGTCTTTAGGCACATGTGCTTACAGTGAAAATGTTTTCCTGCCTGCTAACACTGAGCACACTGAAATCACTCACTTCGGACCATGCTGGGAGACAGTGCAGATTCCACAGTGAGAGGAATTTAGAAATTATTCCGTCTCCAGGAACAAGTATTACAAACACAGACATCAGTGCCTTGAACCGTAGTGCCTGCACGTTTCTAGCAATGCCGTTAGCCCCAATAGCAGTTGTCTGAGCTAGTGTTTCATGCCTTATCATTGCCTATGATCAATATATTTTTAAAAGGAACATAGTGTTTTGGTCTCTGTCTCAGAAAAGTAAAGCTTTTTAATTTTTTTCCAGCAAACTGTTGAAATTGTTAGGGTCTTAACAGCTAAAAAAACATTCTCCATTCTAAAACTTGGATTTGTTTAAATTTTCCTAGGATTAAAAAAAAGTGAAAAGTCTTTAAAATATCATGTGTCTAACACAAGTTTCAGAAATTGGGTTTTAAAAGTAAAAGAATATTAAAAGTCATGGAAGGAGAGCCAAGAAATCTAAACAGCTAGCAGACAACCACACACTGCCCCATACTCTGTACATGGTCCTGTTCTTACAGAGGAATCCAAGGCTTAAAACTATCCAGGACATTTTCCTCACGCAGCTAAGCAGGATTCAAGTTGTGAGTAGTGTAACCGGCATTCAGACCAGATCAGGTCAACTTGAAAGCCTAGATTGCTGCCATTCTACTCCTGGTCCCCTACTGCTATGCTTTTCCATTACGAAATGAAAAATGATTTCTTTTATCTGCATAGTAGACCTGTGTGTTGGCCCTTAATTAAGACCATGCCCTAATAATTGCCTTTCTTTAAAATCAATTTTTAAAAAATGTGGTTTTTTTTTGATAGAGACAGAGCGTGAGCAGGTGAGGGGCAGAGAGAGAGGGAGACACAGAATCTGAACAGGCTCTAGGCTCTGAGCCATCAGCACAGAGCCCAATGAGGGGCCCGAACTAATGAACAATGAGATCATGATCTGAGTCGAAGTCGGATGCTCAACCAACTGAGCCACCCAGGTACCCCAATAATTGCCTTTATTGAAACAAAAGAAGAAAGTGAAATTCCTCCAGTATCTATTTTGCTCTTGTAATGTTAGAAACATGCTCTGTCTTAAGGACACAAAGACAAACACATAAATAACAGAAAAGACCTGAAATGTGTACTAGGTCCTGAAGGATGACAAATCCACATGCTGTTTCCAGAAGACAGGAGAACAGATGTCTTCAAACTAAGACATTAACCTTTTCTTTTAAAGGGCAGTTTTTTAGGGACATCTGGATGGCTCGGTCCATTAAGTGTCTGACTCTTGATTTCAGCTGAGGTCATGATCTCTTGGTTTGTGAGATAGAGCACAGAGTCTGCTTGGGATTATCTCTCTCACTCTCTTTCTGCCCCTCCCCTGCTCACTCTCAAGCACGTGGGCTCTCTCTCAAATAAGTAAACTTAAAAAGAAAGGGCAATATTTTATTTGTTTCTCAATTAGTCCAAATGATCTAATAAACGTTTACACTGGAAACAGCGTCTTTTTGGGAGAGGCAGGGGCATGGAGTAGAGGCACACGGGAGGGTTTATTTAAGCCACTGAGCACCCATTTTCCATCCTCTTGTGTGTTCAGGTCTACGTTACCACAGATTAAAAAGCAATAGCTTTGAAGACACAAAGAGAGGCACATTTTCCCCCTCTGCATTTTCAGGCGTGCACTGGCTGGTTCTCACTCAGCATGTTCTCGCAACCCAGGCTCCGTTTCCTGTGTGCTCTGGGGGGCGGGGTCCTCCCCTTCTGCGGCGAGGAGTCTGGCTGCTGAATGGTATTTCGGTGAGCTCCAAATCGAGCCTGCCTTAGCTACACATGAGCAGACAGCATACTGCAACTGTCTACAGCTGTACATCAGGATGTGCTAGAAAATGTTACAGGTTATGCTGGATGTCTGTTATATTTTTTCCCTCTGGAAAATAGCATAACTTCTGTAGATTAATACCACTTCTTGTTTTTAATGCATTCAGAATAAAGGGATCTCTTTGGATGCTCCATTATATATGCTAGTGGACAAGGGAGCATTGGTTTGAGTAACTGAGAGCAAGTGGGGCAAATTAGTTCCCGTAAAGGAATCCCGCATTCCAGCTGTAGGAGCCCCAGTTCCTACATACTGGGCCCCATACCAGCAGTGGAGGAGAATGAGTGAGCCTGTATAGAGAATGCGTGCTATGTTACTCTTGACTCTGGGTAGTCGTTGCTCATATGGGAGTTTGGACTCTGGCTCAGTCCAGCCAGATGTAGGGACTTCCTTGTTTCCTGGCTGATGTGGTACGCATCCTTGAGCCCATTTCTAAAATTGACATTATTGTCGTGCCTAAGGATAGTGTTACTCTGTCCTCTGGGGCCTCCTACTATTTTGTGCCTGTCCTGTAGCCCTTGGTTATGGGGTCGTATCTGAACCTGGGGTGGAGAGGGGGCGGGGGACATAAAGGTGCTAGGATATCCCTAGTTTCGGGACAGCTCTACACCATGCAGGACGGTGGCTGCTTTGGTGAAGCAGAAGCAAGAACCCTTGAGCGGAAACCAATGCTGGTCACCTTTCTGTTCAAATCAGAAGGTGGTCACATAAGAAAATCTATACCATATAGTACTTCAAATAAGAAAATACAGAAATTCAGAGCTAAAAGGAACCTTAACAACCATCAAAAAAATAAAAAGATCTCTTGGCCGAATTTCCTTGGTATTGTCCTGAAGGTCTGTTTGCCCTTGCCCTTGGGAAACAGTCCTGGAGAAGTAAAGAGATGACCGTTGGTGTGAGTTTGAGGTCTCCCTGCTAACTTAGCCTGACAGTTTTATGGCATTTCCTTTTCATGTACGTGTGTGTGAATATATATGGGTCTTAAGACCACTTTGCTGAAAATCACCTTTTTTTCTATATCTAATGAAACTCATCAGAACATTCCATGTGTTTTCAACTTTTATTTTATCTTCACTGATTTCTAAGTATTTGATATTAATATATAATTTGAATTTCTCTACAGTCTTGTAGGACTGATCCCTTGCTTGCTTCTTTTAGGGTTGCCAGTAATCAATGTTTGTAACATCTCCGTCCTGACCATGTGATGTAGTGGAATCATATCCAAGGAGAATAGATGAATGTGTGTGTTGGGATAGGGGTGGAGTTTAAGATTTTTTTCAACTACACTTAAGGTCTTTTTTGTAGTATTCTTATTGATCCTATAAAATATAGGAAAATAATTTTTTAAGCTAAAGTCAAACCTATGTATTTCTTCTTCCAAAAATATCTTAGAAGCATTGTTGGGTCAGTGTCCTTTGTGATGCCTTATTTAAATATAGTTTTTGTTTACTTTTTCCCTTCTTTTTGTCTTTATTTTGTTTTGAGTGTGCAGTAAAGTAAGTTTACTTAGTAAATGCCTTTAATTTAAGGTCTGAAAACTCCCAAGGATCTTGGTGTAGTTGCTTGACCCCTTCTCTGGATTTGGAAAGAGTCCTTGGGATATAAGAGTTATCCAGTGAAAAGCGGCAGTGGGCAAACAGACCCTTAGGACAATACCAAGGAAATGTGGCCAAGTGATCTTTTTTCTTTTTGGCAGCTTGTAATTTTAAGCAGTCAACCAGACAAACGAACCCTAAATTTAAGGAAACAAAAACACTCTGGATTTTATTTGCCTCCTGCTGGAATTTGAACTTTGTTAGAAGGGATACCCATCAGAATTAATTCCAACTTTTCACTGCTCAGTATCTCCGCATTCAGCATTTTGCCTCTTTGTTCTAATTAAAACCACATCTACCCATTCATTCCATGGGCTTCACTAGTCTCTGAATCGATTTTTAAAAAGCACTAGCATTCAAGATGTTGCCTCAGTGGAAAGAGTTTCTTGAATTGCCCAAACAACACTTCTCAAGCCTGGATGTTTACCTGAATGGCCCAGACCTTGTTCCAGTGCAGATTCTGGTTCCACAGATAGGGCTCAGGCTCGAGAGTCTTCACGTCTAAACAGCCGATTGGTCATGCCAGTGGTGTGGGTCCGTGGACTGCACCCGGGGTAGCCAGGCCCTGGCACACTTTTTTGGGGTGTAGTAATATGTGTTACTCTAAAGAGAGAATTTTGTGACCAAATAAGATGAGAAAATTCTCTGTTAAACAAGGTAACATGGAGGTCATTATTTGGACTTCTGGGAGCCTTGTGGCTACTAATGCATCCTTGTGCATTTCCAAGAGGTGTACTTTTATTTGTGAACCATAGTATGCGATAGGATTCCATGTGGCATATAGGAAACGTACTTAGAAAGAGGGTCTGTTCTGAAAAACAATTGCAAAGAGTCTCTTGAGTTCATAATTTAATGTAGTGCCTCCTTTTTAAAGAATGGAGAGAGCCCTTTTGCAAGAGCTACTTTGCTAATCCTTTAAAAAATTTGACTCTCTTAAATCATTTTTAAAATGTTTATTTTGAGAGAGATAGAGTGTGAGTGGGGGAGGGGCAAAGAGAGAGAGAGAGAGGGAGACAGAGATTTCCAAGTAGGCTATGTGCTGACAGACACAGGGCTCGAACCCACGAACCATGAGATCACAACCTCAGCCGAAATCAAGAGTCAGACGCTCAACCTACTGAACCATCCAGGCACCCCACTCATAAATCATTTTCTAAAAATACTTGCAAAGGAAAGATTTGAAGCCAGTCTGGTGTTGTGAGTGTGATTATACGCGCGCACGCACGCACGTGTGTCTGTGTGTGTGTGTGTGTGTTTACATGCATTTCACCTTTGTCATGGATTATTGAAGCTGTGAGTTCCCCAGAAAATTTTCTTTAGCTGGATCTAAGGGTGGGATGCATCAAGTCAGCAGAGATAGCCGCAAATACTTAAGAACAGTCTACGGTAGGACACGTAGTCAACATGGATAATGTAACCGATCATGCAGTTTTGCCTGGCACGTTCATGCTGTCAGTTCTGTGCGGACTAGCACCTTTTGATGGACCTCAGGCTTTTTGGAGTTGTGGCAGTGTGAGTCGTGACATGTCCTAATTCCTAGTGAAGTGCCAGCATTGTTGTCAACACTCTATAATCCGTCCTCAGTAACCCGAAACATGCCCCAGTCATAACCCATTCTACAGGCCAGAAACTGAGCTCCCTAGAGACTTAGAAGCTTTTCCTCATGTAGCTTGGTTAGAGCAGATTTTAAACTTAGGTGCTCTGACTCCCATCAGTGTAAACCATGCATTTACTAACGAGCACTGTTGTTCTTTTTTAACCACCATTTATTGGGGGATGACCATGTGATCACTACTTTGCATACATTATATTTCATTGTTCATAAAGTTAAAAAAGCAATGCCTTCCTATCATGAAGAAATTGAAGGAAGTGTACTGTTTGTTAATGATCACTGTGTCACAATATAAAAGACTTGCTCATTGTCCATAACTTGGAAAATAGTGAAGAGTGTGGGGAAATAAATGACCCATAGGTCATCTAGAGAGATGCTTTAAAAAAAAAAAGCAATTCTCTTCATTATTCAGAACATACATTTTATCTAGTGAAAGAGGTACATATTACTTTCACATAGTAGGGTGTACACATATTTACATATTTATTTTTTGAGCCAACTCCTTCCTTTAATGTGATTTCATCAATTTACAGTTAACATACTACCCTGTCATAACTCAGATCTTTGTTATAAAACTCTATCTGCATTTTTGAACTTAGCAAACTTCCTGCCTTTTTCCCCTGTGAAATAGATGCCTTTTTAAAAGCTCTCTGAAAGTCTAACCCAGGCTTTGGGATTGCAATGAAAAGCAGCAAACACATTTCTCCCACCTTCACTGACGGCCATTGACCACACCTGATATGCTCCGGGTGTGTGTGTGTGTGTGTGTGTGTGTGTGTGTGTGTGTGGGTTTGGAATGTGGAGGCTCTGCTCGAGTTTAGAATTTCCTCCCCGAGGTCCCGGGCTGTCTGGTGCTGCTAACCTTCCCGAGCAGCGAGCCGTCAGCCAGGCAGGCGCAGCGTGAAAGCAGTGAATAAGCGATTTCTGCGGTTTCCGCAGCCCAGAGCCTGTGTGAGTCTCTGCAGTGCTCAGTCACACCCCAGCCCTGCTCTGACTGTGGCTGCTTTGCACAGACAAGGATGGTAGCCAGAGGGGAAATAGCAAGATTCTGGAGCCTGGAAAGCCTTCACATGGGTACGTGTGCACAGAATGCATTGTTATGTCGTGCCAGGGTCGCCGGTGCCACTGTTTCCGTCCCGGTTACGGTGCGCTCTCTCTGCTGCCGCTGCTTGTCAGCGTGAGTGGGTCTGTGACAGCTCATCCACACTAGCGCAGCATCCTGAGGGTACTCGTAATTGTGGATCCAGTGACTCGAAGACAGTGGCTTTGCTTATGGTATAGCGATTAGCATGAAGTAGACAAAAGGAAGTAAGCATCCTGTATGAGTTCTGGATCTGCCTTTTATTGTTCTGGTGTTTTGCTCCGATGACATGAAATTCTTTGACACAAGAGTTTATTGTTGGGCTCTCTGTAAAAGTGTTCCCTGCTAACTTGGGGCGTGTGAGGCTATGAATCGGTTTCTGAGAAAGATTGTTTACCATCTTCAGAAGTGATATTGCCCCATGTCCTGCGACGTCACTGTTCTCTCTCTTACTTTTTGGTGTTTTTGTTAATGTTGTCAACTAAAGCAGTTCCTACTTAACTGGGAAGGAGCTATGGTGCTCTCACACTAGAAAGTTATAGACTGTAGTCTTTAAAAGGGGTTAAGAAACGAACTACTTCACAGCGAGAATTTCAGCCAGCTGCCACAACATGGATACAATAGGATGCTTTTTGAAAGTCTTGTCTCTGTTTTTGCATCAAATCAGTGCCAGGAACTCAAGACTGGAATGGATGAGAATTGTAGTTGACAGCTCGAAGGCAGCCTCGGCCCTCGCTGGGGCAAGACCATTTGGAGTTTGGGCTTCGCCTTCGTTGTGGCGGGTTTTCTGCATTGGCTGAGAGCAGACAGGGACGTGGCTATGGCTTCTATGTCCGACAGACTAAAAAAAACCAAGACCAGCCATGTACTCCAAAGCTGCTCCCTGATCACTTCGTTCAGAGCCCAGACCTGCCTACCGACTGGCTGTGCTTTGTCAACTTGGGCAGCCGGCTACCACGGTCCTGTGCCTGGCATGGCCAGAGGAGGCTGCAGTAGAGAACAGAGGGGTGCTGGCCGCCCCACTCCTCCTGAGCGCCAGTGGCTGGATCTGTGTGTTTATTCCAGCTGAGCCAAGCGCGTGGGAGAGCAGAGGAGGCCGGGCGGTCAGCGAGGGGAGCCCCCGCTGTCCGCTGCTCCTCCTTCCCGCATTCCTCCGCTCCCCGGGCAGGGTTCCCAGCCCTTCTTCCCACACTCATGCAAAGGCCGAGGGAAGGCCTGACCCAGCCTCTGGCTTTGGGTGGAATGCTCTCGATGTAGCTAAAGAGAGGCAGCATGGCAGAATCTTCTGTGCAAGGCTTCGCAGCCTCCTCCCTCCCCTGCTTTGCGTGGGTCTCCCTTGGGCTCCCTTGCACCTGCCCTACCTCCACAGGTGGCTCTGTTCCTTTGACGAGCCTGGCTGCAAAGAAAAGGAAGGAACTCTCTCTAACCGGGAAGGCTGGTTCTGTAGAAATCTCTTTTCCTGCCCTGAATGTTTACTCGCTCAGTGTTACTCATATTCTCAGAGTACTAAGCACAGATATATGTATCTATATGATGGAAATGATGGCAAACACAGTATTTAGTTAACTTTGAATGATATGCTAGCGTTAAGATAAAGTACTGAGTTTGCTAAATTGTGGGTTCTACTTTATTTGAGCGCCCCGATTGGGCAGGGGCCAGGGGAGGGGCTGGGGACCCTGAGGGACAGCCTGATGGCTCTCCTCTCCGGAGGAAGCTCCTTCCAGGGACAGGCAGGGGGAAGGCGGGCGCTGGGGAGGACAGGCTGCCAGGCGGGAGTCCTGTCCGCGTGAGCTGAGTGAGGCCAGGACTGTGGCAGGTGTGTTCCAACATTGCTTTGAAGCTCGATGGACCTGGGTTTGAATCCCAGCCCCACCGTTTGGGAGTAGTTACTTGACTTCTTTGAGCCACAGTTTCCTGCTCTATAAATGAATGGTAATGATTCCAAGATGCTTACGAGGCTTGACCGAGATGATTTATATTAAGTGTTCAGCGCAGCGCCTGGTACACACTAACCATTCATTTCAAGGATGTGGCGAAAGCAGCAGGTTCCTGCTCAGGGTTTGTGCGGCCAGCCAAGGAGCAGCCGCCAGGAGCCGAGTGGCGTGGTGAGACCTAGCCCAGAGGGCTGGTGGGGAGGGGAGCCACGTGGGGGACAGGGGCCCAGGACAGGTTCACAGGTGGCAGCCTGAGGGACAGGAGAGCCCTGGTCAGAACCAGAAACCCCAGGAGGAGCAGCAGCGTGCTAGGAGGACGAGGGACAAGGCAGAAGGGAAAGATGGTGAGAAACGCAGAGCCTGAATCCCTCATCCGAACTGGAGACAGGACAAAGGGCGAGCTTCCAGAACAGGAGGAAGCTGTCGACTCTCCAGCCACCATGTTCTAGGGGGATAGAGTGGAGGGGAGACGTTGGGGGTGCTCTCTTCGCCCTGACCCTCACATCTAGGGCTCTACATGCCCACTTTACAGATGAGCACAGGCAGACTTTTTTCTTAATGAGATAGCGTATGTATGACCCAACTCTAGGGCATGTTTTCACTTTAAATTGAGAAGAGGGAAGGTGATTCATACCTCGTTTAAAACAAAATTCATGAAACCGTGGGTAGCAACAAAATCCACTTTAGGGGTTTGGTGTAAATTAAGCTCAGCTGTGATGTAACGCACTCCCATCACCGTCCTGGGTGGCAGAAGTCAGCAGTGGTCCTAAGGTGAATCCCGATAGAAAGTTGTATGCTGGGAGAATTATTTTCAAAAGACCCATAGACATTATAAGAGGTTGTTAGTGAAGGCCAGCATGTCCATTTCTGGGACCTTTTGGAGCCTACTGTCAATATGTTTAAAAGGCTCAAAAATACTATTTAAGGAAAATGAGTTGTGGGTCTAGATTAGGCACAAAGGTGACTTTCACGACAGTAACATTCCAAATCTTAGATACAAAAGATACTTCAAGGCTTGCATCCAGTCAAGTGGCACTGACTAGTAAGCATGTTTCTTTTCCCTAAGAAAGTTCTTTCCCTGGGATAGGGATTGGGGCATATATAAAGGGAGAGACACATGAACAGCAAACTAGGATACTGTAGCCAAACAGCTAAAATACAGCTATGTAAATGCGATGAATACTTTAAGATGAATACTTTAAGACGTAAGCTACATCTACCTCCTACAGACACAGACGGTTACAGCGGGGGGTCAGGGGACAAGAGGAAAAAAGTCCTGGAACCCATCACCCAAGAAGTGGGAGCCAAGCTGCCTCAGAGGACGAGTCAGAATCCTGTCGGCTCATTGGGTGGAAATGTTGCTCCAGGTGGAGATGTCAGCACGGGCAAAGGGATTTTGTCCTTTTTTGTTAATACAGGGAACATTCAGTGGCACAAAGTCGCTAGAGCAGAGGTTTTCACAGCCAACGAGATGAGAGCCCGTTGCCTTCCAAATTGTGGCTTGCTGCATGGACAGGCGACAGAATGCGTACTTCCCAGAGCTGATCCATGCGCCCAGGTTTAAGTAAGTCTGGCCTTCAATTCCCTGGGGTCCCCCATTTAACCCGACATCAGAATCACTCAGTGTGCTTTTCAAAAATGGATTCTCGACACACACATCCACTCTCCTTGAGAACTTGTTTCCGTGGTGGGGCATAGGACAGGAATCTTGATTCTTCTGCACGTTCCCCACGTGATCAGGAGCCATCCATGCTGGGGACTCGGGGCCCACTGAAGAGGAATGGCCCTAGAGGTAGTGTGCCACATTTCGGCGTGGAAGGCCAGCCCCGGGGGCCCTGGTTAAGTCCCTCCGTGTGCATCTCCGTGGCTCGAGAGCCTGGTCAGGCTTTGGCCCCAACAGCCCCAACTCGCAGTCCTGGGCCCGAGCTGCCCGCCTGGCCTGTGTCTGCTGTTTCTGTTGTTAAGATGGGAAGCGACACTGGCTTATCTCAAACCTGAGGACGCCTGAGCGCCCAGCAGGAGGTTCGCCAAAATGTATGTTTGTTCCAGACGGTTCCGAGCGTGGGAAGTTCCCTGCAGTCAGCCAGGCGTGGTGACAGGCAACCCTCCCGGGGGGGGGGGTGGGGAGCCACAGGGCCGGAAGAGGGACGCCTGGGGCCACCCCGCGTTGAGGTCGGGACGGCGTGACAACAGCTGACACGCGAATGACCTCCATGTCACGTGCCTCGTAGTGAAGCCCGCCGTGCTCGTTCTTACCTTCCTTTTATTTAGCAAAACCCTTCCACGGGCACTTTCCAGCCGCCGGCTGCCCTCCCCACGCCGCTGCGAGACGCGTGAGGGACACCATTTTGCTCAGAGCGAGGACTTCGGACTCCCAGACCAGTGCGTTTGTGGTTCCGTCTCTCTGCTCAAAAGCCCTTCCACCTGCAAAAATAGGCCAAACGGGAAACAGACGTGTTGGCGGGTCCTGACGAGGCCTCCCACCAGGACATAGGCCTGTTTTCCGTGTGCGTAACTCAGGCTCCTATAGGAAGCCCTTCCCCTTTGGCACTTGTCACAAGATAGTTTTCCATACTTGGTGATGTTTGATGTTTCCTATCCTGAAAAATTCACCTTGGGAGACGGTGGCTGGTTTCGTCCCTTTGCCAGTGTAAAGTCTGAGTTCAGACAGAAGAATGTGTGTTGCTTCCCCAAGGAATGTTTCCCTGAGGAACGTGGGAGCTGTTTATCGCCGGCCTTTTTTCAAAAACTCTGAGGTCATCGCTAATTGTATCATCTCTAATTGTATTTGCAACGGTCCTGCTGACTTAAAAATAGCCTGTGCTCTATGACTACTTGGTTCTGGCCGGTGGTTCCTAAAAGCTGCATCTGGTGAGACTGCAGATGTGGCCCGGGAGCTTTCCTCAGGCAGCTACAGCTGGAGGGGTGACCACTTCGTTCCGGAAGTAGTAAACAGGCGTTTGGAGGGGAGAGAATTTGGAGCTGAATCCGAAGATCCGACTGTACGAGGGGGAACCACAGGAAGGAGGGGGCCCACGTGCAGTGCCTGGGTGACCCCAGATAACACCAGCCTTTCCAGAAGGACGCTGACTGATTCTTCCACAAGAGCGTTAAAAATTCATTTTCTGCAGATTTAAAATATTTATGTATATTGACTCTATGTGAGGAGGTGTGTTTCCGAATTGGCCGTAGCGAGGTATGGGCCACAACTCAGTGTGAGAGCTTTTAGGTGATAAAGGAGGCTCTCATTCTCATGTAAGAAGCACTGTGGAAACAGAGCACCCCATCTCTACCTTCCTATTATTCTATCTAGGGCTTTGGGGTTTTAAATGATTTTTTAAATGTTTATTAATTTGAGAAGGAGAGAGAACCTGAGCAGGGAGGGGCAGAGAGAGAGAGAGAGAGAGAGAAAGAAAGAATCCCAAGCAGGCTCTGAGCTGTCAGCACAGAGCCCAACACAGGGCTCGAACCTGGGAACCGTGAGATCATGACCTGAGTGGAAACCAAGAGCTGCACACTTAACCAACTGAGCCACCCAGGCACCCCATGGGCTTGGGATTTTTAAAAGTGATTTTCATTCTCAACAGTCTTTGCTGTGTGCTTACAAGATTGTTTTCAGAAATGACTTTTCCACATGTATATATTCAACAGAAAAATACCTGTGGCAAGGATGTGGAGAGACTGGAACCCTGTGCACTCTTGTTGAGAATATACATTATAAAAAACAGTATGTAAATTCCGGAAAAGGTTAAAATAGAATTACAACATAATCCAGCAATCCCACTCCTGGGTTTGTATCCAAAAGAATTCAAAGCAGTATCTCAAAGAGATATTTGCACACCCACGTTCATTGCCACATTACTCATAATAGCCAAGCGCTGGGAGCAACCCAAGTGTCCCATCAACAGATGCACGGATGTAGAAAATACAGTGTATGTACAGTGGAATATTATCCCACCTTTAAAAGGAAGGAAATTCTGATACATTCAACTACACGGATGAACCCTGCAGACATTATGCTAAGTGAAATTAAGCCAGTTAGTAAAGGACCAATACTGTATGAATCCACTTACAGTGAAATATCTAAAGTAGTCAAAATCATAGAAACAGAAAGTAGAAAGGTGGCTGCCAAAGAAGAGGGGAGGGAAGGAGGGAGAATTAGTTATCAGCGGGTATAATGTTTCGGTTTTGCAAGACGAAAAAGTTCTGGAGCTCTGTTTACAACAATGTGAATACACTTAACAGTATTGAACTATACCCTTAAAAATGGTTAAGATGGGTAATTTAATGTTACGTGGTTTTTACCACAAGAGAAAAGGAGAAAAGAAAGACAGTGAATGTACTGTTTTTTTAAAAACTTTTTTAATGTTTATTTTTGAGAGAGACAAAATGTGAGCGGGGGAGGGGCAGAGGGAGGGAGACACAGAATATGAAGCAGGCTCCAGGCTCTGAGCTTTCAGCACAGAGCCTGATGCAGGGCTCGAACTCATGAGCCGTGAGATCGTGACCTGAGCTGAAGTTGGACACTTTAACTGACTGAGCCACCCAGGCATCCCTGAATGTACTCTTATTACTAGAAGAGTATTCTTTGTCCTAATTGTGCTGAGATACATGTTGAGAATTTATAGCAGCTTCACATCATACAAGATTCCCCTAAATAAACAACCATTATGACTACCTTCACATATAGTTGAAGATTTCGAAGGGAGTAAGTTAGATGCACATGCGCTCATTTGGTGAGGAAGCGCTCACGCAGCATGAAGAAGCCCGCGATCCGCTTGGCGGTGGTGCAGATCGTGTCTGTGCACTGGCCTGCCTGGCGAGGCGGCAGGGGGCTCTGGTGCCCAGTAAGAGATGAGGCGGCTTCCGCACAGTAGGGTCAGATTTCAGGAGAGTTTTGTCAGGATGCAGTTGTCAACTACTGTGTAGTTTCTAGTGAACGTGATGAAACCAGTGCTTCCAGAAGCTTACCTGGGATGAGTCACGGGAATATGAAGCACTGCCTAAGGAATAGAGTCAGTGATGCTGTGATAGCACTGTATGGGGACTACACTTGTGAGCATATCATAATGACTGTATTGCACACCTCAAATTTAAGTAACATTGTGTGTCAACTGTACTTAAAAGAAAGAAAGAAGGGTCCTGGGTGGCTCAGTCGAATAAGCATCCGACTTCAGCTCAGGTCATGGTCTCACAGTTCATGAGTTCGAGCTCCGTGGAGTCAGGCTCTGTGCTGACAGCTCAGAGCCTGGAGCCTGCTTCGGATCCTGTGTCTCCCTGGCTCTCTGCCCCTCCCCCACTTGTGCTCTTTCTCTCAAAAAATTAAAAAAAAAAAAAAAGGTACCGACCAAAAAAAAAAAAAAAGCTTACCTTGGAAGTGATGCACAGGCTGTCTGGCAGGGAGCCTGGTCGGGACGGAAAGCAGGAAGCCCAGCGTGTATATCCTGCCCCAGACTTGACTCCATGCAGCCCAGTTAAATAGGTAAAGCTCTTGGAACCTTAGTTTACTCATCAGCAATTTGCGGTGCAGTTAAAAAATCATTTTCTGAGTGCCTTTTCTCTGCCAGGGCTACAAAAATAAACTCTGTCCCTTCCCTAAAGGAAGTTACAGTCTCAGAAGGGAAACACACACGTAAAGACGCATGTGCACAGATACAGCGTCAAACCATAGGACCAAAATCCCTCCCATGTAGACCGCAGACATTGAAAAACCCAGCTCCGTAAAATGTGTGTAAGTTACAGGACAGAAACACAAGGTGTCATTGACTTAGAAGGAAGGGACTTTCAGGTCAGGAAAGGAAAAGGATAAAACAGAAAATCAGATCATTGCAGACCCAGGTGGGAACCGGGATCAGGAGTAGGAAGGAAAGGTAGTCCAGAGGAGCAGGGGATCGGCGAACCTTGCTACACTCTGGAACGATGTAGAAGTACTAAAATTGGGGTAGGAAGCCATTTTTACTATCTGTGTCCAGTTTCTTTGTCTTGTCACTAGTAACCGAGGTAGTCCTGGCAGGGGCGGTAACACCAGTGAGTAGGAGCTGATGACGTTGGCTTGGCCCCTCCACTGCACACGTCATGTGATATTGGGACCTTAGTTGACTCCTCTGGAAGTTGGGAAGATTAGTAGTAATGTCATGAGGACTGTACGAGCCAAGTCTGGCAAAGCGACAGCACTGCGCCCGGCACGTTGTGAGGTCAAGGCGAATAATCTTGCACTTCTGCATTGCTTTTCAGTTCATAGGGGGCTTTCACACATCACCATTCCACTGGAGGCTCACAGTAAGGTAACAATGACTGTGACGTGTTGATGATTTACAAACACCCTCTGAGATGGGCACTACTGTCTGTTTCTGACCGTTTGGGCGGGTGAAAAAAATGAGAAAGAAACTTTAGCAAGGACTCAAACTATTAAAAAAGAAACCAAAGCATTCCTATGCAGCACTGTTATTTGAAGCCAAGTCTGTCTGACTCACAGCCCTGCTCTTAGACAGTATGTTGATTGTATTTCCATCCGTCCAGCGAACACTTAGTGAGCGCCCGTGTGTGCAGGTAGTATCCAGGTACTAGCCATCCAGTTAAGAACAAAGCAGACAAAATCCCTGCCTTCATGTGGCTTACATTTTAGAGAGACAGACAACAGACAAAGCATATTAGATGGTGAGACATGCTGTGGAGAAAAGTGGATCAGGAAAGAGTGGGTAGACAGAGTGGGGGTTTTGAAGGCACCGATCAGGGAAGGACTCAGCTGGGTCCTCGTGCGGGGATGCCGGACCCAGGGAAGAGCAGACCCCGAGAAGGGAGAGCCTGGCTATGGGGCGGGCAGCCAGCAGAGCCAGAGCCAGAGATGGGACTGGGAGGCTGTCTTCAGGGACTTGGGCTTTTGCCCCCGATGGCTTGGAGCAGCAGAGTGACAGGATGGTTCTGGCTTCTGTGGTGAGAATCTTAGCCGGTGGCCAGGGGCTGCTGGAGTGACCTGGCTGGAGGGGCGGGACAGCAGCGAGGACTGACGCGGTTCTGGGCGCGTTCTGAAGTGAGAGCCAGGGTTTGCCGAGGAGCTGGACGGGGGACATGTGAAGCAGAAGAGAAAGGATGCCTCTGAGTAGATAACATGTATAAACTTACTCCCATTGTACAGATGAGAAAACTGAGGTTGGAAGAGGATAATCGAGCGACTCAAAGGTCATTGAGCTAGACATGTGCCCAGGTGATTTTGCTCCGCATCCCTTAGGCTTTCCCTCCTGCCACAGGCCTCCTGGTGGACCCCACCCGCCCACTGGAAGTTGACATCAAATGACCCCAACCCTAGCACCATCTTGTTTCCATAGTGATTAGTAAACACTAATCCGTGCTGTTGAAACGGTCACGGTTGACATCTTTCTCATCTAAGCGTTTACGACAGCAGCTCCGAGATTGTTCAGTGGAGGGAGGTCCTTGCCTACATCCAGACAACTTGATTACACTACCTGATGGAGGTGGAGCATTTTTTCTAATGGAATCCCTTTCTCATTAGACGCCTGTAAATTGTGCGTTTGTACATGATCACCATTGGTTTTTGTTGGGGCTTTTTCCCCCCCTTACTGATTTTCATAGCAATGGCCAGATCAGATGGTAAGAATTCTCCCTGGGAAACATTCTTCAGTGGGTCTTTGAGGGGAAAAGTGTCATTTTCAGGGCTTTGCTGTGGACAGGAGGCCCAGGCACCTTTATTTTACTGCATTTCACTCCTTCCTTTCGGCTCAGCAGCTGCCATGGCTGGAATGTGATCAGGAGAAATGCCACCGGGGCCAGGCTGCCCCAGGTCAGTGTTTGCTGAAGTCTGAAGAGTCAGCTGCTTTGGGTCCCCTTGAAAGCCAAGGGCTCGTGTATACCCTCCTTCCTGCCGTCCCAGGGCGTTAGGACATTTCAGCTGCTAACGAAGGTAGTGGTCAGGCACGATGGTCTGGCGGCTGCCCCAAGGGCTCCGGATAGAGGAGGCTTGGAGCCTCGGTGTCATGTTATTGTTCGTCTAATAAGAAAGACTCTTGCAGGTACAAGAAGTTTCTATTTGCTTCCTTAGGACGTTTTCCCTCCCCCCACCTCAGGAAAGGGCCCTAGACTGGGTGACCTTGTGTTCTCTGCCTGTGAGCCCTCTGCCCACAACCTGGGGGGCAGATGGTACCGCAAGGCACCCAGGCTCTTGGACAGGCCGGCGCACCCTTCTCGGACAAGGCGGCCCTCCTCCAGATGCCCACTCTCGCCCCCGGCAACAGAAGGCCCTGCCGAGTGAACCGCCTCCCACGGGGGACGGGTGCGCCGGCATGCACCTGCTCAACGGTGGCAGGCCGTCGGCTGCCCGCCTGCCTGCCTCACGCCCTCTCACCTGGGCCGCCTGTGTCATGGGAGCTGGGCGCTGCCGCTCTTCCGTGGTGAATCAGTCAGCCCGCCCGGGGTCTGCAGGGCTTCTAGACTCTGTGGTCGGGTCAAGGGACACTCCTGCATCCGGTCATCCTTGAGGCTGCTCGCTTGCACGTCCCCCTCTCTGATACAGGCCCCGATCCTGCCTGTGTGAGGCTGAGCATGGGGAACAGGGAGGGGAAGGGAGTAGGGCAGGGTGGTCACCGCCCAGGACCCCTGTCCTCCAAGAGCTCCAACTCACTGCAGAGTTGCCCTCTCAATCCAAGTCCCTAACATCCAGGGCACTGCCCCTGGCACGGGGAGGCCACCTACTGCCTGCGGTCCTAAGAGGGACAGGCAGACCCATGGTACCTGATAGCACCAAAGTCCACTGGAGGAAGGCCCTGCCGAACGGCTCCCCCGCCCCCCCACCCCGGGGTCACGGGAGGGCTCGGAAGAGGTGACCGCAGCTGGGTTGTGGGGGTCCCCGAGTATAGAGGGGGCGCCCCAGGCTGTGAGGGAGCACCTGGAAGGCACGGGCCCGTGCAGAGACCTGGTGTGTTGGGCGTCGTTGACAGGTACTGTGTCCACACTCAGGCCTGAGGGAGGGCGTCGAGGGGGGGGCGCTGATTGTGAAAGGGACGCTCACCCTCGGTCTTCCTACCACCTGCTCCATGTGCTCCCTCAGTCTCCCTAGGTTCCTTCCCATGGCTTGAATTCATCATCGTCATCATCATGGGCCTGCCTGTGCTCTGTGTGGGAAACTTCAGACCCCAGTTCGTGAAATGTGACCATAGAGCCAATTTTCAGTGTCAATCACCGCCCATTGTCGCAAATCGTTTTCAGTAGTTATCATTGTTTTAGTGTAAGAATTCGAGGCTCTGTTTACAAAGTGTGTTTCTTCTAAAAAGTTGCTCAGGACAACAGTGTGGCTGAAGTGACAGGCGGGAAGCCCCTGGGGTCTGGTATGCAACACTCGGGGCCACGGTCTCGGCCTGGTGGGTCTGTGGAGCACGGAGGCTGTCCAGATGCAAATGTAAAAGGATGCATCAGATTTTGAAG
Source organism: Cryptoprocta ferox (assembly GCA_028646485.1). NCBI lineage: Eukaryota > Metazoa > Chordata > Mammalia > Carnivora > Eupleridae > Cryptoprocta > Cryptoprocta ferox. Next base: position 72,641,137 of record CM053574.1, read on the forward strand.
GCTTAGTACAAAATAAAGAATAGAAAATATCTCATTAAAAAAACAACAACAAAAAGTTGTTTAGAAAGAGAAAGACCTGTCCCCCGAGGGTAGTTACTGGAAACCCAGATTTGCAAGTGCCTGAAAAAGGCAAGAGCAGACCGCAGTCTCCAGCCAACCTTCCCCCCTTCCCACCACACTGGCTCCTTTGACTCTTTCTTGTTAATTCTACCAGTAACTTGGGATTTTCCAGATCATCATTGACTTCATCCTCTCTCTGTGGTCATCTCAACCTACACAGGCGACATCCTTGAATTTCAGTCCCCCCACCCCGTCTGCCTGGTGCGGCTCCTTGGCACCACTCTCTCCAGCTCACCCGCCATCTCGCTGGCAGGTTTCCTGGGCCTGGGTCATCGGCCCCAGCCCCCTCCCTTATGCTACTGTGGCAAAGTCCTTGTCCCCCCAGCCCAGCTCCCACCTGCACGCTGCCATCTCCACAGAACCCTCTTCTAGTGAGTCCCAACCATGAATCACGGGTGTGGGGAACTTGACACATGTCATCTCACCTCATTCTCCAAAAAGAAAGAAAATACTTCCTACAACTGAAGGAGGTGAAGTTCAGAGACAGTAAGTTGCTGGGTGCTGTGACTATAGAGGGGCAGGGCTAGAATTCAGACCAGACTCTAGGACTCCAAAACCTGTTCTCTTTCTATGGTGTCGGGGGGCCTCCCTGCGACACCTGTCACTTCCTGACTCAGAACCCTGGAAGAGCCACCCCGCTGTTTGCCGCAGCACTTGACGCTCCCTCCCCCTTACTTTTCCAGTCTCATTTGTTAGATGGACTGACATACCACGTACTTCAATTGAGCCACATTTTACTCTCGATCAAGAGCCACCTTGGAGAGCCAGCTCCTTCTTCCGTGAAGCCTTTCCCCGTTCTCTTCACAAGGGATGTTCTCTTTTTATAATTCCCTCTGCTGGATGACAGGTTAATTAGCCTCGGTGAGAGTATGCCACTACTCCAGGAAAAGAAAATTCTGAATGCCAAGGTGGGCAGTCCCAAATGCCATACCCGTCCTTAGAAGGTCTTTCTCTCTGTTTTGGCAAAGGTGCTGTGTCTAATTCCTAATCTGATATTATGAGTTCTAAACCCTTTCATATTATAGACACTTGGAAAGAATGACTACAGGTTTCCACTTAGGACACTGTCAGTGACACCTTTTGATTTTAGTAGTACCACCACATTGCAGGTGAAAGATGGAGGCAGAACACTCTCTGTATTGATATTTTTTATGTCTCCTTTGGAGCACAAGTTGCCAGCCAGAAGACACATGGTTCGTTCGTGGTCCTCATCCACAAAATAATGCTGCGTGTTAGCATTGGCGGTGCCCTCTGAGGCGTCCTCATTCGCATGTCCCGTAACTCTCAACCCCAGCTCTTAGCACAACTGCTACTTTGGGATTAATAGCTCTGTACGCATTTTCTCATGATTTCTTTTTCTGGGGAAGACACAAACGCTTACCTCCCCTTGGGGGTAATGTTCTCAAAGATCATTTATTTTGTCCTAGCTGTGTTTTTGAAACCATAAGCCATGCCATTTCTTTTTCAGTCTCTTCTGATGGAGGTACTGAGTCCTGCGCCTTAGTGGATGACAACGGCAGTGAGGAGGACTACAGTTATGAAGACATCTGCAAGGCCAACCCCAGATACCTGCAGCCAGGCGGGGAGCAGCTGGCCATCAACGAGGTATTGGAACCCCACACAACAAAGGCGGGTCTTGGAGAGCCAATTTTCAGGGTACAGGGTCACTTCAGACTTTGCCCTCTTGATTATTTCTTACTAAACATAGTCCCAGACCTAGAACTCTGATGCTCTAGCATTTTCAAAGACAACGTATGTGACTAAGTTTTCTAAATCACCAAAGCTCATGCACTGTTCTAATAAGAGCCGCAATCATTCGTGTTTGGATAGAGCTTTTCAGAAATGCTTTTCCTTACCTTATCTCAGAAAGGTCTCACAACCCATCTAAGAGGTTGATGTTATAATTATCACCCATATTTTAATAAACACTCAGAGACTAAGAGGCGGCATCGCTTGCTAGCAAGTGGCAGACCTGAAATTAACCACTTATTTCTCACTACAAATTCGGTGTTCTTTCCACCACTGGGCATCTTCAGCCCCTTTTATAGAACTCTTTCTAGAAGACACCTCTGGCTTTTGGAGGTCTTGAACAGAGCACGTTGAATGCCACTTCTCAATGAGTTAGCATCTCCAGTAGTCATGGGGGTTGTTGCCGTAGAGTATGACAGTGTCCCTGGGTGCCGAGAGGACCCGCAGTCATCTCCCCCTATGGGCTCGCTAACAGATGAGCTGGGTCTGCTCTTTACTTTTTTAAATTAGCTGCTAAATATCTGGAGATCACGCCATGTTCTCTTTCATTGCAGTAGACCATAAAGTTAGATTAGAAGTTTACGCAGACTGTGAATGAAGTATGGAGAGAAATCTCTTGGTGCACCTGTGAGTGTCTTACAGTAAAGTAGATACAGAACTGTTGGAGGCTTTGGTTCTGTTACCGAGTTTCTCTGCTCAGAAACCATTTGGGGACTGAAAATTCCAGATACTCCTATTTGTTAGGTAACCGTAGTACAGATATGTGAGCCATTTTAATACTTTTCTTTAAAAAAGCAGATACGGGGTTTCCTTTAAGAGCATGTGAGAGACACCCACCCGATTTTCCCTAATGAGGAAACTCATTCTGTAAGCAAGTCAAACACTAAGTGTTGACCTTAAGCCAACAGTATGTACGGATGAGAAGTCGTAGATGTCCATGTCGCCTCGTGGCATGTCCCTCACTCCCCTGCCCGCACGGGTTTGTACCAACCACGTGTCCCCATTGCAGCTGATCAGCGATGGCAGTGCGGTCTGGGCAGAAGCCCTCTGGGACCACGTGACCATGGACGACCAGGAACTGGGTTTCAAGGCCGGAGACGTCATCCAGGTTCTGGAAGCCTCCAACAAGGACTGGTGGTGGGGTCGGAATGAAGACAAGGAAGCCTGGTTCCCCGCAAGCTTTGTCAGAGTAAGTGTGTGGAGCTTACCACTGCTCACGGCTGGCAGGGGTGTGGGGTGGGGCCGGTAGAATTGTGTCCAGCTCAAGCCTGCTCTGTTATGGGCTCAGATCTTTGTCGTCGTTTTATTTTATTTATTTTTTGATTTTTAAAAATTTATTTAAAAAAATTTTTTTAATGTTTATTTATTTTTGAGAGAGAGAGACAGAGTATGAGTTGGGGAGGAGCAGAGACAGAGAGGGAGACACAGAATCTGAAACAGCCTCCAGGCTCTGAGCTGTCAGCAGCTCCAATGCGGGGCTTGAACTCAGGAATGGCAAGATCATGACCTGAGCTGAAGTCGGACGCTTAACCAACTCAGCCACCCAGGCACCCCTCTTTGTAATCATTTTAATGAAACCTGTCAGAAATTAGATGGATTGAAGGAAAAATCTCAAGCATGGCAGCTGACTGTGTGACATCGCTGCCGTGGTCTGAGCCATGGGCACGGCTGGGGCCCTGCAGGATGCATGAAGATGCAGCCTGGGGCCAGGCTGCCTTCCTAACCAGCCATGGAGAAGTGGAAACCCGGGGTGGCGGGAGGTTCTGCCTGCTTCTGGGGCCACCTCCCCCCAGGTCACTTGTCACCTGTGTGTGGCCCGCAGTTGCGTGTCAATCAGGAAGAGCCATCGGAGAATTCCAGCAGCACCCAGGGCGAGGGGCAGGACGATGCTGGCAAGACCCGCAACAAACACTCGGAGACCAAGCACCAGATGAGGACCAATGTCATCCAGGAGATCATGAACACCGAGCGGGTGTACATCAAGCACCTCAAGGACATCTGTGAGGTGAGACCCCAGACCCCGTGCCCACCCCTGTGCCAGGTTGTCTGTGTGACATGCCCGTATGGTTCTCTACTGTCCCCAGTCGGACAGACTCTTCTGTGGCCCTCACTCTCCTCCCCGCTGTCTGCCCATGTGGTCCCTGCACGGACCACACCTCGTGAAATGCTCTGCTGCAGCCGGCTTTCTTTCAGGGCATGAGCAGCTGTCTCTGCAGGACTTACCTCCTGAGGTTATTCAGAGTGAATGACGTTCTGTCTTTTCATTTCATTTATTTAATTACTTATTAATTTGATTAAGAAGGAGAAAGAGAGCAAGCAGGGAGAGGGACACAGAGAGAATATTTTTTAACATTTATTTATTTATTTTTAAATATTTTAATGTTTTTATTTTTTTTTGAGAGAGAGAGAGACAGTGTGAGCAGGGGAGGGTCAGAGAGAGAGGGAGACACAGAATCTGAAGACAGGCTCCAGGCTCTGAGCTAGCTGTCAGCACAGAGCCTGATGTAGGGCTTGAACCCACAAACCGTGAGATCATGACCTGAGCCGAAGTCAGACGCTTAACCGACTGAGGCACCCAGGCGCCCCGTCACATTTATTTATTTTTGAGAGACAGAGTGAGACAGAGCGTGGGCAAGGGAGGGTCAGAGAGAGAGGGAGACACAGAACCCGAAGCAGGCTCCAGGTTCTGAGCTGTCAGCACAGAGCCCGCCGCAGGGCTTGAACTCATGAACAGTAAGATCATGACCTGAGCCGAAGTCGGACACTCAACCGACTGAACCACCCAGGCGCCCCCACAGAGAGAATATCTTAAGTAGGCTCCATGCTCAGCACAGAGCCCGACGTGAGGCTCGATCTCACAACCCTGGGATCAGGACCAGAGCTGGAATCAGAGTAGGACGCTCAAACGACTGAGCCACCCAGGTGCCCCCAGAGTGAATGACTTTCAGAGGTGGCAACACCCTTCAAGTGAACCCACACGATTTCACAAACACTCGTCACTATTTACAATCCCACTACATCTAATCGTGGTCTCACAAATTAGGTTCTGAGTCATTTAGATGTAGACCAAAAAAAAAATTGATGTTATCTAGAGATTTCCAAGGCCATATTCTGCAGTGTCGTGGTATTCTACTGTGTGGTAAATTCTGCATCTCCCACGACACTCTCTGTTCTTGTGGATTTTGTACGAGCATTACACTCCACTGGCGTTGGCCCCATCTCCTCGTTCCTGCTGGCCTGGCCATACGTGCTCAGAGCCGAACTCTCAACTCAGCTGTGAACATTCAGCACTAAAGACAAGCTCAAGGGTGACAAGTGCCCAGTGATCGGATTAACTGGCCAGAGAAAGACTGAGCAATGTTTAGCTTATTTATTCTAACTAACCATCTAGCCCCATAGAAGTGTCTGGTCAAGGGAGCTTCTTTAACGTGCCATTTTAGGGAAATAAGTCATGGCTTACTCATTGTTGAGCGTGGACTTTGCACCAAACTTGACCTGGACGAATTCCTGCAAACACTCATGGGGCAGGCCCTCTTACCCCTTCTATAACAGATGAGGAAACTGAGGCACAGAGGAGGTAAAGGTGGTGGGGTTGGGATTCAAACCAGACAGTATTGTGTCTGCATCTTGAACCTTTACACCGTCCTTGTGTTAAAGTTCAGACCCTGTGGGCAGCGGTATGTATTTTGTCATGTAGGCTGCTTAGGCTATGTAATTACACGATGCTGATCTGGGGATGATTATTACACATATTGATGGCCTTTCCTTCCTTCCACGCTAACTTCTACCCAAGCCATGGTACAACTAGGGTGTTGTACACAGAGAATGAGGAGGGCTATAATCAGGGCCGGCCTTGGATTACAGACCTGCAGATCTGTGCTCTATATAGAAAGTAGGAAACGATGGAATCCTTGGGTAAGATGTCCTTGGCTCTTTGCCATGACAGTGAGGCGGCTGTGTGAGCCATTCAGCATTCTGTGTTTGACAGGTCTTCTCAGCTGTGAAATGAAATTAGGGATGGGAGAATGATTATCTTAAGAGTTTAGAAAAAGTATGACAGTCCCAGCTTTTGAGCTCTCATATTTGAGACCCAGCGACTTTGCTTCCTGAGCACAGTCTGAACCCTTTGTATAGTTTCTTGCATCATAAATCCGACCACATGCACCTGTCGTTCTTACTCATAATAGCACACTATAGTCTCGGAAGTGTGATTATCCCCTCAGGGACCCATAGGGCTAACACAATTTTCTCTACTTAAAATCTACTCCAAGATAATGGCTTTGGTCCCTAAACGCTGTATTATTCAAATAAATAATTTCTGTGAATCTCCAAATTAACTTTTTAAGGTTTACTTTTCTGTGTTGCAGGGCTATATTCGACAGTGTCGCAAGCACACGGGAATGTTCACTGTTGCACAACTAGCCACCATTTTTGGAAACATTGAAGATATTTACAAATTCCAAAGAAAGTTCCTGAAAGACCTTGAGAAACAGTATAATAAAGAGGAACCTCATTTAAGTGAAATAGGATCCTGCTTTCTTCAACATGTATGTCACCGGTTACTTCTTACTAATCACATCCGGTTAAATAATTTTGAAATGTCTCTCCAGTCTAGAAAGGAGTCCTTTTTTGTTCTGTTTTGTTTCTTGCTTTGTTTGCTGGATCAATTGCCTGTGGAATGGAGAGGTCAGTTATAAATTCAGTTGCTTGGTTTATATGGTTAGTCTTTACCTAAATACCTAAAGATGTTAAAACCTTCCCACTTTTATGCAGCTTGGAGTTAGGGGGTTGTATTTGGAGTAATTTCTCATAATCCCTATTAAGTAACTATTATATGTTAATCACTCTTTTCAGGGGTTTCTTATATTAGCTTCTGTACTGCTATGAAGTAGGTAAGATTGATTATTTTACCCATTTTTCATATGCAGAAACTAGCCCAGAGAGTAAGTGATCCGAGGTCACACATTAGTTTTATTTTGTTTTTTTAATGTTTCTTTATATTTGAAAGAGAGAGACAGAGTGTGAGAGTGTGGGGCAGAGAGAAAGGGAGACACAGAATCCAAAGCAGGCTCCAGGCTCTGAGCTGTCAGCACAGAGTCCAACATGGGACTTGAACTCACAAAATGTGAGATCATGACCTGAGCTGAAGTCAGATGCTTAACCGACTGAGCCCTCTAGATGCCCCTCAAGGTCACACATTAGTAAGGAGCCAGTGTGGATTGAGACCCAGGTGTGCAGCTCTCACACCCCTGCGTGGAACACTGTAACTGCCTCACAACTGTCTTGTGATGTTGGTGTGAGCTTATGAACTGAGGGTTGAGTGCCCCTGTTGAATGCTAACAGATTTCAGAGGAAGGAGACTTTACTCCCAGCTCAAATGGATGTAATCCTCGTGGTAATAATAGCAGTGGCACCAGCCACCCCCTCAGGTAGCACTAGCTGGGTACTGACCCCGTGTCTATACAGAGGCAGCAGACCAGAGGCTGATCCTTGGGTGGGTTGGTTTTAAGTGGCTGAAAATAAGGCTGTGGTGGCCACACAGGTGGGAGTTTCAGCCCCACAAATGCACTGGTCTGTCTGGGACTCGGGGAAAGGCCTGTGTGGCCAGAGCAGAAGGTTCCAAGAGAGAAGCTTCAGGGGTCCTCGAAGGTCAGGCTGCAGGGGGCAGGGCCTGATGAAGGTGAAGTCTCTGGGCACAGGCCTTGCCTGGAGAACGAGAGAGTCTACATAAGGGTGAGGCTGTGCTGTTCCTGGGGAGGCTGGGGAGGTGGGCCCGGGGAGGGGTGACTGCAGCCTCGTGGGGAACAGCTGACGAAACTGGTCTTGGGGTCAGAACTGCCTGCAGGGTGTGGAGTCTACAAGAATTAACAGGTGGGTTGGGAAAACCTGACTTTAGGGACATAGCAGGTGAGACGTATTGTGTTGGGCACAGACAAGTATAAACTGTGGCGGGGGGGGGGGGCGGGGGACACCACACGGCTGTGGGCAGGGCAGACGACCAAGAGCAGGCAGCCTGGCTGGAGCGGCTGCCGTCGCGGGGCGGGGAGGGCGTTTGGAGGTGGGGCGCAGAGGCCCTGGGAGTATAGAAAGGGGGGAAGCCCATGACGCATGGATGGGGGACCAACGGGGCGCCGCTCTAGAGGCCAGGAGAGCAGCGCAGGCATCCCGAGACCTGGCCAGGTGGCAGCCGGGTCCATGTGAGAGGTCAGGGAGAAAGGAAGGGGGCCCGGGGCTTCACGTGTGTGGAAACCAGGCCGTAGGACGTTAGGGAGAGGGCTTGCCGCGGGGGGAGCAAGCAGGTGGTGGCTTTGAATCCTCCCCTCTAGGTCACGGTCACAGCCATGGTTGTCAGTGAGAGTAAAGAGGACAAGAGGGAGACAGTTGGACTTGCAAATAGCCCCTGCCTTTTCCTTAGAGCAGAGCTGGGGCGGGGACGGGGTGGCGGCCGGTGCCGCTCTCCTGCGGAAGCCCCGTGCCTCTGTGACACACCCCTTGTCACAAGGGGGCCTCGAGTGGGACCAG
>CM053574.1:72649627-72828718 GCA_028646485.1 Cryptoprocta ferox
ATTGCCCTCGACGGCTTCCTGCTGACGCCCGTGCAGAAGATCTGCAAGTACCCCCTGCAGCTGGCCGAGCTGCTCAAGTACACCACGCAGGAGCACAGGTGAGCGGGGCGGGTGCGCGCGCTCCCAGCCCCGCACCCCGGCTCCTGGGGGCGGGGGGCACTCAGCGCTTCGGAGTCGCAGTGACAGGCTGGCTCACGTGTCCTCTTGACACTCTCCGTGAGCTTTACGGTAGAAATTGTCATGTTGCTTAGAATGTTCAGGATTACTACAAAGTTTTGAACTAGGGTCACTGACTGAAGGGGCTCCAGAAGGCCCATTCCTAGAGATGCTAAAAATTTTAGAATAATTGGTAAACCGCGTTTTGAGCACCCGGGGGTTTGTATGGTAAGGTCCTCATACCTGACCTATACCTCACAAATCCTCTCTTGTAGCTACTCAGTAGTTAATAAGAACAAGTTTTAAAAGACATGCACCAGCGTAAACTCAGTTTCGGAAATAGTTTGCTTCCTGTCACATAGCAACTCCCCGTCGGAGCAGTGTCACACTGCAATGAAGAGTTACTTTAGGGAAGGGTGAGGACTGCCAGGGTTCACACTCTGAAAGAGTGGGGAGTCTCAAGGGTACGGAGTAGTGTGTAGGGCCGGGTTGGAGAAGCATCCCCCTGACGTCCTGTCCGGCTCTAAGCCCTTTCTTGCCCAACCTGGGTGCTCGCTCCATCTCCGTTCCGCCCCCATACCCCTTCGCGCTTTGGAGCACCGGGCTTCTCATCATGGTCACCGGAACGCTCCATTTCTTTGTGGGACTCACTTTGCCCCTAAGTCCTTCTGGAGGAGCTATTAAGTTGCTACATAATAGCAACTCATGTTTTCCCGCATACATAACCCTGCTGTGATTATTTGTAAGAGCTCACCCACTGGCTGTTGGAACAGGCGCGCCACTCCGTGCCTTTCCCCCGAGATGTGCAGGACCCAGCTGTGTGTGGTGCCTTTAGGTTGGGTTATTGCTGGTTTCACCAGGCCACAACTGGAATGCCAGTGGTATCCAAGGCGTTAGGATAAAGCTAACTATTTTAGATAAGACTCAAACCTCACTCATGACGTTCGTGTCACTTGTACAAAGCTTTCAGTGCACCTGTGGCCCTTGAAAGGATGATCTTGAAAGGTTCTAGGATGGGGGTGGGGGACAGGATCGTACCCAGGGCAAATTTGCTGTGCTGGGTTTTAACAGCTAACTATTGCCCTGAGAGCAGTCAGATTATCCGTGGCAGCACCTGGCCCCTGCAGGGTGTGCAGGGTGTGCAGGATGGAGTGTCTTTTGTCCCGTCTGCTGCCGGACTCCTGTGGAGTCATTCCTTGCAAAGGAATCTTTTCACAATTAGATTGCAAGGTAGAAAGAGAAAAAGAGCCGGGTTGCCAAATAATAGACCCTGTAGATGTGGATGTTAGTTTAAAGAATTAAGATTAAAGGAATAAGAGAAAGGCATTCGTGGAAATAGATAAGAGGAAAGAGAACTATATATATATTATTGTTTCTTTCTATTTCTGATGGAAAAATCAGGAAACTTGACTGGAAGCAAAATAGCAAAGTTAAGAGGGCCACAAATTTGAAGGAAATGTTAAAGAATAAAAACACACCATGATGAGGAACCAGAGAAAATATATAAGAGAATAAAAAAAGACATCTTGACAGACCTGGGCAAGCAGCTTGGTATATTCCCAGATGGGAAGGGTGTGGCCAGGAGTCTGGACATCATCCTTCAACAGCTCATTTTTCTCTTTTATTTTAATTTTTTAGTTTTTTTTTAATGTTTTTATTATTGAGAGACAGGAGACAGAGCATGAGCTTGGGAGGGGCAGAGAGAGGGGGAGACACAGAATCTGAAGGAGACTCCAGGCTCTGAGCTGTCAGCACAGAGCCCAACACGGGGCTCGAACCCACGAACCACCAGATCATGACTTGAGCCGAAGTCGGACGCTCGACCGACTGAGCCCCCCAGGCACCCCAATTTTTCTTTTTTTTTTTTTTTTACATTTATTTATTTTTGAGAGACAGAGTGAGACAGAGTGTGAGCAGGGGAGGGGCAGAGAGGAGGAGACACAGAATCCGAAGCAGGCTTCAGGCTCTGAGCAAGCATTCAACACAGAGCCTGATGCGGGGCTCGAACCCACATACTGTGAGATCATGACCTGAGCCTAGGTTGGACACTTAACCGACTGAGCCACCCAGGTGCCCCCGTATTTTTCTCTTTTAAGGGCATTTCTCACTAGGAGGCATTTGCATATTTTGGCATGTTCCCCCCCACCAAAAAACAATCTTTTTAAAGGAAATGACAGCCCATTTCCCTGTCTTCATTCAATAAAACAAAACAAACATTTTTTTTCAAAAAAATCATTACCCTCTGCCTCTTTCCTAGAATTGACAGAAAATCTTGTAGGAAAAAATATACAGTAATTTTGTGCACATTTCTTCATTGCTGGGGCCTGGGGTGAGTGGGGGTTCCCATTTATTCTGGCAGCCCCCTTGTATCTGTTTTGTTCTCCTTTGTGCCCTGCTTCTGAGTGTGAATGGGGGCCTATGTAAAGACAGCGGGGCCTTGTGGGGGATGCCCAGGGACTTCCCAGGACTGGAGTTTAACAGTGTTTGGTAAATAAACAATAGAATCTGCTCCCAAGGCTTTTTTGTCCTGATGGCGCAGGAGGATCCGAATTCAGTGCAACTGAGATCCAAAAGCTCCGTCTCTCCCATAAGACACAGGAACGTATCAGAAAGTAAAGAATTCAGCTCATTAGCTGGATGATTGGTTTACATGTCCCCAAAGTATTAACGCTGAGCAAAACCTGCATGTAAAACTTCCCAGTACTAGACATGCCCTGCCCTAGACCGTGTGGAGAGGGCCGCTGTGGCTTATTTTCCCAGTGCCTCCAGTGTGAGAGGTCTGCGGAACAGGGACCTGCTCCGGGGAGCATTTTAGTGTGATCTGCCCCAGCATACGGAAGCACCAGAAACGAAGGTCGGTCAGTGAGGTGAATACGGTGTTAGCGTTTACATAATTCACCACGTCAAGCTCCTGTGTGGCTCATGTCCCCTTTGTGTCCTTCCCTGAATATCCTCAAAGATGAGGCTCAGCGCAAATAATTACTGCCGAGAACGGTCAGTGACTATTAAAGTCCTTCATATAGGAAAGCTGGCTGCAAGAGAACCAAAGCCCTGAAAAAGACCGTCCTTTCTTTGTTAATGAAAATAACTCATTGTCACTGTGACTATAACTTACTTCTTGTGGCATTCACTTTCATTCATTGCGATTTCTGGGAAATGAATGAAAACATTCTTATTCCGAAGAATTCTGGATCGCGTTCGGTCCGCTCCCTTAACCTATGGAGACTGTAGTCTATTCACAGAGGAAAAATGAAAAGGGAACAATGGCCGTGACTTAAATGCCACGTTGTCTAGACTCTCTGGGTCCCCAAACCAGGGATGGGGGGCATTGCTTTGCAAGTTTCAGGTTATATGGTTAAAACGATATGGTTAAAGCAAACCTCCTGCTTTACAGCGATTACAACAATATAAAGGCGGCCTATGAAGCCATGAAGAATGTAGCCTGTTTGATCAATGAGCGCAAGCGCAGGCTGGAAAGCATAGACAAGATAGCACGGTGGCAGGTGTCCATCGTAGGCTGGGAGGTAAGTGACAGCCCCTTCCCGCACCTGCTACACCGCCCCGCACCGCGCACACCCGCCCTCGCTCTGGCCTCATTTGATGACACCCTTGAACATCCTGTGATTGACACTTGATACATTCTTGGCTTCAATGGTATATGTATTTTGAAGCGTGCGGTTGACCTTCACAGTCAGCTACTCTACCCCTCACCGGCACCGAGCAATCAACTCTGAGGAGTGTCTGTAATTCACTTATTGTTTACATTGTCTCTCCTGCTGGGAAGTACACCCCATGAAACCAAATGGAGGAATATTTAAAAAACACCATGTAGTGTTGTAGGAGTATGGGCTCTGGACTCACACTGCCTGCATTTGAATTGCTGTCATCTGGGCAGGATGAATATTTTCATCCGTAAGATGGGGTTGAAACTACTACCTGCTTCAGAGGGCTCTTGTGAGGATTGTCTGAGACGGTGGTAAAGGCAGCCCTCGGCACGCCCTGTTATAATGGTCTAGTGTGCCTATTTATTTATAAAAGCCACCACCACATCAGTGCCTAGCACTGGTCTAAGCCATTTTTATATGCAAACTCAATGTTGTGAGGTAGGAACTACTATTGCTTAAAAGATGATAAGGAAATGGAAACATACAAGGTTAAGTAGCTTGCTCAAGGCCACACGACTAGAGAGTAGCAGAGCTGGATTCAAATCTAGTCCGACAGCCTGGCTTCGGAGTGCATGCTGGTGACCACTAGACCCTGTGGCTGTCATTAACAGCTAGTTGGGGCACCTGGGTGGCTCAGTTGGTTGAGCATCTGACTTCGGCTCAGGTCATGATCTCACAGTCTGTGAGTTCGAGCCCCGCGTCAGGCTCTGGGCTGACAGCTCAGGGCCTAGAGCTGCTTCAGATTCTGTGTCTCCCTCTCTCTCCACCCTTCCCCTGCTCGCTCGCGCTCTCTCTCTCTCTCTCTCTCTCTCTCTCTCAAAGATAAACATTAAAAAAAATTAAAAAACAAAAGAACAATCAGCTAGTGCTGTTCAGACTGTTTTTAGAACAAGCAGAATTCATCCTCCATCAAGGTAATGGGTCAGGATTCACTGTCCCGAAGGATTAAGAAAGTTTTGATTTGAGAGGTTAGGTTTTTAATGAAAGTAGGTTATAGCCATGAATGTTGGGAAGAAAGACTTCTTTTTTAGAGGCCATAAAAACTTCTAGAGCTTGGATGGGCCCTCAGACACTTACTTTGTAAGTGAGGAATCTGGGGCACAGAATTGCTGTAGGCAAGTAAGTGGAAGAACTATTTTGGAGTCCAGATGTTTTGCCTCCACAAAATATTGTGTATGGCTGGGGCTGAAGGAGACTAAAACTTTACAGATCAAAGGCCAGGGTCGTACCCAGTACCATAAAGTTACATTGGGTTCGACCCAACCTAATACTGTAAAGGTGTATTTTTCCTTGTGTTCTTGGACTGTGACATTTAGGAGATGAGTTATTGTCAGAAGTTTACCGATCTCCTGCCGGCGGTTTGCCGCGTGGCCTTTTGTTTTCCAAGACCCTCAGCTAATTTTTCTTCTGGGAGCCGCTCTATATACCCGAGGGGAAAGCCCGAGCCCCAGGGTCTAAGTCTGCACCCTAGAAAGCCTCCGTGGGGCCCTTCTTTTCCCAGGAGCAGCCCTTTCAGACCCATTGGAGTCTATTGATCCAGCACGTTTTCCACCAGAGCTTTCTGGTAAAGAATACACTTCAGACGACACCTTAACGTTTTCCCACTGAGTAGGAAATAAAAGAAATTTCCCGTGGCCTCTTGAGCCCCGCTGTCCGTGCGAATGGGTCTCCTGTAACTGGCAGGTCCGAGAAGAGACTGTGTCAGGACGTCTTCCTGTCTCTCTGAGGCACGTGGGGATGGGAATGGGGGTGCTGGTGAACGGTGTTTTCCTCCTTCCAGGGGCTGGACATCTTGGAGCGCAGCTCGGAGCTGATCCACTCTGGGGAGCTGACCCAGCTCAGCAGGCACGGCAGGAGCCAGCAGCGGACGTTCTTCCTGTTTGACCACCAGCTGGTGTCGTGCAAGAAGGACCTGCTGCGCCGGGACGTGCTCTATTACCGGGGCCGTATGGACATGGACGACGTGCAGCTCGTGGACCTGGAGGATGGGCGCGACAGGGACTGGAACGTCAGCGTGAAGAATGCTTTCAAGCTCGTCAGCAGAAGCACCGACGAGGCCCACCTGTTCTGCGCCAAGAAGCAAGAGGACAAGGCCAGGTGGCTGCAGGCCTGCAGGGATGAGCGGCAGCGCGTTCGGGAGGACCGGGAGATGGGTGAGCAGCGACTCGGCCGTCCCACCTCAGGCCCCGCCCTCCCAGAGTTAAATAGCCCCCCTTGCAAAAGAAGCAGATCTACAAATCCCGCATATAGTCGACCCCTGGACAACACGGGGTTAGGCGTGCCGGGCCCACACACAGTCAGAAACCCACATGTTGACTCTTGACCCCCCAAAACTTAGCTACTAATAGCCTCCTGCGGACTGCGGAGCCTTACCAATGACATAGTCGATTAACGCACATGCAGAGACTGGGCCCTTTCATCCCAAGATGTGGGTACTGTTGCTATATCCATTACTACAGGTGAGGAAACTGAGGCCCAAGGCACTTGCCCACTCTTACAGTATTGGCCATGTAGCATTTAAAACCAGCTCAGTGTCTGCCCGAGAGTGTGGCCCAGGCCATGAGAAATACCAGATGATCTTTGAAGTGGCCTCTTGAGGGGGGCCTTTAAAGCACTTTCAGTGTACCTTGCTGCCATAGTCGATTCACACTGAGCACCTTGGCCTGCAAATCTCCCAATCGCTTGCAGCATGAGGCTGAGGACCGTGCCTCCCACCCTATGGTTCAGGCACTGCTTTCCCCTCTTGCTCGCATCTTCCCGGGGTCTGCTCACCTCTTGATTGGCCCTAAGAGCCTGAAACTGTCAGCGCAAGGCACATGGCCTTCTGGGCACATTAGGGCTTTGAGCCCCAACTATTGAATGGATGTCAGGATGCCCAGGGACCAGGGGCCCCTAAAGATGAGGTGGACCGAGGGCACGCGTCTCTGCGGCCCACAGGAGCCCAGACCGCAGAGGTTACGTAGTGCAGGACAGAGAAGCCACCCACTGCTGTGACGAGAGCTAGAAGAGACACCTGGGCCTTCCTCTGGTCTGCCCCTGTTGTGCAGAACCCACCCTGGGCTTGGCCACGGATGGGTGTCACCCACACGAGGGTTTGTGGGGTCCTCCGTTAGGGCAGGAGGGGGTTTAGAAGTCAGTGTGGTTCTCAGCATCAAGCAGGAATCTCATCTGAAACACTGAACGCCAACCTGTAGTGACACTGGCAGCACTCATTACTCACGGGGCACCCCTTCCTTCCGCTAAGTGGGCGTGCCCTCTACCAGGAGGAAAGTGGTTTCCGAGCAGCCACTCTTGCCTGGCGGTCTCACTGGAGTAAGACCCCTCACTCTGTCCTGCCGAGAATTCTTCAGATGTTCGTAGATGACAGTTGCTCAAATGCAAAATGACATGTCTGCAAAATGCCGGTTTTACCTGGTGCGTGACATCACCTGGTGTAGGCCCTGACGTCAGTGTCAGTGGGAATGCTGCATTTCCCCTCAGATAGAACCAAGTTTTACAGGGGGCATCCTACACGCATGTCAACACTGCCCCTTGACAGAAAAAGAAAGGAGATCCTTGATTTTATAGCTTTTTAAAGTACACTGCTTCCCTTGTAGCTTGTCCTCGGAAGACGGGAAGGAATGAATGAATGGATGGAGGGAGGGAGGGTGGGAGGGTTGGGGCACTCCGGGAGTCGCTGGACTGGGTGAATAAACTAGGGTGGCCCCAGGTCCTCGCCAGGCATGTTATGTCAGCCTGGGTGTCTGTTATGTCACATGTGGGGTAGTCCTGGAGCTCCGCCACAAACCGGAGCTCCGGAGGCTGGGCACGGAGGGCGGGAATGGAGTCGAGGGTCTGCATGGGTCTAGGAGCAGCAGGAGCCAGTGTGTGGCACTTGAAGGAGGTGTCAGGACCTGTCCGACAGACGTCAGGTCGGTCAAGGAGCCAAGGCACAGGGAGGGGCCAGGAGCAGAGTGTGGAGGTAGGGGCTGAGCCCCGACTTCCTTCTGCCGCGTGGAGAGCCTGCCTCCCGGAGGAGCATTCTGGCTGACACCGGAGCCAGCATGACTGCTGCGGCCCTCCCCCGTCCCTGTCCCTTGCACTCTCTCCACGTCCTGCGTGCGGGGGTCAGCTGCTGTTCGCACCCCCCTCACCCACTCCATGCACACAGCGTCACTCTGCACTGACACTTTATGGGGGGAGTTCAAGGCACGCACTGTCTACAGCGGGGGCACAACACCCAGTGCCCATCACGCAGGTGTTAACGTTGCTCACGGTGGAATCACTTGCTCGCTCAGCTTCCACAGCAGGTAGGCGAGCAGCCACTGGGACTCCTTGGATTTGCCCTGTTCTCCTAGGGCCTCACCCCTTGTGGTTGGGATGTGGGTGACCTTACATGAACGTGCGTCTGGGTTACACGAGTAGCCTGCGTGTCATTATTAACAGCACCCTGTTTCACCCTTTAGCGTGTCTGTGTAGGGAGAAGGTCATCCTAGGGTCTGTCCCTGGTACAGTCCTTGCTACTTCTCCATTTGTCAGCTTTTTGGCCTCCTTTGATTCCTCAATGAATAAGGTTTTCTGCTCTGGGTTATGGTGACCACCTCAGGGTTAATACCAGTTATGGGTCTTGCTTTACTCTGCAAGGGTTTCACCTGTTCTGAATGTATATCATGTCTGTTCCTAAATCCAGGAATGGAAATTTCAGAAAATCAAAAGAAACTCGCCATGCTAAATGCTCAGAAGGCAGGACATGGAAAGTCAAAAGGTAAGTTTTGAAGAAGGCTTCATCTCCTATCGCCTTCGTGTGTATCGGTATCCGAATTAAGATCAAGGGAAATGCCCGCTGATGGCTGGGTGACAGTACAGGTCTGTCAAAGTGATAGGATCCTCTCCCCCCAAAATGGGCAGTCTGAGACAATTTGCGTTTGCTTTTGAGTGTGTTTCAGTATTTGCCCTACATTTGAACATGAGCCTGTAAGATGTGTTTTAAATTGGTACCGAAGAGCTTCTAGACCTCCTTCCCGAGAAAGTGCTGGTTTTCTTCCTGCCAGTTAGCCGGTCTGAGGCAAGCCAGCAGCTCCTGCGTGGTTTGGGACTGCACGTGGTGTCTCCAGCCCCAAACTGCTTATCAGTGCAGGCCACATTCTAGTTTAGATGAGGGGAAAAAAAGGGCTCAAAGTCCGGTACATGAAGAAATGAATTAAGAAGACACACTAGCTTCTTTAGAGCAGGGTCTCTCTACCCTCCACGTACTCTGAGCAGCTCCTGAAAAATCACCAGTGCTCAGGTCACACCCCGGGGTCCCGACGTGCAAACAAAGATTTATTTTTACAGTGCATGTAATACAATGATCTTGCCCAACAGGAATAAGATAATAAGGGTCTTTATTACAAAACTATTTGTCATGTTCTTAGAAACTTTTATTCAGATCGACTTTCTAAGAATGATGTGGCCTGTGCATTGTGTCCCGTTCAGTATTTTTGTAACTGAAAATGCAAAAACAAGACCCAGTTGAGCCCGGGGCCGGTGGTGATATGCCAGGGGCTAGGGGTCTAGAAGAGTCCAGTACCAAAACAGCACTTAACATTCCCATTGCCCTGCTCCCTCAGCTCAAATGCAGGTCCCCCCACCCCCCACAGAGTTATAAACCCCTTGAAGGCAGAAAGACCTGTGGTTTGTTTGCCTATCCACTTCCATGGCCGGTGACTAGTAAATATCGGTTGTTAGACCTTGTTAGGTTGCTGTCTTTCAGGAATTCTGGCTCAGCAACTAGGTACCCGGCACCCCCCAAAGGAAAGAACACCAATGGGGCAGTGGGTGGTCACGTCTCAGGCACCTGTGATCTGGGAAGGCCAGGAGAGCCCCCTGCCAGATCCAGATCAGGGCAAGGATACCCTCTAACCCGAGGCCTAGCTCCTTCCTCTTGCCACACTGACTTTCACAGTTAGCGTGTGATCGCCTAGCTAATTTCAATAAGCCTTTTTCATTACCTCTGTGCAGACTGAAAACCCCTATCCCTATGAAATGGTTTTGACTTAGCAGTTCCGTTCCAGGGTCCCTTTCTAAGCACAGTCCTTATATTAGCTCACTTAATTGTCATAGCAACCAGGAGGTGCTGTCATCCTTACTATAGATTTAGAGGATGGAGGTGCAGAGGAATCAAAAATTGTCCCAAATAATCACAGCCAGGAAGCTGCAGAGTTAGGATCTGGGCCAGGGCAGGCTGGGCTCCGGGCTCTTCAGAGCATTTCACCACCTCTCATCCCTAGCAGCAGTCCCGTCCAGCCCTGATCCTGCGGCTCCCGCTGTGTGACCGCGGGTGGTTGTCACAACCTCTCTGGGTTTCAGTTTCCCTCCCAGGAGGGCTTTTGTGGCATCATCTATGCCCTGGCTGCAGACACAGTGTCTGCACATGCAGTGTCTGTCTGCACGTGAGAAGTGTCGTGATGGCCTTTAGGTGTTCTTAGGGTGCATCTGAGGTAAGGATCAGCTAAGAATTCGAGTCGCGGTGCTGGTTTTCCTTTCCGGCTGATGAATGACGCGGGGTCCCCATTCCATCCCCCGCCTCTGTCGAGCAGGCTACAGCGCATGCCCGGTGGCCCTGCCGCACCAGGGCTTGCACCCCCTTCACCAGCGCCACGTGACCGTGCCCACCAGCGTTCCCCAGCAGCAGGTGTTCGCGCTGGCAGAGCCCAAGCGGAAGCCTTCGCTTTTCTGGCACACGTTCAACAAACTCACCCCTTTCAAGAAGTGAGCACGCACGGCCGCACCTCCGCCCTGGCGGCTTGAAGAAGAGCCGTGTGCCCCTCGCGTGTGAGCCCTGGGCTGAAGCCTCGTTTCGGAGGGGGGGGGGCGTGAAGAACAGAAGCGCATGGACGCGCCTCAGTCTTCGGGGGCGGGACGGGAGGCTACGCTCAGGAGGCGCGGCCCTGGCATCCGCGGGACCCCTCTGTGACCCATGCAGACACGGCTGGGCCGTGGGAGCCAGTGTGCCCCACGGGCGTGGCCGTGCTGGACGCGCGTGCTGCTGCTGTTCCTGAGGACCGACCAGGGCGCGCTGTCCCTTTTGCACGTGGGTTCCGAGGGTACGCTGGCGACGGGGGTGGTCCCAGTGCGTCTCGCCAGCAGGGGCAAGCCCTTCCTCCTTCCCACAGTATTAGGGGACGTCCCGCCACAGCACACGTGGCCGTGGTAACCCCTAGGGCCCTCCGAGTTGTTGCCAAATAGTAGTGCAGGCTTACTCCTGCCCGGTGCGCCCCCCACAGGCTGGAGGGCGAGCTCGGTGA
This sequence comes from Cryptoprocta ferox, assembly GCA_028646485.1. Taxonomy (NCBI): domain Eukaryota; kingdom Metazoa; phylum Chordata; class Mammalia; order Carnivora; family Eupleridae; genus Cryptoprocta; species Cryptoprocta ferox. The sequence continues at coordinate 72,660,714 of CM053574.1, forward strand.
CTCAGTCATGGGCAGGGCTGTCCGGGCATCCTGAAGCTACGGCTGCTTCCCCGGGAGAGAGTGCAGAGTCCCGCCCCGGGTGGTTCCGTCCTTCCGCAGTCGGGTGCCCTCCGGCCGGAGTGTGGCAATCACACGGACTCACACGCCGTGGCCCAACAGACCAACCGGACATACCTGTTCGCAAGATAAAAACCCATTTGCTTTAATTTTATGATAAATTAAATACGCACGTGCACCCCGTTGCAAGGCATTCTTAGAGCATCTGTGAGGTTCTCCCATCAGTTGTTTCCGGCGTCCCCACCAATCAAGGGCCAGCGACCCGAATGATCCACCGCGAAGAGAAAGCACGAGGTTCAGAGCGGCGCCCCTCGCTCAGGACTCTGGGCCGACCTCTCCTGCGGAAAGCCCAAACAGCAGCGCCAACCGTGCCTTTAGATACTGGCAGGAGGGTTCCGAACATTCACCCTTTATGAGCGAACAAAACACACCTAGACTCAGACACAGCTGTCTTTTCGAACAAAGGCCACGTGGACTGATCCCCGTCGATCGCAATCTCCTGGTCTTCGTCTGTATTGTAAATGCTGATGAAAGTACTGCGTCTGAAGACGACAGGCTTTGCAAGAGAGACGCCGTTTAAATGTACTTGGTGCGCTACAAGGGGGGTACCATAGTACACGCCTGTGGTTTTCTGTTTAAGAAGCCCCTTTTTGTACGCTCCTCCCCGGAAGTCCTGTTTTCCGGCAGGCCCGTGCTTGACAATAAACAAACCTGTAACGTCATAGCCAAAGGGGTGACTTGTGCCTCCAAGTGTCTGGTCCCTCCTTTCTCTCCCCCTTCTCCATCCTCCCCTACCTAGGGCTGGTCCCAGAGGAGGTGACATCGTGCATCAAGAAGACAGAATCCTGGTCGTCTGAGGGGGCCTTGGAGCATTATCTAGAAACCCTACCCGACCTGACGCGTCTGTCGTATTGCTGTAAGGTGGCGGTGCCCTGTGGCCAGCTCCCCCCCGGGGCCGCTTCTGTGGCCTCCATACCCAGTGGCCCGGGAGGAAGGTTGCTTCTCCGGAGGAGCTGGGGCTCTGCGTACAAGCAAGTGCGTGCATGCGTTGCTTCGTTTTTGAAGAGAGCTCTCCATTTTAGTTGCATTTCTATCGTTGACCTTTCTACTAACAAAATGTCATGATACATTTTGAAAACGACTCTTAAAAAATGCTTTGTGTGGGCCCCTCAGTAACAACCATAGGAGTCTCTGTGCCAAACAGAGTTGTTTGTATATACGACAATTTTGAACAGTTTTTTTTTTTTTTAACTAAGAAAATTAGGGAAGAGAAACATTTGCGTACATTAACATTTTCGATGAGGATTCATTTCAAGTAAAGAACCACGTCAACGGCCTCCATTGACTAATATTCATTAATGTGCAGAGAGGAAGGGCTTAAATTCTGTGACCAGAGCTTACTTCCCTGCGGAGCCCTCACTTCTGGTTGCCACCTGTCCATCTGTGGACTCTCTAACAGAAGAAGGAAGTTCGGACCCCAGGGCCTTTATGAGGCTGCCCCCATGAACTTGGGACAGTGTGAAGAGTCACACGATTGAAGAGCCACCCTGAAGAGCCACCCTGAGTGGATACCGCTTGAGTTCTTCAGGTGGTTTTGAAAACCGAGACTTTTTTTTTTTAAGGTGGAATGCCTTTGTCTTCTTTAAATCTATTTGTCTAGCTTGAGTTTCTTTTTTTTTTTTTACCAAACACCCGAGTTCTATAAAGAATATGTGGCTCAAGTATTCTAATCACAGGTTTGCCAAACTTTCCTCCTTCATTTAAGTCACGTGTTCCATCTGGAAAGAAAAAGAGAAAGAAGCTAAGACCTTCCTATATGGATTTTGTGTGGATTTCATTGGAAGTCTTGCTTTTCCCTCATTGTCTCATTTTAACACCCCACTGCAGAATATGGATGCCCCCCGCCACCATACACACACACACACACACACACACACTCACACACAGTCACAAAGATGGCACAACACTTTGACGAAATTCACTTATTCTATTATTTATGTTTCAGAATTTGACAACTCTTTCGGAAGACCATTCAAATGACCTTGAGTCAAAAGCACCCTTCTCAATTTTGATCCTCCCTAAAATGCACAACCACCTTGCAGTAAATCGCAAACCATCATAAAATGGGACATTTGTCAAACCCTAGAGAAATACCATTCTTTGCCTTTGTCCGGCAAGTAAGAAAAAGACTGGCACCAATGGGCTAGGGCTTTCCCGGGGTCCCTCCTTCATAGTTTTATTTTCAGTAGATCTCATCTTTTCCCTGGTACATCTGATTTTGTTGCTGAAAACATTTCACCCCAGTCTCCATGCTATTTCTGTATTTTGTTGTGCCTTTTTATACCTAATCCAGACAAAGACTAGCTCCATGCCTGTTCAGAAGACTCCCTCAATCCTACAATGTTGTTGTTTAAACACAAAGCAAAAGTGCATTTAATTCCAACCTTGTTTCACAATAGAAATCTTTCTGTAAAAGCCACGATCCAGCGTTTATCAGTTGGAAATACCTACATGCCCCCGATCGCTGATAGTTCTCAATACAAGTCTACTTAGTTACCTCTCCTGAATAGAACAGCCTGGGTACCTGGAGTTAAGAAGAAACTTGCTGTATGGTTATTTTATGGAAGAGAGGAGAAGCACATGTGTCCCTTACAGGGCAGCGGTAACAAGTGCGGATACATGTCCTTTCGATGGCTGGCGGGCCACAAATCAGCTAGGTCAGACGGCTCAAAAACAGTTGTCCCTATAATAAGCTTAACCTACAAATGTCCCTGTTAAAATTCCACTTGGCTAATGCTGTTGTTCTCAGGATGCATACCATGAAAGCAGAGTTCCAATGGTTTTGAGAAGAATAAGTAGCCAACTATCTGATCTTGAAAAGAAAAACCCCCAAAGCATAAATATTTGATGCAAATATACTTACCTGCAACACGCTTAACTTTATTGTCCTCAGTTAGGTCACAGGCATCAACCTTTGTATTTAGAAAATACTTTCTTTTAACTCATGCTGTAATTTAATAATTGGTCTCTTTTGTAAATATTAGCATCAGTTGTGTTTACCTATTTTGCAGGCTTTTAGTAACCTTTTCGTTGAATTGTAACCCAACATCAAGACAATGTTAAGTCAAGTGAAACCTTTCACACTGATGAATTAGCTGCTGACAGCTGAAGGCCGTACAAGACTGCTATTACTGATATGTATTTCTGTTGAATGAAGTTTTTGTAAAAAAAAAAAAAAAAGATGTTATTTACAATGTTCTTTGAATGATTTCTTATAAATGCTGTGAATCTATATTTGTTGTTTTGTATCTGTATATTAAAGTTCATTTGCCAAACTGGTTCCAGTAATACATTTGGGTAGTAAGATAAGACTGTGTGTGTGTGTGTGTGTGTGTGTGTGTGTGTGTGTGTGTGTGTTAAAAAAAATTTTTTTTAATGGAAAGTGAGTAGAAGGAGGGTTTCTGGATCTATAGCTCCTTTCCTGACTGGACAGTGATAGTCTTCCTCTCAGTAAAAAGTTCATCCCTGAGTGATCGGGTTTAAACCACTTGACAAGTAGGAGAGAAAGGGCCCCCAGGGGAACTGGGAGGAGCCACCTGACTGAAAAAGGCCTCACAAGGTGGAATAAGACTGGGAAAGCCACACCCAGAGTGAAAAGCCCTCCTCTGTAGGAGCAGCTCTCGGATGGACTGTAGATGAGCGACACGTGCCTTTGCACACCTTTCATTCCGGGTGGAGATCAAGCTGCTGCGCCATGAGATCGGCCGCTTGCCCTTTGGGGGCGGGGAATGTGCACCAATTTCCTCCTCTGATTAACAGCTCAGAGAAGTTAAGTAAATAGCCCATTGTTTGCGTTGACTATAATCAAGAAAGTATTCCTATGAGGGTTGCCCAGCAGCCCAGGCCCCACTGTTTGTTTACCCTTGGCATCCACCTACTTCCCAAACTGACTTGCTCTCTTTCCTGGGGCTGCACTGGAAGGGAGGGTAGCTTAGGGGCAGAGGATGGGGGAGGGTGAACATGGGGGGAATCGGAAAGGCCTCCCAGGGACCAAGCTGTTGCCCTATGTAGGAGGAGGTGAGATAAGGGCAGCGGGAACTTTCTAGAAGAGCTGAGGGGCAGATGGCCTAGCACGAGCCTGCCTTGTGCATCGGGGAGGCGAGCTGAGATGGGTAATCCTCCCCAGGAGTGTGTAGCCAGAGAGGGAAGACAGGCACATAAAGGTGTAATTAAAATCCATCATGAATTGTGCAACAACAGAGGTGTGTTCAAATCAACGGCCTTCAGGGAGCGGAGTCCTTTCCTCTGGTGAGTGTCTGGGCAGGGAGGTGGCCCAGGAGGCAAGGCCCAAGCAGAATCCTGGAGGGCTAACCCACGGAGGGCCCTGGGTGTGTTGATTGAATCAAACCAATGAGTCGTGTGAGAAACCCAAGTGGTAGAAGCTGGATCCCAAAGAGCCTGCCAACCAGTGTGAGGTTCTGGGAGTTCATTTCACAGGCGAACAGTTGAAGGCAAGTAAATTGTATGGGATTTCAATTTGTATGGGATTTGCTCAGCTCATCCCAATGTCAGAAAAGGGTGGATTTCATGCCAGAGCAGGAGGTGATTTGGGCAGGAGGGGCAGCTGGACGTGAAGGATGTTCAGCCATGACCCATCACACAGCTGCAGAGAGGAGATGTGGTTTCCAAGTCCCCTGGGGTGATGGCTGGGTTCTGGTGCTATGAACGGACCCAGAAAACAACGGCTGGACTGGCGGGGGCCGTTGGGACTTTCTGGTCTACCCGGCAGATAGCGCAATGCCGTGTGCAGCTCCAGAAGAGGTGAGAGCAGGAGAGGCGGGTGGAAAGGCAGCGGAGAGCAGACCCCTGAAAGAGGGGATCGACCTGGGAGCACCCCCAGAGAGCGAATTGGCAGAGGAAGAAGACAGGGGAGAAGACTGGGGTGGAGAAGGGGAAGGTAGGATGACGTGGGGCAGGGGGTGGACAGCCACAGCAGGAGGGAGGAGTTGTCAGCAGGGCAAATGTTGAGGCTGCTCCCCTCCCACTAAGAAATGACTGAAGGTGTGTGGGTGCACTTAGGGCTCCAGAGGTCAGGCTATGGATGACGAAAGAGAAGCTGGATTAATTTACGTTGCCAGATTAAATCCTGCCACTGTCTTGTGACGCTGGTATTGCTTTGCCTGCGGCACAGATGAGGAAATGGAGGCATGGTGAGTAGAGTGTTACCTCTGTTCAACGGGCCTTGCCCAACCCGCATATCCATTCTCCCCATTCTCTGCACTCCAGCTAGGTTCTCCGAGTTGTTCTCAACATCTCTGAAAAACAGCGTTGAGTACATGTATCCTTCTGATGCTACGTTTAGGTTAGAGATCTGTGTTCATAAACTCTGATGGGGAGAAATGAAAAGCTAATGATTACATGGCATCAAAAAATAGTTGCACCGTGTGTGTGTGTGTGTGTGTGTGTGTGTGAAGAGAACACACATTTAATACATTAAATACCAATGTACACACAGTGCCTAAAATCAAAGACTTACACAAAAGGTTGAGAGATCTCGTTAAATGAAGTCCATTCCAGTGATTTGGGGTCCCAATAATCCATTCGTCTGCAGTTTCATGCTGCTGGCCCATAATTTGCCCAAGGTCAGCGGGGAGGCTGTTCCAGCAAGGACACAAACATCACTTTACAGAAAGACACCTGCTGTGGGGATCCCTTCTTCCAGACTGGGACATGTGCCTCGATTTCTCTCCCTTTATTAAAAAGGACAGGGGGGTAAAGGGAAGCCAAGTTTTCTGAACTGATACCCATAGAAGATGCTCCTGACTTCGGTCTGGCTGCAACTTTTGAAGTCCCTCCAAAAACATCTTGTGCCTTACTCGGTTCCCTCCCCCTTCCTGCTGTTTTGCAGATAGATCCACTAGGGAATTCTATGGCAGGAAGGCAGGATTTTATTTAGTTAGCCCTCGATTCCTGGTTTGAGCAGCACCTGGGTACAGCCTGCGGCCCTGGGGTTCAGGTAAGCGCGGTAGGAAACAGTTCCTTTAAGTTCAGTTCGAGGCATCGGAGTCGTAAAACAGCTCTTGCTTAATCCGTGGGTGATGATCCTGCTTCATTAGTTGCAAAACAGGCAGCTGTCTACCGAGCCTTGGGTAGGAAAGGAGCAAGCTGGCTTCAAACTTCATTCTTGAGGAAGATGGTGAACAGGAGACAAAAGCTGATTTTGAAGTTCTCCTCCCAGAACATTGCAGACTGGCTGGGAGGAGGGATGAAACTAGAGGAGGAGCCGTAAGGATAGCAGACCTTCCTAGAGAGCTTTCTAGAGAAGCTCATAGGTTATTTGGTACACACTTCAACGTGCACATGTTTATATGTGTGGTTATACTTACTAATTTACACGGCATAGCTTGAAAACAAGCCCCTCAATGTATGTTAAAGAAGAAATACATAACGTGTACAATGTTCAGGGCATGTAGAAGAAAACGTATTTGATGAGCAAAAATCTTTTGGTTTTTAGATTCTGAAAGTGTCAAATCCGGGAGGGGTGTTGGGGTTATTTCATCTCTTGCATGTGACACGCAGGAAGCAGAGAAGAAGCTGGGGGGGAGCGGGAACCCACCACGGAGTGCTCAGCCGTGTTCCGGGCAGGTCTGTTGTTAAACCGAATGACCTGGTTTCCAGAAATTCAGTAGTGAAGGAGAAGTATAGGTCCAGCAAAGGAGAAACAGCCCAGAAATCACAAGTTCATCCGGGATCTATTGTGGGGGGTCTAAAACATGGTAATGCCAAAGTCCTTTGCAGTCTGTGTCCCTCTGCGCACCACCCCCCACCCTCGGGGCAGTGTGTCAGGTTTATGAGATCGCAGCAGAGTTCCAGGGTTCTTCAGCCCGTGAACTCTGCATTCTAGGAGGATTGCATCCATTCCCTCTGCAGCCACATGCCTATATGGATCTGTCTCCGGCAGCGACTGTGGTCAGATCTCTACCCCTGAAGGGCTGTATATCCAAGGGCTAGCAACTCTGACGACTGGGCTGGCATGTCCACAAACCTCCCTCACTTGGATGAGTCCTCTCACCTTTGGAAGCCTTGTGTTAGTCAAGACGTGGGCTTAGCAGTAGGGAAAGAGACCCCCAAATAACTGTGGCTTAAGCAGATTTGTAGAATACTTTTCTCTTATGTTAAAGATGGGCTGGAGGGCAGGTCTGGTCTGTGTGGCCATCAGAGTCCAGAGTTTTCCTATCCCTGGAGTGTTGCTATCTTTCAGAGTCCAAGACGTCTCACTCTCCACGCATGCTCCGGCTGCTGGAAGGGGCAAGGGGTAAGGGGCCCAGGGAGGGAACAGCCCTCCCCTTTGAGCCTGTGGTCCTTGCACAAGTCCCTTTTGTTCACTTCCCACTGGCCAGAGTCTAGTTTCATTGTATTTTCCAGGCTGCTACAAGGGAGGCTGGGAAACGTCCACTGTGGGCAGCCACATGCCACCTAAAATTTCTATAACAAGGAGCAAGGAGAGGAGGAGGGGGGGGTTGGAGAAACTAACGACCTCCACCAAAGGCATCCACACAGATTAGAGTTAATATCCAGCCACGTCCCCGAGTGATGCTTTGCACACATTTAGAGCCAGGATGTTTCTTTCAAAAGTTCTTTTTTTTCTCTCTCTTTTTAAATCATTCAACATATAATTGCCTGTGACGTACTGAAAATAAGCAAGTGGAAAGATGCAGTCCTCAAAACGCTTGTAACCTAGGGTGGCGCCTAATAAGTGCTCCCTAGTCTAGGTGCAGTGTGTTGATGGGGTGCGGGTGGCAGTGATCTAGTTAGGAGAAGGGAGGGGGGAGAGGGAGGGAAAGACGAGAGATGAGCAGTCCTCGCTCTCGAGCATTCTAGAGAAACAGGAATTAAAAGGTGAGTGCAGCAATTGTGGGCTAAACTAATGAAACTGAGGATCCAATTTATGGCTTTGTAAGAAGCACAAATGTAAGTTTTTGTTTTTACAAATCATCTTAATATAATGTCTTCTGTATTCCTTGTGCAAGCCCTCACGTCCCTCTTCTTAATTTTCTTATTCGAGTTCATGCCATAACTTTTTTTACTGTTTATTTGGGAGCAAAGCATATTTGGTTATTCAAAATCATTTGTTGAAGGTTGTCTATGTGCTAGGCATGAGGTCTAAGCAAGTGCTCAAAACCAGAAAAGGAAATGACAGGGTGCCTGGGTGGCCCAATCAGTTAAGCGTCCAACTTCAGCTCAGGTCATGGGTTCAAGCCCTGTGTTAGGCTCTGTGCTGACAGCTGCGAGCCTGGAGCCTGCTTCAAATTCTGTGTCCTCTCTCTCTCTCTCTCTCTCTCAAAAATAAATAAACATTAAAATAATTTTTTAAAAAAGAAATTATGGAAGGATAGATGTTAGCTTTTCCCTAGCTGGAGGACAAAATGGAGTTTATCCCCAATTTGACACCTTTCTGATCTTGTAATCCTTTTATAATTGGAATAATTGTAACACATTTTGAAAAAATTAAAAAGGAAAAATATAGATCCCTTTGCAGAGGTTGGTTTGTGCCACTTAGATTCAACTATGACCAGTCACTTCTGAGTTAAACAAAAGAGGATGGTGTAGATTATTTATGGAATTTGGCTCTAAGAAAACAACTCAATTTCCTGAAATGGCGTAAGTTTGTGACTTCAAAGGGAAACATCTGTATTTCTTTTTCTAAAAATACTTTATTTGCCATCAAACTGGACCCTGTGATATTTAGAAGCTTCCATAAGATGGCGATATAAGCTTTTGGATGACAAGTCTTGCTCATTTTAAAGATATTTATCTAGAAATATTTTAATAGACACTGTAAAAAAGCATTTTTTAAAGGGAAAAACTCCCGTAACCCTGCTATTCTAAAGCAACCATATTCATTTGGATATATTAGGTCCTAGTTTTTGTTGATATGCATATATAATTACATAGGTACCTATGTAATTCTTAATGTGCATGCCATTTTTGTCTGCTTTTTAAAAATTCAACACAACTTCAGGGCGCCTGGGTGGCTCAGTCGGTTAAGCGTCTGACTTCAGCTCAGGTCATAATCTCACGGTTTGTGAGTTCGAGCCCCGCATCGGGCTCTGTGCTGACAGCTCAGAGCCTAGAGCCTGCTTCGGATTCTGTGTCTCCCTCTCTCTGCCCCTCCCTTGCTCTCTCTCTCTGTCTCTCTGTCTCTCTCAAAAATAAATAAACATTAAATTAAAAAAAATTAAACACAACACATATCTTTCACATATTTCTACATGACCTACATAATTATTTCAGGGGCTACATAATATTCTACTTAAGAACCTTGCCCTATTACAGATAATGCCATGGTTAATATCTTTGGCAAACAAATTTTGGATGATTAAGAAGAATTTCCGGGATGAGATCACTGGGTTTAAGATACAGATGTCTTTTCTCTTTATCTGAAAGGTTGTGCAGATGTACGTCGCCCTCAGCCCTGTATGAGGGTCTGGGTTCTGACCTGCTTCACTAGCTTCATGTTGTTACTATTTTTTTCCTCCAAATTTTAATTTAAATTATGTTAGTTAACATATAACGTAATATTGGTGGTTCATCACTTACAGACAACACCTAATGCTCATCATAACGAGTGCCCCCCCAATACCCATCGCCCATCTAGCCCATCTCCCTTCTTCCTCCCTCAGTTTGTTTTCTATCATTAAGTGTCTCTTATGGTTTGCGTCCCTATCTCTTTTTTCCCCCTTCCTTTATGTTCATCTGTTTTGTTTCCTAATTCCACATATGAGTGAAAGCATATGGTATTTGTCTTTCTCTGACTTATTTTGCTTAGCATAATATCCTCTAGCTCCATCCATGTCATTGCAAATGGCAAGATTTCACTTTTTGATGGCTGAGTAGTATTCCATTGTATATATATACCACATCTTTTTTTTCATAATAAAAAAAATTTATCTTTACTTTTGAGCCAGAGACACGCACAGTGAATAAGGGAGGGGCAGAGAGAGAAGGAATTACAGAATCTGAAACAGGCTCCAGGCTCCGAGCTGTCAGCACCGAGCCCAACATGGGGCTTGAACCCATGAACCATGAGATCATGACCTGAGAGAAAGTCGGACGCTTAAGTGACTGAGCCACCCAGCTGCCCCTATGCTACATCTTCTTTATCCATTCATCAGTTTATGGACACTTGGGCTTTTTCCATTAATTTGACTATTGTTGATAGTGCTGCTATAAACATCATGGTGCATGTGGCCCTTTGAATCTGTATTTTTGTATCCTTTGGGTAAATATCTAGTAGTGCAATTGTTGGATCATGGAGTAGTTCTACTTGCAACTTTTTGAGTAACCTCCATAGTGTTTTCCAGAGTGGCCGCACCAGTTTGCATTCCCACCAATGGTGTGAGAGGGTTACACCCTTTCTCCACATCCTTGCTAACATTTGTTGTTTCCTGTGTTGTTAATTTTAGCCATTCTGACAGGTGTGAGGTGATATCTCATCAGGATTTTGACTTATATTCATGTGATGATGAGTGATGTTGAACATCTTTTCATGTGTCTGTTACCATCTGAATATCTTCTTTGGGAAAATATCTATTCATGTCTTCTGCCCATTTCTTCACTAGATTATTTGTTTTTTGGTTGTTGAGTTTGATAATTTCTTTATAGATTTTGGATACTACCCCTTTATCAGATATGTCATTTGCACATATCTTCTCCCATTTCGTAGACTGTCTTTCAGTTTTGTTGATTGTTTCCTTCACTGTGCAGAAGCTTTTTGTCTTGATAAAGTCCCAATAAGTTTATGTTTGCTTTTTGTTTCTCTTGCCTCTGGCAACATGTCTAGTAAGAAGTTGCTGCAGCTGAGGTCAAAGAGGTTGCTGCCTGTGTTCTCCTCTAGGATTTTGATGGTTTCCGTCTCACATTTAGGTCTTGCCTACATTGTGAATTTATTATTGTGTATGGTGTAAGAACGTGGTCCAGGTTCATTCTTCTGCATGTCACTGTCCAGTTTTCCCAACACCATTTGTTGAAAAGACTGCCTTTTTTTCCATTGGATATTCCTTCCTGCTTTGTCAAAGATTAGCTAACCATAGAGTTGTGAGTCCATTTCTGGGCTTTTTATTCTGTCCCATTGATCTGTGTGTCTGTTTTCATAATTGTGTCATACTGTCTTCATCACTACAGCTTTGTAATATAGCTTGAAGTCTGGAGTTGTAATGCCCCTAGCTTTGCTTTTTCAGGATTGCTTTGGCAATTCGGGGTCTTTTGTGATTCCATACAAACTTTAGGATTGTTTTTTCTAGCTCTGTGAAAAATGCTGGTGGTATTTTGATAGGGATTACATTCAATGTGTGGATTGCTTTGGGTAGTATAGCCATTTTAACAATGTTTGCTTTTCCAATGCGTGAGCATTGGAAATGAAATATTCTTCCATTTCTTTGTGTCCTCTTCAGTTTCTTTCATAAGTTTTCTATAGTGTTCAGAGTACAGATCTTTTACCTCTTTGGTTAGGTTTATTCCTAGCTATCTTATGGGTTTTGGTGCAATTATAAACACAATCAATTGCTTGATTTCATTTTCTGCTGCTTCTTTATTGGTGCATAGAAATGCAACAGATTTCTCTACATTGATTTTATATCCTGTGACTTGCTGAACTCATGTCTTAGTCCTAGAAATTTTTTGGTGGAGTCTTTTGGGTTTCATACATAGAGTATCATGTCGTCTGCAAGTAGTGAAAGTTTGACTTCTTCCTTGACATTAAAAAAAATTAAAATCTACTTTGTCTGATATAAATATGGCTACTCTGTCTTTCTTTTGGCATCCATTAACATGATAGGTGATTTTCCATTCCCTCACTTTGTTTTTTTTCCATCCCCTCACTTTGAATCTGCAGATGTCTTTAGGTCTAAAATGAGTTTCAGCATATAGATGGATCTTACTTTTTTTTTTTCCATTCTGATACCCTGTGTGTTTTGATTGGAGCATTTAGTCCATTTACATTCAGAGTATTTATTGATATATATGAATTTAGTGCCATTGTGTTACCTGTAAAGTTGGTGTTTCTGGTGATGTTCTCTGTTTCTTTCTAGTCTTTGTTGCTTTTGGTCTTCTTTTTCCCCACTCAAAGAGTCCCCTTTAATATTTATTGCAGGGCTACTTTAGAGGTCATGAACTCCTTTAGTTTTTGTTTGTCTGAGAAACTCTTTATCTCTCATTCCATTCTGAATGACAACCTTGCTGGATAAAGTATTCTTGACTGCATGTTTTTCCCATTCATCACATTGAATATCTCATGCCACTCAGTTCTGGCCTGCCAAGTTTCTATGGACAGATCTGCTGCAAATCTGATCGTCTTCCCTTTTAGGTGAAGGACTTTTTTTTCCCTTGTTGCTTTCAGGATTCTTTCCTTGTCTATGTATTTTGTGAATTTGACTATTATATATCTTGGTGATGGCCAGCTTATGATCAATTTAATGGGAGTTCTCAGGGGGCGCTTGGGTGGCTCAGTTAGCTGAGTGCCCAACTCTTGATTATGGCTCAGGTCATGATCTTGTGGTTTGTGAGATTGAGCCCTGTGTCTCTCTCCCCTCTCTCCCTCCCTCACCCCTGCTCCTGGGCACTCCCTCTCTCTCAAAATAAATAAATAAATAAATTTTTTTAATGGGAGTTCTCTGTGTTTCTTGTATTTCAATGCCTGTTTCATTCCCCAGATTAGAGAAGTTTTCAGCTATAATTTGATCAAATAAACCTGTTCCTTTCTCTTTGTCTTCTTCTGGGACTCTTATGATACAAATGTTATTATGCTGTAAGGAGTTACTGAGTTCCCTAAGTCTACATTTTTTATCCAATGTCTTTCTTTCCCTCTTTTTTCTAGCTCTATGATTTCCCATAACTTTACCTTCCGTATCACTGATTTGTTCCTCTGATTTGTCCATCCTCATTGTCATGGCATCCAATCAGGTTTGCATCTCCATTGTAGCATTTTTAATTTCAGACTGACTAGTTCTTGGTCCTTTTATCTCTGCAATAAGGGATTCTCTAGTGTTCTCTATGCTTTTTTCAAGCCCAGCTAGTATCCTTGTAATTGTTGTTTTAAATTCTAAAGCAGACATCTCACTTATATCTGTATTGACTAAGTCCCTGGCTGTCATTTCTTCCTGTTCTTTCTTTTGGGGTGAATTTCTCATCTTGTCATTTTGGAGGGGGAAAAAGAACAAATAATAATAAAATAAAAATTTTTAAACTTTAAAAAATAATGAAGGAAGCTAGAACTGAGGTGTGTTTTGGTCTGCTTGTTAAAATAAGCTAGATAAAGAGAGAGAGAGAGAGAGAAAAGAAAGAAAGAAAGAAAGAAAAAAAGAAAGAAAAAAAGAAAGAAAAAGAAAAAAAGAAAGAAAAAGGAAGGAAGAAAGAAAGGGAAAGGAAAAGAAAGGAAGGAAAAGAAAAAAAAATAAAATTTTTAAAAGGGAACCTAGATCCTGTTTCCCCTAGAGCTGAAGCTTTGCAGCACTCTATGATTTGTGGGCTTGGCGTGTGCAAGGGATTTGTGCTGGTTTCCAGGGAGTGGGGCTGGCTGTCCCGATTCTCAGGTAGACTTTCCTTGGTGAAGATGCACCTTCAGGGGACAGGGGGACAGGGCTTGGTGTAAGCAACGCTGGCCTTCACTGGGTGGCACTGTTTTCCTCATTGAGGTCAGTCAGTGATGATGGGCCATGAGATATGGCATCGTCCTGCTCTGTCCTCCCCAGAGTGGTGAGTGCTCACCCGCCGCTCTTCAGGAAGCCCTCACGGAAGAGCTATCACCCCTCTTGTGTCCCCCGGCTTCTGCCAGATCCCTGCCTTCACCCTACCTGCGACCAAGCTGTTCACCTGCCAGGCGGCACAGGACGCCTGTGTTTTATCTCAGGTGCATGACTGGGTTTCAAACCTCCAAACTTTAGAGGTTTGCATGATGCAGATCCTCGGGAGAAGGATCTTGCTGCACTTTTGCTGTTTGCCGTTTGTCCTGGAAATTGGCCCTGGGACTGCGCAGCAGTTTAGAGTTGATGGTAAAGCACAGTCAAACCCCGGCACCAAGGTTTGCCACCCCCAGCTGGCATCTCTGTTCTTATGCCAGTGAATAGGGCAGCGTGCTGGCGCCCACTGGGTCTTTCTGTCCCAGGAGAGGCCATTCCACCTCCCCCAAATGAGCTTCAATCCAGAGAACTGTCTCTCCTTGTGCAACCCGGGAGATCCTCAGACCATGCTGCCCGCTGCGGGCCACCACGCTCCTTCCCCACGGGAGCACCGCCAGGCCCACCAGGCTCAAAGCTGGTGATGGCGTTGACCTTGGTGACTTCAGACTTTGCCCTCTGCAGCTTATAAAAGCTGGTGGTGGCTAGCCCCTCTTCTTTTCCCAGTCACTGGTTTGGAGGAAGATTTATTCCTCTGAGATCCCTTGTATGCACCTTCTCTCTCTCTGTCTCCTCTCTCCATGATCAGGGCTCCCTCCCCTCGGCAGCACACACCATTCTTTTCTCCCCCGACATCAACTCTCCACAGATCCTACCTTCTGCAAGGCGGTTGCTTTTCTAGCGCTAGTTGTGTGGCCTGTGCAGGTTTCCTGGGTGTTCAAAATGCTCTGATAGTCATCCAGCTGTGCTTGAGGGATGAAGCAAGCTCGGGCTTCCCCTGCTCCTCCGCCATCTTAACCTGTCCTCCATGTGGAATGAGTCTCACGTTATTTTTTTTTTTTTTTATGTCCTAAGGTATCTGCCACGACACATTCATTTCATTCAACATGTATTTATTCAACACACTGTTGCAGGCTTAATGCTGAGTACTAGGAATACGGTAAGGAGAAAAATACAGTCAGATGTTTAGTCATACAATGACATAAATAAGGGTAAACCCCTACTATGCTGCCACGAAAGAGAGGCATCGATGTGGGGCCCCTTCCTGGGGAGATTTGATATAGTCAAGAGGGTCCCATGAATTCTGTGTGCACATTGCCTTAGGGTCTTGCCTGTGTGTTCTCTTTGTCTAGAATACTTGGCCTAACTAGCCTCTCTGCTCCTTTAGATATCATTGCAAAGGCCACCACCCAGAATCACCTCGCTCCCGATGGGGCTGGAAAGCAAATCAAAAACTTGCCGTGGGGCTTGAAAGTGTACTTCGCAAACTGCGTGTTCCTTGGTGTGTGTGTGTGCTCTCTGTGGTGGTTTCCTGTAGAAACAAAAATCTAACTCAAAGGATACATCTAATCATAGTAGGACAGCTTGGAATGCCTTACTATTTTTCATTCCGTTTTATTTTTTATTGTGGTAAAACAAACATTACATAAAATGTACCCTTCTAGCCACTTTTAAGCGTCCAGTCAGTGGCATTAAGTACATTCACATTGTTCAATGGTCCCCACCATCCACTTCCAGAACTTTTTCATCTGCCCAAACTGAAACTCTGTCCCCATACGCCCCTATTCCCCTTCCCCCAGCCGCTGGCACCCACCATTCTACTTTGTGTCTCTGTGAATGTGACTACTCTAGGGACCTCATATGAGTGGAATCGCAGAGTATTTGTCCTATCTGGCTTATTTCACTTAGCATAATGTCTTTAAGGTTCATCCATGTTGTAGTACCTATGTCCGAATGTCCTTCCTTTTTAAGGCAGAGTAGCATTCCATTGTATGTGTAAACACATTCTGTTCATCCATTCGTGTGTCAGTGGACGTGTGGGTTGTTTCCACCCTTGGGCTACGGTGAATAAAGCTGCCGTGAACATGGGTGTACAAGTATCTGTTAGAGTCTCTACTTCGAATTCTTCTGCGTGTCTACCCGGAAGTGGGGTTGCTGGATCCAATGCTAATTCTGTGTTTGCTTTACTATAGAAAATGTGCTTTCCATGCACTTTGTAATCAAATTTGTTTTTTACAGTAGCCCTGAGAAGTAAGTATTATTCTCTTCTCTGGCTCCAAAAAGTGATTTGGCCAAAGTGGAGTGCAGTGGTAAATGGAAGTATCTGACTTGGAACCTGGCTTTCTCGTTGACCATTCACCGTGAAGAGTGGTCCCAGTCACATGTGTTCCTTTCAAGAACAATGGCCTTCTGATTGTGAGAAGACTTTGTCTGCTAGTGGCTTCTCCCCTTACCTGTCTTGGCCATTTGGTCCAAGCTTGATCGGGAGTGGGTCCTTGTCCCACGGTGAGGGACAGAGGCTGTGTCCGTGGCCCCAGGAACAAAGGCTTTTCCTTTTGGTCTGTGTTTCCCTCTTTCAATTCAGCTCCATCATCTGAATCATGAGGGTCTGGTTGCTTCTCCTTGCGAGTGGAATCTGCGTGGGGAACGTGAACCCACAGGACACGTGCAGTCAAGGGCACCCTGGCGTCCCTGGGAATCCTGGTCACAATGGCTTGCCTGGGAGAGACGGACGAGATGGAGCAAAGGGCGACAAGGGAGACGCAGGTACTCACCACCTGGTGGCCTTCAGCTACCCTTCAATTTACCTGTCTGTTCCTCTTGCCTCCTCCATTCGTTTACCACCAGGGTCGCCATCACCTGCCCACTCCCCTCCTTCATTCATGCACCCATTGCTCGGAAAGCAGTGACCGAGCACCTGCTCCAGGCCAGATTCCGGGTACGGCACAGGACGAGACCAACACGGCTCCCCCCTCCTTGGGCATTCTCATCTAGTGAGGATACCTGCTTTTTGGCCGTCACCTCTGATACTACAGGCCGTCTTCAGAAGCATATGATGTTGTAGATCTTTCTGCCTCAGGTGGCAGGTGCAGGTGTGGTGGGTCTTTGGCACATGGAGCACATGGAGAAATCTGATCGCTGAATATTTAGCTGAGAGCGCCTCGCTGCCATGCAGGGAGAGTTAGTGCCTTGCCACACAGTGAGACCGGTGATGTGGAGGGACAGGGAATACACAAGTGGACGGTAACTGAAGCCACACAGCTGTACTAAGGTGTTGGGTCCTGCCCCAGGGCCTGGGGATTTGGGGACGGGAGACAGCCTCTGGGAAGGAGATTTGCAAAAGCCAGGATAGGTGAGTGGTTTCCATAACACCAACTGATTGGCGTGGTTCTTGAACGGGATTCTTGAACGGGGTTCTTGAGCCTGGTCTATCAACATAACATAATGGTCAACATAAGCAGAATGATCTATCTGGGTACAGGGGGAAAACATCAAAACATTTTAAAAGATAAATTTAGAGGGCGCCTGGGTGACTTAGTCGGTTAAGCATCTGACTTCAGCTCAGGTCAGGATCTCACAGTTCGTGGGTTCGAGCCCTGCATTGGGCTCTGTGCTGACAGCTCAGAGCCCGGAGCCTGCTTCAGATCCTATCTCTGTCTCTCTGTCCCTCCCCTGCTCGCACTCTGTCTCTGTCTCTCTCTCTTTCTCAAATATAAAATAAGACATTAAGCAAAATTTAAAAAAAATAAAAGATAAATTTAAAGGAAGAAAAAAATTGAGCTTTGAAAATATTTCATATATGAATTGACTTGGGTGACTTCACTTGGTCCCTTTGTAGATGGACATGTCATTTGAGGCCTGAAGCATGTCCCGTGGGAGGAGTGGGAGCCTCACACGTTCATTGTCCATCAGTGTACCGTGGCGTATTGTAGTTACGTGTGCCCAGCCCATGGGATTTTCAAAGTGTACTATCGAACTCTCACAGACAGATGGGTGCCCGAAATAATTCCACAAAGAAATCGAAGATTGAAGGTCGACTTGATAATGCAAACATTTAAGAATCACACAAAAATAGCCGAGTTGTCATTTCTCTTGTCAGTGTGAACTTCTCAGCTGCGCGTGAGTGGGAGGTAATGATGATGAACTAGTCAGATCTGACAAGATGTCTGACAAACACCTAGAAATTTTTAAGATGTGGGACCTATGAATATACATGGACATTCATTAGAATGGATCTCATCCCAATTGTAAACTGTACCATGAGGTATCAGTTATTAATCGGAACACCCCAATTAAATTAGACACTTCAGGACTCTGTGGAACCTGAACACAAACCACTGTCACTTTCCTCAGCAATATGTTATAGTATGAACACTTCATCAAACTTTAGGATGAATACGTAGAACTCTTTTGCTATTTCAGAATCCTATCAGAAGATTAGATATTCCTCTGACTATATTAACAACGGTTGAAATGATATACAGAAAGCAACTTCAGGGATGGGCTAAAATGAATGCTTTGCCAGCAAATGCTGTTGGAATATGGATTTTTTTAAAAAAAATTATTTAATTTTAGAGGGTGGGGGAGGGGCAGAGAGAGAGGGAGAGAGAATCCCAAGCATGATAGCATGGAGCCCGACCGGGGGAGGCTCCATTTCACGGACTGTGAGATCGTGACCCGAGCTGAAATCAAGAGTCGGTCACTTAACTGACTGAGCCAACCGGGCCCCCCCGGAATATGGGCTTTTAAAAAGTCTTTGTTTAGTTTTGGAGAAATGAATATTAGAACAAATTACTTAGTATAGGAAGTCGGCTGTATAGCTGAATGAAAGCCTAGGTGTTTTTAGGTGTTTCTCTGCTCATGGCATTTGGTAATCCAGGGGATTTGTTGGGTGGTCTCGGATGAAGCAGAGGGTCACCAGCCATCTCTCTTACCACCGCCCTGCAAATCGGCTCCGTGCAGTCTCCAATGGATAACGTCTCTAGTAGAGTCCATGTCACCTTTTGGCATTAGACCAGTCTCATTTCCGGGTAGTAAAAAGCCCAGTCCAAGTAGATGGCAAGACCTCAATCTTAATGAAATCCATTCTTCTCCCTTCCCCTCCCACTGGGACCACAGTGTGGATGCATGTGTGTGCATGCATGTGTGGGTGTACATGGGTGCATGCATATGTGTGTATATGTACACAGGATATGTTTGTGTCTTCGTGACTCCTTCACATTTTGCTTCTACTCGCCTTCCTTACAGCAAGGACTGCCTTTGATTCCAGAGATTTGGACTTATAACTTGGGAAGTTGGAACTCAGGATAGCCTGTTTCTGGTCTCAAAACTCATGTTTGATTGGCAAAACCTCACTTACCTGATGTTCCCAATGGGGTCGGCCATGCCAGCTTAATCAGTGGCATTTACCACCACTCTAAGGTGCTGCAGAGATCCTTCCGGAATCCTCCCTTCCATCCCAAATAGTGCCAGGTAACCACAGTCATCTGTGTTTTCATAGGAGGCTAGTGAACCTTCCACTCCACTCTACACAAGGGTGATAGAAAAAGACCAGAAGTGAGAAAGCCACCCAGTGCCTCCAACGGTCAGTCACTACTCAAGTTCCCCTCACAAGAGAAAAACGTAATCGTGATCATCTCTGCACATATTACCTTTCTGTCCTGTCTTCCAGGAGCTGGAGGCTTGGGATGTCCACTCTATTCATTGCATAATTCACTTCTTTTACACAACTCCACATCTGCCTCTCCACCTGCACTTCTGCTAAAGACAGTGTGTGCATAGCAGGTGCGGGCACACTCCCAGGACTCTTCAGTCTACACCCCTGGTTGAGACCAATGGTCAGGAAATGTGGAATCAGAATTTTAACTCTTGTCTATTTTCTTCTCTCCCACCTAGGAGAGCCAGGACATCCTGGTGGTCCAGGGAAGGATGGAGTGAATGGAGAGAAAGGCGAACGAGGTCAGAAATTGTGTTCCATTTCATGACGCTCTAATTCTGAGCCATCGGTGACTTAAGCATTTGGCACTCCCCAAGGACAAGTAGCCTTTGTAGCCTCTGAGGATGACCCAACAATAAGGACAACACAGCTCTTGCTCCCTAGAAGCTCATGACTCTTTTTATGTCAAGGGCCAGATAGTGAAGAATTTCGGCTTCCCAGGCCATTCAATCACAACCATAGTACAAAGCAGCAGTAGAGGCTACGTCAGTAAATGGGGCTGTGTTCCCGTGAAATGCCATGAAAACCCAAAGCTGGATTGTATATAATGCCCATGTATTGCAGAATATTACTGGTGACCACTTAAAAGTTCAAACCATTCTTAGCCTGTGGGCTAGATAAAGGCAGGCAGGAGGCAGGCTTTGGCTCATGGGCCTGTTGTTAGCAGGTGAACCCTGAGGAGGGACCCTAAATTTTGGCGCAGTGTTTGTGGTGACACTGCCTGGAGAAGTGGCACTGGAATGGGGCCTGGAAGGGTGAGGAGGGCTCTGGCAGTTGTGACTGACAGGCAGGGAGAATGGTCTCAATGGCAAACACTTGTGCTAGGTTGCTCTACCTACGTGCTTTTCACAAATTTTTTTTTAAGTTTACTTATTTATTTTGAGAGAGAAAGAGAGCGAGAGCGCATGCAGGAGGGGCAAAGAGAGAGGGAGAGAGAAAGAATCCCACGCAGGCCCTGCACTCTCAGCGCAGAGCCCAATGCAGGGCTCGAACTCCTGAACCGTGAGATCATGACCTGAGCTGAAACCAAGAGTCCAACGCTTAACTGACTCAGCCCCCCAGGTGCTCCGCTTTCCACATACTGACTCAATACATCAGCTTATAAATGAGGTAGTATGCTTATCCCAGTTTTACAGATGAGGAAACAGAGGTGTAGGTGGCTAATCAGCATGTCCCCTTGTGCCTATGTGCAGGAGGGAGGGTTGAATCTTGGCATGTAGCCCCAGAACCTGTACTCGTCACCCCTCCCCTCGGTGGGGCTGGAAGAGACAGGGAGCCCCGAGTGTGTGTGCCCAGTGATAAACAGTGTGACAGTCGGTGGCATGGACAGGCCGGACCGGATGGCAGAGACCAGTGGCTGCCACGCTTTAGGAAGATGTTGTACGGTGTTCACTCCTGCGAGGGGTGTGTTTAGAGGAAGTCACAGAACTAGAGCTGAGTGGCAGTTCATTGAAAATAGCTTGAGTTCATCTGCCTTTGGCGGTTTCTCTATTCCAAAGCCGTGTGCTCAAGGATGGGCAGTGTTTAGCGGTCAGAGTCGACGGTGACGGTAAGGGGCTGGAATTTCTAATGTGACCCCGACACTAACATAGCAGACGGGAGTAAGAAGGCGTGTGGCACCCAAGCACGCATGTGTGTTTGTGAGTGTGAGCGGGTATGTACGCCGCACATGTGATTTAGGAGTAAATTAACGTTCAGACCAGGAGTATCTACCGAACTTGTACTTATCCTTGTATGCTCAATAACGGAAAAGCCAAAGCTGGTTTTATAAGGTGATGTTTCACAAATCATCATTTCCTGTATTCTCTCTTTTTCCACCTAGGAGCGGATGGAAAAGTTGAAGCCAAAGGCATCAAAGGGGATCAAGGCTCACAGGGCCCCCCGGGAAAACACGGGCCAAAGGGATTTGTTGGTCCCATGGGAGAAAAAGGCCTCAGGGGGGAGACTGGCTCTCGAGGGCAAAAAGGGGAGAAAGGTGACGTAGGGCCCACTGGTCCAGAGGGGCTACGGGGTGACACTGGGCCTTCAGGCCCCACTGGCTTACCTGGCCCTGTGGGCCCCATTGGGAAGCCTGGCCCCAAGGGCGATGCTGGCCCCCTCGGGCCCCAGGGGGAGCCAGGAGTCCGGGGAGTGAGAGGCTGGAAAGGGGACCGAGGCGAAAAAGGGAAAATCGGCGAGACTCCAGTCTTGCCCAAAAGTGCTTTCACGGTGGGGCTCACGGTGCTGAGCAAGTTTCCTGCTTCGGACGTGCCCATTAAGTTTGACAAGATCCTGTACAATGAATTCAATCATTACGACGTAGCCACGGGGAAATTCACCTGCCACATTGCTGGGGTCTATTACTTCACCTACCACATCACTGTGTTCTCCAGGAACGTTCAGGTGTCTTTGGTCAAAAATGGGGTAAAAATCCTGCACACCAAGGATAGCTACATGAGCTCGGAGGACCAGGCGTCTGGTGGCATCGTGCTGCCCCTGAAGCTGGGGGACGAGGTGTGGCTGCAGGTGGCAGGAGGGGACAGGTTCAACGGCTTGTTTGCAGATGAGGACGATGACACAACTTTCACAGGCTTCCTTCTGTTCAGCCAGTGACGGGGAGGTGTTGACGACTCCACCTCACCACCCATCGGAGACGGCCTGGTGAAGATGTAATCGGTGATTCTATTCTACGAATTACTCTCATCATTGTAATAACCATAGAGAGGCAACCAAATGCTCGCCTTGGGGCACCTGGCTGGCTCAGCTGGGGATGCCTTGCAGCTCTTGATCTTGGGGTTGTGAATTCAAGCCCTGTGTTGGGTGTAGGGATTACTTAAAAACAAAATCTTTAAAAAAATGCCTGCATCATTTATTATAATTTATTTATGATTTTTCATCGTTCCCCATCTGAAGAGTCCTTTGCATGTTGGGTTTCTTATGGGACTAGTGTCCTGATGTCGTTTTAGTTCTTGAAGGAACCACATCAGGTCTCACCCCGCATCTGAATCTCTGGGGACAACCGTCAGAGGGAAAAGGGAAGTGTTCAAGGGTTCATTCCATTTCGTAACGAACGCAAGTTGGAAGCCAGTGATGGGACATTTTGGAAAGCTGCAGAACACTTTGCTCATTTCATAACTTAGGTTTTAATGGCCATTTAGGTCAACAAATAGTTGTTTATGAAACCATATGCCAGGCTTGAATCTGTACTGGTTTCCTGGGATTATTGTAACAAAGTACCTCAAACAGGGCAGTTGAAAACCACAGAAAGTGCTTGTCTCACTGGGCTGGAGGCTAGGAGTGGTGTCAAAGTCAAGGTGTCAGCAGGACCAGCATCTCTCTGAAGCCCCTGAGGAAGCTTCTACCTGGCTTCTTCCAGCTTCTGGTGGACACGGGCCTTCCCGGGCTTGCGGAGGCCTCCACACTCTACCCCTAAACTCATGTGGCCATCTTTCCTCCAGATGACCTCCCTTTTCTGATGAGGCCACCAGTCATTTGGATTAGGGACCACCCGAATCTAGTATGACATTATCTTAACCTGATTACACCCGCAGAGACCGTGCTTCCAAATAAGGTCACGTCCACAGATACCAAGGTTAGGACTTCAACTACCTGTTTGGGAGACACAATTCAACATATAATAGGCTGTTTTGATCCTCCAAAATTCATGACCTTCCCCAATGCCAAATACACTCACCCCATCCCAACTTCCCCCAAAGTCTTAACAATGTCAGCATCAATGCTAACTCTAAATCTCATCTAAGAATCGCCAGCTCAAAGTCCCCAATCTCATCATCTTAATCCTTTAAGTCAGTTATAAATTCTAAGCAAGATCTAATGTGTGGATTATCCTGGGGCAAAATCCCTCTCCCTCTGGGAACCTGTGAAACCAGACACATCCTTTGCTTCCCAAATACAATAGTGGGAAAGGCACAGGATAGACAGTCCCATTCCAAAAGGGAGGAAAAATGGGATCACAGGTCTCAAACAAGTTTAAAACACAGCAGGGTGAGTTCCATTTGATTTTTTCACTATTTACCTTATAAAAATTTTATTAAAAAAGTTTTTTTTAACATTTAGAACCATGAGATCATGACCCGAGCCAAAGCTAGACGCTTAACCGATGAAGACCCCCGGGCGCCCTGTTACCTTATAAAAATGTTAAAGGAGCTATGCAAAAGGAAAAGGTTCCTGGGCAGAGACACCAAACAGTTACAGTGGAAAGCAGAGGATGGGGGTGAATTTACTAAGAAAATGGGGGTAAAGGGAAACTTGCGTTTTAGGCCACATCAGCTATTTCTTATTCAGATGGGTACCATCCACTTCCCTCTTGTCTGGTCCTCATGTGCATCCTCAGACAAGTCTTTCA
The DNA here is from genome assembly GCA_028646485.1 of Cryptoprocta ferox. Classification (NCBI taxonomy): domain Eukaryota; kingdom Metazoa; phylum Chordata; class Mammalia; order Carnivora; family Eupleridae; genus Cryptoprocta; species Cryptoprocta ferox. Next base: position 72,684,505 of record CM053574.1, read on the forward strand.
AAGGGTGTAGACTCTACACCCTGGGTAGACATGGGATTCAGGTCTGGCTAACAAGAATAGCACCTTCTGGCCACGGTGACTATTTCCAAAATGGTGCCTGAACCCATCAGACCCAGTGTCCTGCAATCTACAACTTTAGAAGGCCTGTTGGGGAAAAAAAAAAGAGCAAAATCTTTGGGTGACATCAGAACTTTACTTGGCAGCCATTTAACTAATCCATAGAGCCTGAGAACAAAGCCAAACAGGGCTGGAGACAACCCAGTTCTGGCGACATTGTTCAGACCCCTAAACCCAGCTGTCCCTGAAGGCTGAGATACCCCTGGACAATTTTGTTGCATGAGCCACCATATTCTCTGTTTGTTTAAACCAGTCTGAGGCAGGCTTTTTGTTGTTATTGTCATCGTTACCATGGCTTTTGTATAAAAGAATATTGAGTAGTCAATGACCCAAGGAGAGGGGCAGCATGATTATAGTGGGAACAGCCCAAGACTAAGCACTGAGATGTACAGGTGGTTGTTCTAGCCTTGACCAAGGGATCTGCAGTGGGTGCATGATTCAGCTCTTCTGTGCTCCTGTCTCCTATTGTGCAGTTGTGCTTGAGTTAACTAATTTTACATGGTCCCAAGCCTCTAAAATTCTGGAAGTAGTACATATCCCTAGGTTAACTCAATATACTTTTTTTAAGTTTATTTATTTGAGAGAGAGAGGAAGGGTGAGCAGGGGAGAGGCAGAGAGAGGAACAGAGAGGATCTGAAGCACAGTCTATGCTGTCAGCACAGAGCCCTGCACGGGGCTCCAACTCACAAAGCCTGAGATCATGACCTGAGCCGAAGTTAGATGCTTAACTGAATGAGCCACCCAAGAGCCCCTCAGTATACTTTTCTGAGTTTGAGAGCAACTAATAAAGAAGCAAAAGGCTGCAAGCTCAGTGCATATTTAATCTACACTCTTTCCCAAATCACATCCTGGGACCAGTTTATCTGACAGATGTGCCACTAGAACTTGGGACTTAATGGCCATTCTATCCATACTGCAACCAAGTCAACACACTTGGGATGTCTTCATTCCCTGGGAAAAACAGGATTTTTCTACATGACCATTAAATGAAGTATTGAAAATTACTCGGTGCTTATGGAAAATTTTGGAAATGTACAGAAATAACTTTTGTTTATAGGTATTTTATTGGCCTTTCTGAATTTATTTCTTCTAGAACAGAGCCAGGACTGGGGTGAAGCAAGTGAGGTACCTCGGGTGCAAAACCCAAGGAGGTGAGCACCTTCAGGTGCTGATACTGCGTGCACTTGACCCTGAGAGTGTCTCCCCTCAGTTTTGCACCGTAGCCCCTGCACCCGCCTTGCTGTCCTATTTCTGCTTTGCCATAGAGTGACTGATCACTTCGTCTATGAGCCAGAGTGTCCTTATTCTTTGGCTTCTTTTTTTTTTTTTTTTTAAATGCTTATTTATTTTTGAGAGAGAGAGAGAGAGCAAGCAGGGGAGGGGCAGAGAGAAAGGAGGACAGGGGATCCAAAGCGAGCTCTGGGCTGACAGCACAGGGCCCGATGCAGGGCTCAAACTCACGAACCCTGAGATCATGACCTGAACTGAAATTGGACACTCAACCAACTGAGCCCACAATCCCCTCTCTGGCTTTTTTGAACTGTAGTAATCTAAGCTGTTTCTCCCCAGTGTAAAGTCTGGTTTTGTTACTGGCTGAATAATTAACCTGTGCTAATTCCTTTCTATTTAGGAACCCAACTCTGTAGGCTGAGATAGAAAAAAATACATTCATGACCATACATGGGATACAAGCTTTTATAAAATTCTTATTTTTATTTTTGCAGATCAAATATAGAAGATGAGATCTAAAACATAAAGGATTTCAAAAAGATAAAGCAGACTGGCAGGGGTGGGGTGCATCTAGTCTGCGATTTGTGATTATTTTTCCTTGGTTGTCTGTGAATCTGGACTGCAGGTTTTAAAAGTCTATGCCAGGCTCTCTGAGACACAAGACACTTGGTTCATTTAGGACAAGTCATCATCCCCTGAGGACACTCTTAGGCTTAACTGTTGCATTACAACGGTTAGGTATCCCTGTATGAAAACCATTCTGGGCTAAATGAAGGCTCTCAGGTTTGAGTCACCTTTTAAAAAAATATGACAAAGTGAGCATTTTTGTCAAATATATTGATAATACACTGATTTTCTTTTTTACATGACACATTTGACATCTTTGTAAGGGTCTGTTAAACAGGCATTAGGTCTGCCGCGTAGGGCGGCTGCCCTAACAGCCAACCGGTTGCCAATAATTAATATTAATCCACACGGAGTCACGAATTTGGAGATCTTAAATCATTTTAAATCTCCGATTAAAAATCAGGAGAAAATGAAATCACAATTTACTCTACATAATGAAATACAGTGTACAGTTATGTTGTAGAGACCTGTATAGGCATGCTACAGTGCTCCTCTTAACTAAATTTTAATTGTTATTTACCATGATTAGCTGGGCCTTTTCTCCCTGCCAGGCTAAATTGAAAACAAACTCCATTTGAAACTAATTTTCCATCCCCGAAGGTAGAGGGTGGGGAGGGGATTAGAAGCTATTTCTAGGAAGCATGTACCACTCCTGGCCTCACTTTCTGGCCTGCTGGGGCTTTCCAGAAGGTTCTTAGGACTGATCAAACCCAACAGGCAACGTTCAAACGAACATAGTTATGTTCCAAGCCCAAACATTCAGGGGAGATAAAGCTCTGGAATGACTTCAAGTAAGACAGTTTAGATGTCGGAATTAGCCGCTATCCAGCGCCTGCATAGAACTGAGGCAGAGAGAGTACTTCGAGGAGCTGGAAGCGGCCGCGACAGCAGCCCTCCCTCTGGTTCTCGTTGCTAGGTGGTCGTCTTCTCACACCCACGCACCCTGACTTCACTTCTGCAGAGGCGTCCGTCCCCAAGGGCCCCACCCCGAGTGCAGTCCAGCAGCACCTGCTCAAACCTGAAACAGAGACCAGAGACTAGCAGGTGTCTGCAGGGGGGCAGCCAGGGAAAATATGAGTTGCTCTGGCCGCCTCCCTTCCGCTCAGTCACTTCTCCCACCCTGGATATGTTTCTCTCTCCACCTACGGAAGCCTCTCGAAGGACACCTCACTGTTAACTAAACCTATTCATCTAATCTGCAAGCACCTAGCCCGATTCCCTTTCTGCCCGACGAGGGTGTTGACGTTTAGCGAGGGTAAGCGTCCCATCCTGGACAAGAACCTGGCCCCGATTGCACCTGTCGTGTGATTTCCATTCATTTGGGGAGGCGAAGGCTGGGCCAGGGCCCCCAGCCCTTTTCCACACTCCCCATCCTAAGCCCCAAATCACAATTTCCCCTCTGCCTCCTGCCCCCAAACCTTCTCATTCCCCTGTGGCTGAGTGAAGTTAAGCTAAATCCTCCCTCTGCAAATTTACATTGTAGATTATTGTCACAAGTTTGCAAGTCAAAACTTAAGTGGATATTCACCGATAGTAAATTTACTCGGTTCCACCCAACCATGCGGTGCAGGCACACCGTATATTTAATCTCAACCATCGTTTAGAGTGGAGGCCGATAGAGTCGACGAGCGTCAGGGGTCCCGTCACCTTGGCTGGGGGGAGGGGGGGCGGAGAAAGCACACAGGTGGCGTCACTGCTTCTCCTGGAAGAACTTGCCCTGCAGCTACTTTGCCCGCCTTGCTCGAGTCACGTGGGAGGGAAGGGTACCCTGGGCCGTTCTTTACTCCTGGCACACGGGGGCGCAAGAGCGCGGTGTTCGCCGTGAAGGCAGCGGAGCGACGCTCTTGCTCTCGGGACGCCGACGTGCTCACGTCCCGACGGCCTCTAGCCCCGACCCGGAAGCGCTGGCGTCACAGTGGTGCGGCGTGGCCCGCTGCCTTGGAAACGCGGTGCGCGTGCTCCCGGCTGGAGCTGCGGTGCAGGGGCGGGGTCTCGCGGCGAGGGAAGGGGCTGCTCCGGGATCAAGATGCTGTGTGCCCGGAGGCTGGGTGGGCTCGGAACCCGGGCGGCAGCTACGTGGCCCGGGCGAGCCGGCTTGGGCGGCCTCGGAGCCAGGATCCGGGCCCGAGGGGTCAGCACCAGCTGGTCCCCAGTGGGCGCCGCCTTCAATGTCAAGCCCCAGGGCCGCCGCCTGGACCTGTTCGGCGAGCGCCGGGTGAGCGGCGCGGGAGGGGGCTCCCCTGGATGCCCCGCGTGACTAGCAGGGATCCGGGCCAGGTCATTTGGGTCTTGGAGGAGCCGGGCAGCGAACCCGCTTTGTACAGTGTGCGCTCTTGGTGACCTTGCCCCTCACCTCCTCTTTGATGGGCTGGTGTAAGGGAGGCGGGGCGGCCTTTAGAGGTCCTGCCCCCAGAATGTGGGTCCTAGGACCTGCCCCTGCGTGAGCCCTTGCTCCACGTGAACTTAGACTAGTTCATCTTGGCGGTGGCTGTGAGTTCCGCCAGCCGGTCCCGCCCTCGCCTCACGCTCGGACCAACCCCAGCTGAAGTTCATTTGTGCTCCAACCCAACACTTGGGCATTGACGCCTCGCCCTGCGGGTTCGCAGGCGGCATCAAGTAGTCTTGTGATTACTAATTCCACTGATGCTCGAAATGCCTTTTTAAATTTTTCCCGAAGTTTTGGGCTTTTCTTGTTATAAAACACTAAACTGTTGAGAACAGTTTAATTGGCTATAAGGCGATGGCGTTAATCACGTTGATTTCCACCCGGGGAAGTCACTGACTGAGTCCTTTGCTTCCTGTTTGTTTCTATCGCCCCACGCGCAGCCTGGTATCTGGCATTACGTAGGCGGTCAGTATTTACCGAGTGTCTCAATTCAAGGTGAAAGGAAGGCACGCTGGAAAGGGATTTACCCTTCTATGCCTGTTGTACGTTACATTTGTGGATTTTTTCCACCTCAGGTTGTTACTTTTATTTTTGCCTTTTTAATTTCTTCACTATTTCTACCATTGCCTTTCTTATAAGAGTTTAGGATACAGTTATCAGTGAGCCAAATGATTTGAGTGTTTTCTTACTTGATCTGTCATTAGCTCTGTTTTAAAAGTATTGTATGAAATTGGCTACACCAACTTCCATATGGGTAAATAACATAATAAGGTATTAACCTAACATAATTGGTGTGAGGAGAACAACCACCTGTAGGTACTGAGTAGAACGATGAAAAAAAATAAGCTTGGTTTTGGGTGGATGAAATAGAACTAAGTTTAGCTTCGATTTTCTTTTGTATGTCATGATTTTGTAGGTTTTCAGATATCTGAATTGGTTTTCGATTAAACAAGAGCAACACAAAACCCCAAACGGTTATGTAGTCTGAGGTTTAGAATTCCCAAGAGCAGTATGGAGAGGTGTGCTGGGAAATGAAACAGGCTGTACTTGAATCAAATCAGTGTAAAGAATCTAATTTGGTTTGGGTCCCGGCTGACTCTGCCTGCAACTTATTTTTTTCAACTTCTTAGTCATTTTGGAGAGAGGTGAATTTCATGCATCCCTTCTTGCAGAAATGGTAGGCCTTCTCAGAAAGTTTTACCTATTGCTGTTTTCCAAAATCAACGTATTAGTCACCTGCAAAGTTAAGCTATAGAGCTAAGCACTGGTCCATTGATTTGTCTCATTCATGAGTTTGCCCATGTGGTAGGCACCGAGCTGGGCAGATGGTTAACATGATGAAAACGGTTCCTAACTCTGGGATTTTGCCTTCTTAGGAGACACTTTCAAAGAGATAAATTTGCAATACAGAAGTACAGAGAAAGTGTGCGCTCTAGAGATGTAGGAAGCAGGCTCAAGTTCTGTCTTTCCCACAGTTAATGACCTCAAACTTTTTTTTTTTTTTAGCTTCTTAAAGGGTATTTCCTTATCTGTAGAAGAAGAACAATGGTCCCTGCACTAGGATTATGTGATTTAAATGAGGGAACCTATATGAAGTACATAATTCTCTTCTTGGCCTGCAGTAAATGCTTTGTGTTTTCCCTCCTGGCTTCCTGTGCCATAACACATGTGACTGAACTGGTACAAAAGGATGGTCATTCCCATTAGATTAATAATTTTTGTCTTTATCAAGATACTGAAATGCTTTTGGAAAGTATAAAATTTGCTGCTTTCAGCCAATGAGTGGTTTTAACACCTTATTAAATCTTTCCAAAATATCTGTGTGCTCAACAATCAACTCCTCCTCTCTATCTTAGAGTCGTGGAATACTTGGTTCTATGGACTGGATGGGACCCAATGGCCAGCAGTGTCCCTAGAAGGCTTTACATATAGCTTCTAATCTAGCAGTACCCGTACCCATGCTGTCAGATACGTCTCGTCATCCCCATTGTGCCTAATGAGAAACTGAGACCCAGGAGGATGAGAGAACTCGGCCAAGGAAGCTCATACAGCTAGTGGTGATTGTAGCTAATACCTATTAAATGGCTTTCTGTGTGCGAGGCAGTGGTAAGAAGTTTAAAAAACACGTATTATCTCATTTAATCCTTGTGACCACTTTATGAGGTAGGGTTTGTAGTAGTGGCTGAGCTGGGTGTTGAACCCGTATCGTTCTATTTTCGTGTTGTATGAAATAATTAAAAGCTTTTAAAAATTTACATTCTTAAAATAGTTGTAGTTCAGTTCGTGGGAATGATGCGGGGAATGTGAACCCGGCGTCTGCGATCACAGGCGTTATGTGATCCACCAATGAAAACTTGAGATTTCTTTAAAAAATCATATTTTTCATTACAAATTGGAAATATTCTCTGGATTGCAGGGTCTTTTTGGAGTTCCTGAGCTCAGTGCCCCTGAAGGATTTCAGATCGCCCAAGAAAATGCCTTGCGAAAGGCAGACTTGCTTGTGGAGCGTGTGTGTTCCCTGCCACCTGGGCCCCAGACTGTGCTCATTTTCGACGAGCTCTCTGACTCCTTGTGCAGGGTGGCCGACTTGGTAAGATGCTTGGTGCAAGCCTTGAAACTACCTCTGTGCCAAGCTGTGAAAATTGAAGCTACACTTACTGGGTTTAATACTAGACTATAAAGTTAGAGGCATCTGGTCCTTGCTTTGGCAGTTCATATACTAACAGCATCAGACTTTGTGAGAGCTGACTTGTAGTGGGAGCAAGTCATCAGGAATGGGAAAATGGAGAGGAGAAGGTGATATGTAGAACCTGTACTTTACGTAGTTACGAAAAGAACACTCGTGATGTATAATAAAAGAGTGATGACTCGTATGCAAAGATTCTTCATAAAAACTCCTACCAGAATTTTAATAGGACATTTCCCTGTACATTTACAATAAAATTAATCTTATGCAAAGCCCATTTTTATCAACCTTTTCAGGAATGTCTTTTCCAGTGAAAACTAAGATTTGGATATGACACTGATTGCATTAATGGCTTCCTGTTTTCACATTTCAAAGCTGAAATAGACATATACCTAGGTTTCTTCACTAAGAAGCCCATTGCTGAGATAGAAGGCACATGTTTTTATCTGCCCGAAAGAGCTACCCCTTCATCAGTCATGTCAGTGAGGGCGATGGTAGTGGGGCACATGATCCAAACCGTGAACCCTCATGTGGCTGTCTCCTTGGTATTGGACTATATATTGCTTTCTTTTCACATTCCTTCATTATCGAGCCCCCGCCGTGTGCCAGGCACTGTTCTAGGCACTGGGGGTGCAGCTCATGACAGATGCAGTCTCTGGCCTCATGGAGTTTATATTCTTATGTTAACTTGTTGTAGATCTTCAGAGGCACCAGGCCCTGGTAAGAGGTTTACCTGGATTAATCTAATGGACCCTCTTAGCATTTTGAGCTGAGGAAAGAAAGGCAGTCACGGGTTAAGTGATATGCCCAACATCACTGCCCAGTAGGTGGTGGGGCTGGTATCAGGGTCCGGGCATTCTGGCTGAAGGACCCATGCCCTTTCTTGCTGTCCTGAACCTCCCACAGGCTGGCTGGCTGCTTAGGTCAGACCAATAGGTCTCCCTTACCTGGAGAGGTTGGAGAGTACGTTAGCTTTTTATTTATTTTTATTTTTTTAATTTTTTATTTATTTTTAATTTTTTAAAATGTTTTATTTATTTTTGAGAGAGAGAGAGAGACAGCGTGAGCAGGGGAGGGACAGAAAGAGAGGGAGACACAGAATCCGAAGCAGGCTCCAGGCTCTGAGCTGTCAGCACACAGCCCGACGCGGGGCTTGAACCCACGAACCGTGAGATCATGACCTGAGCTGAAGTCGGACGCCTGACTGACTGAGCCACCCAGGTGCCCCATCAGTTAGCTTTTTAAAAAGGATTTATTTTTAAAATTATCATTTGGCACAATTGACTTCTTTCTGGGGCTGGTGTAGTTCTGTGAATTTTAACTCATGTATTCATGTAGCCACCGCCACAGTTCGGACACATAACTTTCATCGCCCCCAAAAAGCCCCTGTGTCGTCATGCCCAGCCCTACCCACCTGTTCTCCATCCCACAGTTTGTCTCTTTTAAAATGTCCGATAAGTGGAATCACTTGCCCTTTGAGAATGCCCTCTCTCACCTAGCGTCTCCCCATCTTTGTTTCTTCCCTGTCCAGAACTTTTTTCCCCGTCCATACACCTGTATTGAGCAGTAATACCTTTCAGATTGTCATACAGTCTCTATGAGCTTCCCCATCGTAAGGAAAGTGATAAAGTGTCTTGAAGGGTTTTTCCCAAGAGTGAAGTGAGGTGCGTTGCAGGCCCCTCGCAGTCACTTCTTGGTTCCATAGGGCCTTGGTTTTGTCCACGTTGTGTGTGTACTGCAAACACTGTGGATGGTGGAGGGGACGGGAGAGGCGCTGCCTGAGGATGCCTCCCACCTTGCCCGCCTCATCGTGTCCGTAGAATCTGAACAGGGAAATCGTTGTCAGCAAGTTTCACTCTGTGTAATCGAGTACTGGCTTTGTCTCTTTGTTGGTGGTTTATTTGTTGTCTTGGCCTCCATTTTAATTAAGTGGTGGTCTAGGATTTCTTTTCCCCCAGTTTTGCTTTTGCTCCTCGCTAACTCTCTGTCCCATAGCTTGTCCTATTTTTGAAGTTTTTTATATTTATGAGGTATAGTAGTATCTCATTAAAAAAGTTTTAAATGTGACTTATAGGTAGAAATCTTTGAGTAAAAAATTCAAAGAACCTTCTGCCTTTTCTTTTTTGAATGTTTATTTTTGAGAGAGAGGGAGGGAGGAAGGGGTAGCGAGAGAGAGAGAGAGAGAGAGAGAGAGAGAGAGAGAGAGAGAGAGAATGAGAATCCCAAGCAGGCTCCATGCTGTCAGCCAGAGCCTGATGTGGGGCTTGAACTTAGGAACCGTGAGATCATGACCTGAGCCTAAAGCAAGAGTTGGATGCTCAACAGACTGAGCCACTCAAGGTACCTCAAAGCTTCTTCCTTTTGAGTTTTAAGACTTTACCTGCCAGTAAGATCAATAGCATAACAGGGCAAGGATTTTACAAACTATTATTTCCCACCAAATGGTCATTTGGATTTGCTTTCTTTTCCTTTTTTAATAAGTTTCCCACGTAATGGTATTTTTTCCTCGTGACAATTACAAATGAATTTTAAAATGTATGCCGGTGTTTTGAAATTAATATTGATTGCAAATTCTGCAACATGTAGATTAGTAATTTATACAAATTGTAAGTTCTACATAGCTTGTTTTTCAAGTACTAATGTTATTGTTATATCAAATGTGTGAATCTATGGAAATAAATGTTTTTACGTTGAAAACCAATCATTAGGAAATCTTACCTGGTGATTTTATTTCATATTATAGCCATCCATGTTATTTTCTCAGCGAACGGAGAGCGTACGTGATACTTTTGTAGTTCCCTGGCATCTTTCTTTTGGACTATACCGCAATTAACACGAAAACTAAAGTCTAATTTTACGTGATTTTATTAAAAAAGTAAAGAGAATTGTAGCTCAGTGTAATGCTGAGGTCAGTATAGCAGCCGCTGCAGGCCTGGTGGCTGTGGGTCATGGGAGCCAAGAGTAGGGATTCATTTCTATGAAAAGGCCCATAAAGAGAGGCTAGCATGCAGTTAAATCAGTCTTGAAACCATGCTGTGTGTCAATTTAAGAAAAAAGAAAGAAAAGCCTGAAAGAGCAGTTCTCCAGAGCCGGGTTAACCGGTGAGAACCACAGTGTAAACAATTTTAGTTAGAAAGTTACAGAATGTTCGAAATAAAATTGTGCTTTTTTTTGAAATGTGGAATTCGGAAGAATTTACTGGGCGTTTCTGTTTGAAGGAGAATGGCTTTTCTAAAATAAGATGAGGGAAAGTATTTTCTTTGGAACGACCCTCACTTGATCCCCAGGACTAACAGAATTAAGACACGTCGAGAAGGAGGCTGCTTTGCCCTAGTCGTTTAAGAACAGCTCAGTCCTGGAGACGCGGAGGTCAGAGCCGGGTGGCCAGCTCGCAAGCACAGGGTTACACTCTGCCCTCGGGTCGCGGAAGAAAGCTTTCCATCACCTCCCCTCTCGGTTTTGTCTTTGTTCTTTATTAGGCCGATTTTGTGAAAATTGCCCACCCTGAGCCCGCGTTCCGAGAGGCGGCGGAAGAAGCCTGTAGAAGTATTGGCACGGCAGTAGAAAAGTACGTTCTGGTCCCCCTTTGTTACAGTCTTGGGTGACGTGGCTCTGTGCATTTGTCCGCAGGCTTGTCCCCGGCCTGCAGGGTAGGGGTCGGTGTGTGCCACCCCATCTGAGTGTCCCCGGGCCGGGCTGGTGGGGAAGGGGGAGGGCTGCGGGCGGGCCCTGCGCACCATGCCGGCACCTGCGGTGTGACTCAGTGTCTCCCTGCTTATTTACGTGTTCTGTCACTTTGTTCCCTTGTAAGTGATTTGCCTGGGGTTTATTGTGCGGAAAAGGAGAGAATACTGCAACGGTGTGAGGCACCCAGCATTACCATTATTACCTTATTACCATTATTGTTCACATTAAGTCAGAGTCTCTTCACATATCGGCAACAGCTCTTAGCCTGTGCTTAACCTTGATGGCCACGGGCCGCAGGCCGAGAAGCTAACACCATCCCGACACCAGGAGTCTTGCAGGCCCTCGGATCTAGGTTGGGGAGGGTCTAGGGAGACCTGCGGAAGCAGGCTGGGCTAGAAGGAAAGGAGTTACTTTAAAGTGATCTTGAACTATATTTAAATATCTTGAGCCATATATGAGGGCTCCGATGTGCTTGTTAAAATGACCTCGAGGTGGACCGTGCGGTATTCAAGAGCACCTCGGTGCCCAACTCCACGCCACAGCATGTCCGCTGCAAGGGAGCGTGCCCGGGCGCACCTGACATGAATCTACAAGTGGAAAACAGCCGAAGACTTCTTTTCACGAGAGAGTTGTTGGAGGAAGAGCACGGTGGCCTCTCTGCTTTGACAAGGCCTGCTGGAGCCCTGATGCTTGTCCCCCACGGAGCGTCACTTGCTCTGTTTGGGACAATGCCTGGGATTGCTTACCACTGCTACGACTGGCTGGAGCGAGTTGAACTGCAAACTCCAGACGCTGGGCATGGGGCAGGGGCTGCACTCAGGGGCTCCTTGGGGGAGAGCCTTCGTTGTCTAGAGAAAAGCCCCAAGAGATGAGTCTGAGCTGCCTTGACCGCTGTATCAGGCCAGAATTTAGATACAGTTCTGGTCTGATGGATGTGGGTTCTGAATTTTGCGGGAGGATGGAAGGGACAGCCCAGTGTCATCCTGAGTGTCTGGGCAAGGTCTTCCCTGCCTCCTGGAGAGGCATGTCGGTCTTTCCTTCTTTGCCACACTCTGGCTGTGGCCCCGAGGCCTGGCGAGGGCCTGAAAGGCGGGTTGGGAGACACAACTCACCACCTTCACCAGAGCTTTGCACCCCTTCTCACTGAGCACCTGACTTCTTTTCGCCTTTAGTCTAGCTGAACTGTATCTTTGTCTTTTTTAAAACATGTATTTACTTATTTTAAGGGAGACAGAAAGAGAGGAACAGAGAGAGAAAGAGGATCCCAAGCAGGCTCTGTGCTGTCAGCCCCCCGATGTGGGGCTCAAACTCACCAACTATGAGATTGTGACCTGAGCCCAAATCAAAAGTCAGATGCTTAGCCAGCCAACCCCCCAGGCTCCCTTCGCCAAATCCTGTCTTAACTGCTTCGGTTGATCTTTGAAAAATAGGATGATTTCACTGCTGTTTCCAGTCGTGGAAATAAAAACCTCAAATTAGGTGTGTGTATTCAGAGCTGATGCCAGCTATAGGCTGGAGACTTTATCTCAGGATCTCACAGCATAAAACGTAACGTGGGAAAGTTGCTCAAACTTCTGAAGAGAGGACACTGCGGGCTGTCTCTAAATGCCTGTCCTTTTGGCACGTGGTAGCCCGTAGGGCGAGCAGGCCTGGAGGAGGTAGACGCCCACGTTGATGTTCTCCCAGTTTCCTAGGACTGACGCCCGGGTGCGGGACATGCGGTGTCCCTACCCGCCTTGAAGTCGGTGAACATTTCCCCCTGGCGGTGACTGCCTCCATTCCCTCGGTCCCTGGGGTGGTCCACGAGAACGGCAGCAACGGAAACTCTTCAGTTTCTACAAAGCTGCAGGTTTTGGATCATGCGCTGACTAGGGACCCCAGCTGTCCTGGGGTTCTGCGCGCGAATTGGCAGATGGTTCTTAGAGCCCTGCCCTTCCCAGAGGACCTACCAGGCAGGGAGCCGATTGTATCCAAAGCCAGTTCACTCTTTAGCCCCGAGAGTGCCAGGACTTTTTGGCATCCAGGAAAGAAGGACTCAGGACTTGACCGTCGGACAGCGGCTTGGGCCAAGGGCAGGCTAGCCAGGCTACTATTGGTTCATTAGGGTGGGGAGTGTGTGCTGGACACAAACCCTTGGGGCATTTAACCCTTAGGGTGACCTGATGTCAGGCAAGCTGGCGGGTGGTTCATATAACTCACCCAAGGTCACAGAGTAGTAGTAGGACTGGTGTTGGAGCTCGAGTCCCCAAAGCCCGTGTCCTTGAACTTCTCTGGCAGTGTGGGCCTGCCACTCTGGCCCAGGTGGGCAAAGGTTACCCAGGTTCTAGGGTCTTCACTTCGGAACTGCAAAATCTTTGTGTTCAAACTGCCTCCTATTCTCACTCCTTTCTTATTAAAAAAAAAACCCCAAAACCCCCACAAAAACAGAAGACAAGTGGCCATTGGCATATGGCTGACGGAATGAGTTCAGAGCGGCAGCGGGCTCAGATTCCTCAGACCGCCAGTACCAGGTTCTCCCCTCCCTCCTGACCGCTTCTAGCTCCAGCTGCTGACTGCGGCTTTAAATTTCTCCTTTTACCTTTCCTTTCAGAAGCATTTAGTACCCCGACACTTCTGCCTAACGGACGCCCCCGTTTCTGTGCCAACTGTGGTTATGCTATTTCTATTCCAAATGAAGCAACAAAACCAGACCCCAAAACTTTGGTCTCTGGGCACGTGTAAGCTAGGATGTCCCACCACTCTCTTCATGTAACCGTAAAAGCAAGGTAGTAGAAAGTCATTTAATTTTTTTTCATCTCTCATTTTTCTAGGTTGAACACCAATGTGGAGTTATATCAAAGTTTGCAGAAGTTGCTAGCCGACCAAAAACTCGTGGATTCCCTTGATCCAGAGACCCGGTATGTGCTGCTTTGCATTCATTATGGTTGTAACCACAGAGGTGAGAGCAGACAACTTCCCCACCCCCACTCCGCACTCACAGCCCCCTCTGTCTGGAATGTTTCTTCCTGGTGTCTGCATGACTCTGCCGGAGTCCAGCTCCAGGGTTCCCTGAAGGATGGACGGTGTCGGCGAAAGGGGGAGGGAATGAGAGAGTCACGAGTTTCTTTCTGATCACCAGGCAGGCATCTCTGCACTGACTGAGACTCAGCTTTATTTATGTTTAAGTGTATGGGGCACAGCACAGAAGTGGCATTTGCCTTAGACAATGATTTCTGATGACAAATTTCTTTGGCATTTAAAAATTTCCCAGAACATAGATTGGTAGAAGACTCATGCGTAATCTTTATCAATAGTGATTGATGTAGGTGATTTAGATGCTTACCATACAGGGAAGGAAGGTATCTTCAGCATTCAAATACAAGGCAATACTTTTAGCATAGCAAAGGCAAAAGTTAGTTCTTAGTGAGCAGGGGTCAATAGCCTGTTTCCTTGAGGGGAAGAAAAACAGGTTTTTCAGGAAATGTAATATTTGCTCATATAATCACAAAAGAAGAAATTCCTATAATAAGTTCCTTCACAAGGTGCAGTCAGCATATTTTAGAATAAGGGCACAAGTCACTCCCGATACCCAATCAACAAAGTGCCTTGGGGGTCGGTGCTCAAAAATAATTGAGTGGGGGTGGATATTGGTCACCATCTGACAGCGGGAGGCCTTGCAAGACCCGCCTTAACCTCACAAGGAGTTTTCTCAACTTAGTGAGTTCAGAAATGGCTTCCAACATGACTCCTCCACTTTCTTTAGGACTTCACTCAAATGATTTCCCTTCCTCCTTTCTACCAGGCCGTGCCCCATCCACTTACCCTGGTTGTGTTTTCATCTTAGTCCTAATCATTTCCAGCATATTCTGTTTGCTAATTTATTTACATCTCTCCGCTGCCCCAAATAAGAAACTCCTGGAGGGCAGGGACCCGGTCTCTCTTGTTCAGGGCTGGATCAGGCTCCTAGAGCAGTTCCTGGCCTGTAGCAGGTGCTTAGTGAAGGAATGAATTCCTATAACCAGTTGGTAACTACGCTTAGCTTCATTCTGGAAGTTCCATCCATAATTGATACCACCAGATGATAGAAACAAATTGATTTTATTTACTGGCGGGAGGTCAAAATCCTTGAAATGATTTCCTTTGGTTCATTAGATGACCTTTATTATTCCGAACTGAAAAAGCTGAATTTGTAAGCCAGTCCACAAAAATATTTGATACAGGATTTACATACCACGTATCTTTGCTTCAAATATATGTATTTCTAATTATAAGTTTGTCATTAACCCATCTACATATTACTTGTCTCGTGGCACAGAGGGTATATTTTTTCTTACCTGTTTGTGCTTGTTGACTTCTTTGCACTCCCCGATTCTCTCTCCTCCCACTTCCTCCTCTCCTTTCTGTCTCCGTACGTGGCTTCTGAGCCCCATGTGGGGCCCTGTTCTGCAGGGATATGTTGATAATGGGATCGTGCTATTAGTTTGCTCTATGAGCCCCATGGCCATGTGAATTGTGCAACGCGGCTGTCTTTGGCGGGATTATTTCCACCTGACTTCATAGCATGCAGATACTGGTTTGACCTTACTTCACTTCATGTATCCTCACACTGAGGATACTAGGAAAGCTTTGGTGCCATCAGAATGGTTTGTCTTTAATCTTAGGCTTGAGCATGACATTGTCTTCATTAGAAAGCTAGTAAAGGTTGAATGCTCATTTATACTCCGCTGCTGTTGACTTTGAGTAGCGACAACCCCGTTATTCCATTATCTGATTTTGCTCAAGATTGACTTTTCTGTATTTAATGTATAAAAATTGTAGTGGACTAGCAGACCATTTAGGGACAAAGGACTTGTTCTAACAGGGTACATACCACATTTCAGGATATTACTAAAAATGCCAACAGGATTTTTATTTTATTTTTTATATTTTTACTTTTAATTTTTTTAATGCTTTATTTATTTTTGAGAGAGAGAGAGTCCGAATGCAAGAGGGGGAGGAGCAGAGAGAGGGGGAGACACAGAATCTGAAGCAGGCTCCAGACTCTGGGCTGTCAGCACAGAGCCCGACATGGGGCTTGAACTCACAAACCACGAGATCATGACCTGAGCTGAAGTTGGACGCTCAACCAACTGAGCCACTCAGGCACCCTGCCAACAGGATTTTTAAAGTAACAAAATGATTACTGCATTGGGGAAAATGAGCCGGATAGAATGTCAATATTCTAGAAAGGAAAGGTAGTTTGGAAATGGGACGAAGCAAGAATTTGAAGTCATAATTATTGGAATATCATGGCTTTATACATCACCGGAAGTGTTGGCAGGCACCCAGAGAAAACCTGCCTATGGTAAAGTGTAAGACCCTGATTATAAAGTATAAGCATAAGACAGAGAATTATAGATTTAATAAATCATCTTATCATAACAAGTTAACGTAGAAAAGAAATGATTTAAATTGAGTAGATCATCATCTTATTCTTGGATGCATTCCTTGAAACAATAGTTATATGAGCTATTCAAGAGTATTCCCAGTCCCCTTGGTCAGTGAAGTTTGGAAATCTGGCACATTAATGTTTTGTCCCCTCTTGGAGGGTTTTAGTTTGTTAGAGTCTGTGAGAAGCCCAGGCGTAAAGAAACCTGTTTTACTTGGGTTTTTCCAACATCGTCAAGAACTTTCTTGTATGCAAAGGATATAACAAACACATTCTCCAGAAAATATAATGGAGGGAAAAATCCCAGTCATAGGAGCAACAGAAGTTGTAACACATCTTGAAATAAACTCAGCATTTCAAAGCATGCAGAAACTCACACACACACACACACACACACAGGAGGCATGAAATGATATTTAGATGGAGAAACATACTGTAGTCTTAGATAAGAAGAAAGCTCAACAGTGTTCTCTGTTGGTCTGTAAGTTTAATGCCATCCAATCTATAAAGAAGAGTTTTCTGTTGTTACTTAAAATGGTTTTGAAGTCACAGGCAATAAATGTGCCAGAACAGGCAGGGAAAATCTGGTGAGAAAACTGCTAAAGAGGGATTTGTACTAGACAGTAAGACATAGTATAAAAATTCTTTATTGAAAAGAGTATTATACTTACATAGTCCATTAGATCAATGAAAGAAAAGAGAACTTGGGACAGTCATGAATATATATGATTGTGTTTAGTGTATGATGAAACTGTCATTTTGTGTCAGCAGGGAAAGGGAAAGACTTGGTTTTCAGTAAATGATGTTAGGCCAGTGGATGACTATGTTGGGAAACAAGCAGATCACTTAAAGACATAAAGCTTTAAAAAGAAAAGAAATCATAAAAGTACTGACACTCTTGGAATGTGGGAGGTCTGTCTCCTCATGATACCAAAGTCCGACCACAAAAGATTGATTTGATGATTTAAAAACCGCAAACTTTGGTATGCCACGACTTTCCCACATTCAAAGTCAGAATACACAGCAGGACAAATGTTACTGACATGACAACGGGTTAGTGTCTTTACTATGTTAAGAGGCCTTATAGATGACTAAAAAGACAAAAAAAAGTGACTCTTCTTATAGAAAATTGGGTAAAAGATTCTTTTTGTGAAGCTGTCCTTTCACAAAATAAGGAATAGCGACAGATGGCCGTTAAACTTGGAACAGTGCGGTCAGTGTAACACTGTATCGATTAGGGGCTGCACGTATGGCCCTACAGTTAGACAGCTTTGGTTGGATGTTGGCTCCTTGGCTCTCCGGGTCTTGTTTTCTCCTCTGGAAGAAAAGAATAAAAAAGTATTTCATAGGATTATTATGAAGCTTAAATGAAATAAAGCAAAATGCTTTGGCAGTGTCTTGGGCATAGTAGTTATCCAAAGAATGAGACCCTTCCATCCTTAAAGGAAGACAGAACAGAGCGCCCAGCACTTAACAGAGTTCAGAGGAAGAACAGCGTTTTAATGGTTTGGGATAATGGGCCTTCTCTAGCTAACTTCCAGTTAATAAATATTTATGGAGGACACCTTTTCCATCAGTTTCTTGGAATGTATCATAAGGAAACAAGGATAAAGAGATTTATGTGGCAAGGAATTTTATCGTAGCATAGATTACAGAAGTGGGAAAAATGAAAATCTCTTTAGTCCACGTGAGCAAACTTTACAGACGTCAAAAGCCATGGTTTTGGTGGTATTTAAAGAAATGTTCAGAGTGTGTGGTACAATTTCACAAGAAGAAGCAAGGTACAAACATCTATGTTAGTGAGCTCCCACTTCCTCTAAACAAGGAGTATAAATACTGAGAGTAAGTTGGATAGAAGCCGAGAGAGAGTCTTGTGTTGTTGGTGTTAGGCACACGGTCATTGCCGCCCAGACAGTGTCTTCATGAGACCAAGGACACTGCCTCTGCCTGTGCTTCTCAGGGCAGGCATCCTGTGGGGTGTACCCCCCCACCCCAGCTCCCCTGGCCCAGTAGGCAGGGCAAGTGATGTTTCCCTGTGAGGAATTAAGTGCCCTTTATATTCATTCAGAAGCTCAGCAAACATTTTTCAAGTACCTACTATGTGCTGGGTGCTGTGCTAGTTTCTCTAACCTTCGTTAATTTCATGTTGTCTTAAAAAAATAAGTAGAGTGGAGGGAAATATAAGAATAGTCGTTATCTTTGCTGAGATTAGTGATTTTAATTTTTTCTACATTTCTACAGTAAAGCTGTTAATACAGTAAACCTACATTATATAATAAACTTACATTATACCATAAATTTCCATCCCTATTTATCAACCCCTGTTATCTTTTTTCTTTCGTCTTATTAAAACAGAAAATACCTTAGCTAGAAAAAATAAAGTGGAATGTTTCTTAGGTTGACTGTTCCAGAAGGGAGATCACCATGATGTAGAGATAATGGGAATCTCTTAGGGGCCTGAGTGAAGCCCTTTACATTATTTAAGAAAGAAGCTAAGTAACTAAATTATTAATGTGGTCTACTGGATTTTCAGAATTTCAGAAGAACTTTAATTCTGCCGTTTCAAGGTATAGTGGGCAATAATCAGGGAGATAAATGTACGCTTTCTAAAGAGGCAGGAAAAGGCCAGGAGAGTAGATGAAATATTTGGATAACAATTCCAGAAAAAAAAAATAGCTAAAGGAGTTATTATTGACAGAAAGAGGTGTTACACTTGAAGTTGGTTCCAAGCGTGCAGCAGCGCTAGAGAGAAAAGAAAACAATTCTTATTAGCCAAGAAACTCTGCTTCCGGCACAGCATCAAAGAATTTAATATTCTAAGTGGCTGCTGCTACCAGTTGGAAGAAAAACTGAAAACTTATGCAGAAGGCCTTTGAAAAATTGTCCAAGTGTACACTGTTTTGTGCTTTTAATTATTGGGGTTTGGATGGAGTTGAAATAAGTAAGTAATTATCGTGGTGGCGTTCTCAGGTCTGTGCTCTATGAATGAAGGAATAAGCTTCTACATGTAAAGCTAATCATAGCTATTCTTCATGTTCCACAGCACCTCTATTGACTTTTTAAAACCTTGGTTGTGGCTATTTTTTGTTCTCTCTTTGCTTATTATACTTAAACACCCATAGGAAGCATTTACAACCCAATTCATGACTTTCCCTCGCATGACGCCAATGCCTTTTACAAAAATTCTGTGTTCTCCCAGCAGTTTTTTTTAAGTTAAGTTTGTTACATGGAAATCACACATGCTATAGCAGAACCTAAAGCATAGGAACCTAACTTGGTAGGTAGTGGAGGACACCTTCAGAGATGTCACAGCAGAGGATGGGGTGATTGATGAGGTGCTGGGCACATCACGCTAAGGGCTTCTGACCTTGAGAAAGGTCATCCTGGAGGGCTTGGAGGCAAGGTAAGGACAGTGTATCAGGCAAGGGTTACAGTAGCCTGGACTAGGATGCTGATAGTAGGGAAGGAGAGAAGGGGTTAATTTGGGTGATTGCCGTATTTCTCATCCTCTTCCCCGTCACCACCCAAATAAATAGCTACCACTTAAGGAGAAATTTTCATATGCTAATAAAGAAGTGATGTGCAATTATTTATTACTTACACATTAGCAATACTAGCATAAGCGCTGTGAGATACACTCTTGTTTCCTGATCTCCTGACACATATTTACCAGTCAGATTTACTTAGGAGTGGTGTTAGATCCTTATCTCCTGGACATTAGGGACCATGTTTTCCGCTTTCGTATATTTGAAGAGCTGTGTGTACCAGTCCCGTTTCCATAGCACACATAATTTTCTCTCAGTACGTGTATGAATTCAGTATTTGGGTTCCTTTGGTATCTAATGGGAAAGTACGATATCAAATTAGCTTAGAGCTAAAAAGGGAAAGACGTACTTTTAAGTATAAAATATTACAGGAGAAAATTAATGAAAAGGTACCTCTCACTTTAGTTATTATTCAAGATACTTTCAGTTCCATTGTTTCTGGTTTTTTTTTTTTAGCCTTCTGATGAAATTGTTACATCAAGGAAAGGTTGGGAAAATTAGGGCTTGTTTGTAAGTTTGCAGATGCATTTGATGATTATTAAACATGTTGCCTTCACTGGGTGTTGTATGTAAGCAATGAGTCATGGGAACTACTCCCAAAACCAAGAGCACACTGTATGCACTGTATGTTAGCCAACTTGACAATAAATTATATTTTAAAAAATTAAAAAAAAAAAGTAAAATGTTGCTTTCTACGGTGCATGCTAGTATGAATTCTGGAAATAGGGAGGGAACCTTCCAACACAAGTCTGAAGCAAATGTAGCACAAAGGGAGGAGCATGGTGGATGGGAGCTGATAAGTAAGGAACCTGTCTTTTAGTAGCGATGCAGGAATGAAAGGTGATTTTTACATAGTGCTGACATGTGAAAGGATCTTTCTGATAGTCTCTCTTTGAACTCCCCAAACACTTCATTTGTATCCTTGTTTGAACACTGTTATATCTTTAACCTTGTATTCATTCATTCATTCATTCATTCATTCAAAAAGTATTTGCTTCCTTCTGGGACTGTGCCTTGTGGAACATACATGTCTTTACCTATAAGCAGTTTATGGAGTATAGTTCTGTTAAATATACATGCTAGATACAAACCATGTTAGAATTATACAGGCTGACCTAGTTGCAATTAGGCAGCATATGTGTGTCCCACAAGTATTTATTTGGTGGGTTTCATAAAGTATGCAGCAAGTATTCTTTGAAAGAAAGACTGTGGACATTCAAAAAGATGTCCATCTTTTCTAGAAAAAAAGCGGCAGATAAATTGGCCTCATTGGAGTAATCGTCATTCCTCTGGTTCAGTTTAAGACTTATTGTACCGTGAGCATGATGTATATGATATTAAATTACCCGTAGGAGAGCTTAAAAGCCTAGTCAGTTCGCTAGATGTTTGGACTGACTTCTAAGATGTTAATCTCCTGGTTAAAAAAATTTTTTTCTTTAACGTTTATTTTTGAGAGAGAGAGAGAGAGACAGCATGAGTGGGGGTGAGTCAGAGAGAGAGGGAGACACAGAATTCAAAGCAGGCTCCAGCTCTGAACTGTTAGCACAGAGCCTGACATGGGGCTTGAACCCACGAACTGTGAGCTCATGACCTGAGCTGAAGTTGGACGCTTAACTGATTGAGCCACCCAGGCGCCCCTTAAGCTCCTGGTTTTAAACACACACACACACACACACACACACACAGGGAGAGAGAGAGAGAGAGAGAGAGAGAGAGAGAGAGAGAGAGAGATGTTACATCTGACTTTTGGGGAGTATGGTTGAAAAGTTCAACTTATTTAACAATAACATGATTTTGTAATAATTATTGTTACAATTTGTTACAAACAAAAAATGTTTTGTTTATAGGCGAGTGGCCGAACTGTTTATGTTTGATTTTGAAATCAGCGGAATCCATCTAGACAAAGAGAAGGTATTTCCTCTCTGTTTTTTGTTTCCTCTTCTTGTTTTACTAACGTTTAGTTGGTTTCTTTGTTCTGTCGTCCTTGTGCGTTGCTTGAATTCATAGGTCATAAAAACTCGTAGGTTGTTTGTGTCAGGAGATACTTCTGTTAGTTGCATTTGAATTTAGTGCTCTCTGGAAGTTTGTCTACCACCTATGGTAATTCGGAATTAAATTGCCTGAGACAGTTGGGGTGTGTTAGATGTCATGTATTTTAGATGGGCAGTATCAGGAAAGAGAGGAAAGTGGGCAGGAGAGCTGAGCTGTGTCTGCGAAGCTCTTATCAATTCCCCAGAAGCTTTGTATTCATCTCAACTCCCATTTTACTTACTTCATGCGTATGGCATTTACCTTTACCCTCCTTTTCTTGAAACGGTTCCTATTGCATTATTTACCTAAATTACAGGCTTCTCAAGGACCAAGCACATGGGTCATGTTTTTTCCTGTTTTGGCCTCAGCAGATATTGAAAGACTGTATGATGAATCGTAATAATGCTAGCTAATACTAATCAAGTTTGATATTCAGAAGGAAGATAGTGTTGCTAGTAGAGAACCTAGGTGAATAATCTTTTATTTTATGTAATCTTCAGGAACGATGTTTTTGAAACTTTACTCAAAAGTATTAGGTAGGTGTCAAGTCAAGGTCAGTTTTGCTGGCATTGAACTTGCTGCTTTTATAGCTTGAGTGTTTCTACAAGGGTAGCTGCCCCTCCTGGCACCTAACTCCCTGGGAACTCATGAGCATTAAACATGCAAGTAAAGTAACCCTGCTGAATTCCTCTCTTATAATTTCTGTCTGTTCTCAAAGGTGCTCCACTAGGACAGATAAGAGGAGACATGTTACACTTTTTAAAAGAGAAAGCTTGAAAGAAACCCACCAACATAATGTACAGATTATAAAGGCCTGTATGTTTTTTCTGTATTCTTCCCAGGTTTTTTCATATTTAATTGTAAAGGTCTCATATGAATATAATTTCAAAGTTTAAAGTTAATGGAAGTATGTATTTTTTAGCAATCGTTAGATAACTAGCACAACTTCATAGAAATCTTAGAGGTCAGAGTATTACATCTTTATCCCAGAATGATGAAATGCTATGCCTAGAAAACATGTGAAGGCAGGAAGTAAGCCCAATGTTTAATTTCCTCGGGACTTCGACAAGTGGCAGATTCTTTGAAATAATTCATCACTTTATTTTTTCATAGTCAAAGCTTTGTGGAACATTTTGGAACTGTAGTGTAATTTCCCGATCTTTTGCCTTTTTGGTTATTCCAATGATGACCATTAGGTGGCGATAAATGGTCATAGTAGAAACAAAATAGGCCACAGGAAGTCTGGACTAATAAAGACCTTGAAGTATCAGAAAACTAAATTTTCCCATGAAGTTTGAATTTTCTATACTGTAAAATTTTTGCTTATTAATATATACTTAATCCCCCCCCCGCATCTATCAAGTGTACCTTGGCATCTTAAATCTCTTTAAAAAAATATTAGTGCTGTTTAACCATTTTTTAGGATTGTAGTACAATTTAGAATGTGCTGACAGCTACTGACCCCCTTCCCAGAAAGATGTGTATCTGATTTCACCTGAAGCCTGTCATGGGCACAGGTCCACATGCCCATCTAGTTTTCTAGTAACAATAGCTGCAAACTCCCCTTGTCCTCCAGTAGACAGGACTGATCACATGAACTATAGTTAGGTTTCATTCAAAACATCTGTGTCATCTTTGCTAATACAAGTTTTCTTAGGGGATTGTATATCCTAAAGGCATGACTGCAAGAAAATACCCACGTAGGTGTTGCCAACACCATCCATATTGTTGTCAGGGCCTCGGCGGGCAGAGTGGTCCTGCCCTGCTGGCTCCGTCTGGGTTCCCCCCCCCCCCCCGCCCTCGCTGTCCTCCAGCTAATCAAGTGTGCGCAGAGTCAGAAGTGCTAACATGCGTCCCCACTGGATGCCCGTTACACTCTTGAGAAGGCTTGTAGTAATTCCTGCCTTTCCCTCTACCTTTTTGTCTAATCTTCCAAGATTGAGGATGTTTTCAAATATGCCCTTCAAATACTCTTTTTAGTCTACATTTTTTAGTCCACAAATGCTATAAGTATCCTATTGACTAGCTTCAACTACCTCCTATTCTCCGATTCGCTTAACTAAGGTTTTTTGGGGGATAGGAATTCTGTACCTCCCAATGTTGTTAATTTCAAAGATGATATAACTTAGGCATAATAGAACTCTAGAATATATGTAAATATTAAGGATAGAAACACTATAAAAACCGTAGGATAATCATTTTGTTAGGATATTAATATCTATCAAAAATAGAATTAGCCTATTATTTATAGTACATTATTGTATATTATATATTTATAGCATAAACAATGTACTCAATATTCATTTTATTTAATATTTTTATTATCTTATTCAATATGTTGTTTTACCATCTTTATAGGTGGTCTTTGAAGTCAGTTGTGAAATATCACTTTAAATGCCTTTAAATAACTTTTACTCCCTCTGCATGTAGCGTAAGAGAGCGGTGGACCTGAATGTTAAAATCTTGGATCTGAGCAACACATTTCTCATGGGAACCCACTTTCCCAACAAGATTGAGAAGCATCTCTTACCGGAACACATTCATCAAAACTTCGTAGTCACTGGAAACCACGTGATAGTCGATGGCTTACATGCAGAAGCTCCAGACGACTTGGTGCGTGTACCCCCTTGCGTCACGGTCTAGGTCTCATCTGTGTGCTGCTGCCGTTTTAACCCAAAGTTCAGTAATGCTGTGATCCTTCCTTTAGAATACTTGAGTGTTACTAAGCCCTAAAATTGGACTGAGGGATTATTAATTCCGTAAATGCTTTGAATGATGGAAATGGTTTAATCATTCATGTCTCATAAAGAACTCCTCATTTTTAAAGTATGGTAAATAACAATTACATTCTAGACTACTCAGATTCTTACTACCTGTAGTCTTCCCTTGGCTAAAGGTGCTTTATGGCACATGCGTTGGGTAAAATTGTGTCGCCCCAGACCCTGTGACCAAGAACTCCAGTCAAGTATGTGTTTATACCCCGTACTAGTTTATGAATCTAAAAGCTTTACTCACCCTGTGTAAACCCTTGTTAATTATTAGTTTTTTAATGTTTATTTATTTTTGAGAGAGAGAGAGAGAGAGCGCAGAGAGAGGGAGGCACAGAATCTGAAGCAGGCTCCAGGCTCTGAGCTGTCAGCACAGAGCCCACCGTGGGGTTCGAACTCATGAGCCGTGAGATCATGACCTGAGCCAAAGTCAGACACTTAACCGACTGAGCCACCAGGTGCCCTGTCCCTTACTTTAATTTTAATGTAATGATCACCTGTAGAACAGGGGTGAGAGTTAGCCTATATTATTATTGCATGGGCCTTTGTGTCATGGTACTTACTATATCTTGTGCCATTTACATTTTAAACGTAGGTGCGAGAAGTCGCCTATAAAATTTTTCTTTATCCCAATGCTGGTCAGCTGCAATGTTTGGAAGAACTGCTCAGCAACAGAGACCTTCTGGCAAAGTTAGTAGGGCACTCCACGTACTCCCACAGAGCCCTCCGGGGAACAATAGCCAAAAATCCAGGTAAGCTAGCTCACCCAGCTTTTTGAAATAGGATTTTCGCAAAACTGAACTTCTGGTTTTCAGTAGCTATAAATTAGTGTTCTCTTTTTAGTATACTCAGAGACCCACTTATTGAGATTTTCTACATCTTTAGATAGACCTGACTTTTAAATAGAGCTAGTGATTTGAAATATCTTCTCTCCAACTGAGGTAATTTATTTCTTGTGCATTTTGAGAGTTAAGTCATACTTAAATTTTCCTTGATGCTAATTTAAATTCTGTTCATTTTAAGTCAGCTGGTCTCTGTGTTCAGCCTGACCACGATGGTTAGGATTGGGGTGAGAGTGGAGGAAAGATCAATGTATCTGCCGGAGACAAGTTGAATATAGGCTAGGGCTATTAAAGCATGTGGTTATATGAACCTCCTTTTAAGAGAGAAGGGCGCTGGATGGCAAGGCTGAGAAGGAACATACTGGGGTTCGTGAGAGTCTTGCCTTGTGCTCTGTTGAGCCCTTTATGATTTAGGATGTATAAAACAACGTTATACCGTAGTAATAATACAAGCGTATATAGTAGGTTTTTTTCAAAGTCATGTTAAATTGCAGTGATGGTTCAGACACCGAGTCAGGAGCAGGGTCGTTGTGATGCTGGAACTGTTCAGATTCAAGATACCTGTCACAGGTGGAATCTACAAGACTTGGTGGTGGATTGAGAGGGAGGAGGACACAAGGTGCCGGGTACCCTCAGTTTCCAGTTGTGCCTCTGGGTGGATGTGCTGTTCACAGGAAGAGGGAACGTTGGAAATGAGCTGTGTGTGCGGAAGGTAGCATCGTTAATTCCGTTCTGTCTTTATTCCTTCCATGCATATCCCTTCTCTCTCTAGTATGTTCCTGTCAACTCCAAAGTGTTCTTAAAAATGGCCATTCCTTTTGTAAACCCTGACGTGTCAGGCCTCTCTGAGAAGCCACAGGACATCCCACTCACCCCTTTGCTCATGTCGTTGCCTGCGTGGGCAACAGCTCCCCCGTCCCAGTCTGTCTGCTCAAATCCTATACAGTTTTTCAGTGCTCAGCCCCAAACCCACCTCTTTCACAACACCTTTTCAGAGACGCCCTTGTCTCTGAACCCTTTAAGTGCGTACCATTTGTTTCACCCCGTGTAGCTCCTAAATAGGTCGTATGACATTTTGTATGTTTTTCTGTGGTCGTTGTTGTCACCAGATTGTTAGGATATTTTATTATTTTATGTACAGTTGACCCTTGAACAATGCAGGGGTGCTGACAGCTCCCCACTCTGCAGAGTCGAAAATCCCCATGTAACTTTTGACTCCCCACAACTTAACCACTGATAGCCCACTATTGACTGGAAGCCTTACCGATGACAAATGGTTGCTTATCCCGTATTTGGTGGTTATATGTATTAGGTACTGTATTACAGGAAAGTAAGCTAGAGAAAAACGTTAGTAAGAAAATCCTAAGATAAGCGCATTTATAGTGCTATCCTGTATCTGTTGAAAAATATCCACACAGTTCAAACCCAAGTTGTTCAAGGGGCAGCTGTAATAATAGTATGATGGTTACTCTGGGCCCTTATTTAATGCCTCCACAGCCCTGTGAAGTAGATGTTTGTATCCACTTCCTAGGATGGGAACCCGAGGTGAGTTCCTGTGCCAAAAAGTGGCAGGGCCGAACCCTAAAGCCATGCCCTGAGCTTATGGTCTTTGTAGGCTGAGACCAAACAGACGCATCAACGACATCGTCTTCGTCCTCTGATGTCAGCCACTGATTGTGAAGGTATTCACCAAGTGCCCATGACATGTCAGCCTAGAAATAAATCCGTGTGTCACACAGATGGAAATGCCTGCTCTCGTGGAGTTTATAATTCTGTAAGGGAGATAAGAACGAAATAAAGAGGTAAAGAACGCTATACGCTACTAGTTAATGCCAGCCATGGAGAAAGTGGTGCAGGAAGACGGGGATAGGGAATGTGAGCTTGTGGGGGAGGTGTTGGGTTTTACACTGAGTTGTCAGGGAGGGGTCGCTGGGGGTGGGGCAAATGAGCCTTGAGGAGAAGGAGGTGCAGGGATAAGCTGTGGGTCTCTGGGGGAAAAAAGTTCCAGATGGAGGCACAGCGAGTGCAGGGGACCCTAGGCAGCTGGACACGTGTGAGGAAAAGTAAAAAGGGCAAAGTGGCAAGTGGGGTGAGTGAGGGGAGGAAGAAGCGGGGAGGCAGACGTAAGGGGGAGCTGTGTTCAGCAGGGCTTTTCCTCCAACAACATGGGAGGTTGTTGGGGGGTTTTGAGAAGAGGAGGAAGGTGAGCTGTCTGAAATTTTGACGGCAGAGCATGTCTTGCTGACACGGAGACAGGCTGCGGAGAGGCAGGGGTGGAGGAGAGGCCTTTTAGAAGGTGTTTTGCAGTCACTGGGATGAGAAGGATGGCGGCTTGACCAGAGGCTGGCAATGGAGTCATAGGATGTGTCAGATTCTAGAAATACAGCATTTCGAAGGGGAACCAGGGCTTTTAACCTGATCAACTGAAAAGACATAGTGAGTTACTGTTAACTAAGAGGAGGAGGATTGGAGGCTTGGTTTGGTTCAAGTTAAGTCGAGATACCAATTGGTGGTCACGTGGTGATGTTGAGTAGGCAGGAGTTGAGGGGAGGGCTCTGAGCCAGAGAGATAAATTCGGGTCTGTATTTTAGGTCATGAGATTGTATGAGATGTCCAAGGGAGTGAGTGCATTTGAAGAAGAACAGAAGTCCAGGGACTGAGCTCTGGGGTCCTCCAAGTTTAAGATGTCAGAGATAATGAGGATAAGCTAGGAATGGCCGCCAAGAAGGAGCATCCGTGCAGGAGGAGGAAAGTGAACAGAGTGGGTGGTCCTGGAAGCCATGCGAGGAAGTGTCTTAAGGGGAGGACAGTGAGCAGCTGACTCAAATGCTGACACTAGGTTAAGTCTAAAGAAGGTCGAGGACTGATCGCTGGGGTGAGCAGTGTGGATTGGGGGGTCACTGGGCCTGCAGGAGCTAATGCCAGCATCATTACCAGCAAGTCCATTGCTTGCCAGGTGGTTTGTATGGTCATATTTTGGGGTTTGGGCTGTTGTGCACAGAGCCACATAGGATGTGACTCTGTGTCCTTAAGGAATTTAAAATTTAGTTGAGGAGCTCAGTGCTATAAATATAAAGATAAAAAGTAATACTGATCGGTTTCTTTTCAGTGCCAAACGAGTGGTAAGTGTAGATAAAACAACACTAGAGGATTTTAGGAGTTCGGGAAATTCATCAGCTGCTTAGGTAGTTGTTGAGGGTTTCATGAGGGAAGTGAAACTGGAAATAGGTGGTGAAGGAATGGTGAACTTTGAGCAGAGAGGAGGGAGGTAAACAGAGGTCAAGATGGGCACTCGAATGACAGGTGAACTAGGAAAGAATTCTCCAGTGAGGCATTTCTTTGTTTTCAGGGGCTTTGAAACTCATTCTTTTTAATAGGACAGTTTTCCAGGTAGGTTAAGTGAGGTAGATTTTCACACATAAGATAGCTAGAAAAACAACAAATGGGTGAAAGTGAGTAAAAATCTTATTTAGAAATAAAAAAGCATGCACAGACTTACTTGAACTTACTTCTCTCTGGCAGCTGGTGCAATACCCTGAAATAAGATTTCATTTTTAATGAAATCATGGGTTTTTTATTAAAAGGCCCAATACCATTGAATATGGCACATGAGGTAGTGTTTTCAAGATTGCTGTTTACAAGGCGTGTTAGGTATCGAGAGTGGCAGGAAATCCCACAGCTTCTTGGTTTAGGTTAACCTCCATTCTTTTCCAGGCTTTTCTTTTACTCAGAAAGGAGATAAATTGGAGATGGCGAGAAACTTAAAACCATATACAAGATCATCTGGAAAATATAAAAACAGTGTTTGTGGCAAACTCTAAAATGCATGTGAAAGCTCTACACATAAATCAGTGGCAAAAAGTGGCAAATTCAGAAGTATACGTGAAGAATTCCCTGTCGTGGGAAATAATGATAGTTGCCCTATGTTGCCCTTAGGAGTTTGTAATATAGAATGGCTATGGCCCAAGTCTTTAAGTGATCAAAAAAAAAAAAAAAAAAATTTAGCAGAGCTTAAATTTCTAATGTTTTAATTTTATTTTCTTTTGGTATTGATCCTGAATAGATTTTTCAGCAGCTATGGATAAAAAATAAAAATGGTTATCCAGAAAAACATTGATTTTTAAAATCTAATTTTCAGTGACTCATTCATGTAAATTATACTGATTTTTATGAACAAATCAGAGTCTAGCAATTTTTTTAAAACTCAAGAAAAATTAAGCAGGTCTAAGAAACTTATTTTTTCTCTTACACATATGAGTAGGTACAAACACATTGACATTTTGGATTCTTTTTTTTTTTTTTTTTTTTTTTTTTACCTCCCCATTCACTCCTTATTTTGGGGTATAACTGAAGGGTTTGGATTATTACTATCTTCATTAAATTTGTTTCCTGATAAATTGTTCATCATCATTTGGAAATATTTATTATATTCCTAGGATATGTTAGCAACCCTGGCACCTTTTGAAAATGATCACTTTAAGGGCATTGTAATGTATAGATTATGACCATTACATTCTAATTTTAATAGGTATGTTCATTGTATTTTATATAATTAAAGACATTCTCTTTTGTATTTCATTTTAGAGACGGTCATGCAGTTCCTTGAGAAGCTATCAGACAAACTTTCGGAAAGGTTAGTTTTTATTCTGCTCTTTCGATGTGTATCATGTTGTTTTAATTTTTTTTTAAATTCATTTTATTCATTTTTGAGAGACAGAGACAGGGCGTGAGCGGGGGAAGGGCAGAGAGAGAGGGAGACACAGAATCCAAAGCAGGCTCCAGGCTCTGAGCTGACAGCACAGAACCTGATGTGGGGCTCAAACTTGATGTGGGACGAGACCATGACCTGAGCCGAAGTTGGACGCTTAACCGACTGAACCACCCAGGCGCCCCAGAAGCTTCATATTCTATAAATTTAAGCACATATTTGACTATTGCCCAGCTAGGGGTTTTCTCTGGGAAAAAATTATGGATGGAAATCTTAAATATAATCTCTGTTAGTGTTTTTTTTTTTTGTAGAAAGTGATTTGTTAGTCTCTTACCTTTTTAACGTATAGCAAAAAGCAGTTATTTAAAGTTTGCTGGTTAATACTTTGCATGTTTGTGTAACATTGCCCATTTTCCCAAGCTTTAATACTATCAAAACCTTTATCTGTCTGCTAGGATGTTTTCAAGGTAGAAACTACAGTAATTTACTAATGATATATTGATGTCCCTTCTAATACAGGTAAAATTTGGATTAATACTGGCTTACATTTGCACTACAAATTACTTCTAGTTTTATCATGAATATTGGAAAGGTACATAAGCAAAATTATTAATGTAATTATTAAAATTTTCTCCTAATGATAAACCTGTTTTACAGAACTATAAAAGACTTTGAGATGATACGAGGGATGAAAATGAAACTAAATCCTCAAAATTCTGTAAGTGATGCTTTCAGAATATATATGTATTTTTAATGTTTATTTATTTTTTGAGAGAGAGAGAGAGAGAGAGAGAGACAAAGCACAAGTGGGGGAGGGGCAATGAGAGAGGGAGACACAGAATTGGAAGCAGGCTCCAGGCTCTGAGCTGTCAGCACAGAGCCCGATGCGCGGCGCAAACCCACAAACCGTGAGATAATGACCTGAGCTGAAGTCAGATGCTTAACTGACTGAGCCATCCAGGTGCCCCGGAATATTTTTATTATATCAACAGTCTATCAGGTGGGGTCCTTATCTTTGACTCGAACTTTCTTGTGATATGCCGAAGGTGTGTATAGTCTTGTTTGTTATCTCTGGTCTTGATTCTGATTTTTGGGTTTGGTGAATAAAGTGTGGAAATACTTGATCCATACGTCTGAGTCTGACATTTCTAGGAAATCCAGTATTTTTATTGGTTAGTTGACATAATGCACACACATACACTCATACATGTATGCACACCTATAAGTGTATATTAACAACATATGTTCATATACACGCATATGAAGGCTGCTCTATTCTGTGGAAAGTGGGCTTCTCAGTTTGAAGCAGCGTTTCAGGAGGTTTGATGGAGGACTGACCCCACAGGTGGCAATTTCACCATCAGTGTTAACATTACAGTTTACTCTTTGCTTTGCTAATTTATGGAGCTCAATTAAATAGGTCGATGTGGACTTCAAAGGATACCCCATCTTAAAACCCTCAGGTATTGTTTTCAATCCTAAGATTAAATGATTACTTGATCTTACAGTACAGACTGAAGTGTCTTTATGTCCAGAAGGATGCCCGAGTGATGGTGTGGCCCGAAAAGTGATGGGTTCCAGGTGTGAGGACCCTCGTTCTCACTTGGGTCAAGGGCGCTTACCGAGTTGCTGGGTGCTGTCATTGGCAATTCTTGATTTGGTGTTGGCTGCTAGAGCCAAAGTCATAGAGCACATCTAGGGGAGACGAGCCTTGCAGATTTAGACACTATGTACCAGTGTCTCAGATCCAGCCACTAAGGAATAGAGTAATCCTATCAAATTCACCAATTTCGAGAGTAGCACGTCAGTTTGCTTATTTATGGTAGGAGCTGTCTAGCCAAGTAACTAGACAGCAATCTGCAACTTTGGCTTGGTAGGTGGATCCACTTAGGAAACTAGATATAGACCAGAATTTATTTTGGTGAATATAGAAATAGAAAAGATAAAATATGCAGTCAGAAGCTCCTTCCTTACAAGCTAGTATGCAACTATCCTCTGTAGACCTTTTGTATACAGGTTATTCTGCAAATATTTGCAAACTGCCTGGTCTTGTCATGAATTCCCTGTTGTGGTGAATGGTACCACCCTTCACCCTTCACCCTGCAACCCTGGCCAGACCCTGGACTCGTTCTAGGCCAGTAGTTCTCAAAGTGTGTTCCCTGGACCAGAAATGGTAGCATCGCCTGGAACTGTTAGAAACACAAATTCTCCACCCCCCCCCCCCATGAGACCTGCTGTATCTCTAGCCATACAATTGGGTTTCAACAAGCCTTTTGGGTTATTTATCTCTTCCCCCTCTCTGCCCACATATAACCATTTACCAAATCCTATAGATTCTACCTTCCAGAGAACTCTGTTCTCTCCTCTCCATGCCTCTTGCCACAGTCCTGGTTGAGGTCGTTGTTACTTCTCACCCAGGTCATAGTTGTAGTTGCTGAACTATTTTTCTAGCCTTTTGTTCTGGCTCCTGATTTGGGCTGCTTAGCAATGTGCCTAGCTCAGTGTCAGCACTTATTTGAAGTATGAATGAATGAATGAATGAATGACTTGCCATTAGAAGGATTTGGGCAAAAAGAAGATCTGACCTTGTCACTCTCTTGTTTAAGATTTTCAGTTGTTTGCAATTCTCAGATTCACTTTCCTATTCCTTTTTTTTAAAAATATTTATTTTTGAGAGAGACAGCGAGGAGGATGAGGTAGCAGGGAGAGAGGGGGGGAGGGGGGGAGAGAGAGAGAGAGAGAGAGAGAGAGAGAGAATCTCAAGCAGGCTCCACACTGTCAGTGCAGAGCTTGAAACCACAAACCATAGGTTCATGACCTGAGCTGAAAACAAGAGTTGGACACTCAGCTGACTGAGTCCCCCAGAAACCCCTTACTTCCTATTTGTTAGCTTTCCGAACAAGGCTTTCTTTCCTAAATTTGTTTCTACCTGCTTGTGTAGCCTTATCTTCTGCTGCCGCTTTAAGCCAAGTTAGTGTCCTGTGTTCCCTCCTAACTAATGCCTGTATGATGCTCTTGTGCTTTTTTTGTTTGTTTGTTTGTTTATTTTGAGAGAGAGAGTTCTAGAGTGAGCATGGGAGGGGCAAAGAGAGAGGAAAAGAGAGAATCCCAAGTAGACTCTGCACTGTGAGCATGGGGCCTGACACGGGGCTCAGACTCACAAACTGTGAGATCATGACCTGAGCCCAAACCAGGAGTCGGACGCTTAACCAGCTGAGCGCCCCCAGGTGCCCGTGAACTGAGAATTAAAAGGATAGAGGTAGTATGGATAGAAGCCAGCATTCTTGGAGCTCTGACTCAATGCCAGGTATTCTATTTAATAGTTTAGGTGCATTAAGAAAAGCTGTTTTGGGGGCGCCTGGGTGGCTCAGTTGATTAAGTGTCTAACTTTGACCCAGGTCATGATCTCACGGTTCATAGGTTGGAGCCCCGCGTCAGGCTGTGTGCTGACAGCTCAGAGCTGGGAGCCTGCTTCAGATTCTGTGTCTCCCTCTCTCTCTGCCCCTCCCTTGCTTGCACTCTGTCTCTCTGTCTCCCCAAAATAAACAAACATTAAAAAAATAAAAAAAATGCTCTTTGGGGGGTGTTGTTGACTCATTCAACAAATAACTACTGAGGCACTGCTGTGTCCCAGACAGTGTTCCAGGTGCCAAGATGTAATTGGAAAAATGCACACAGGGTCCCTGTCCTCAGGAAGCTTACCCTGTAGGGGAGGAACTCATAGTAGAGACATGAAAAACAGAATCATGAGCTGCCGTGTCATACGGTGATAAGGGCGATGGGAAAATGATGTGAAGAACGCGGCGGAGGTAGCTGTTGTCTGAGGACTGGGCCCAGAAGACTTCTCGCGTAAGAAGACACTTGAGCGGGGCCCTGGGAGGAAATGAGGCAGTTCAACACCCAGATCACGTAGGGCACAGCCTTCCCAGCAGAGAAAGCGGCTGCCCAGTGTGCTCGGGGACCAGTGAGGAGAGCAGGGCAGTTGCTGGAGCTGGGCTTAGGGTCCACAGGGCTGAGCCCAGGTCGCGTAGAAGGGACACGGGAAAGCATTGGCGAGCAGAAATAACTCTTCCAAAGTAGTACAATAGTGTGGATTCAACATTTGAGCTTGGGCATTCCGACCTCACAGCCTGGGCTGTTAGTCACTCCTGTCACCTGGACAGCTCGTGGGGGAGGAGGATCTTTCAGGGACTCAGGCTTCCCCCCGCCCCTCTTCAGTATTATGTACCAGTTGTCAAAACCAACTGTGATGACAGTGCTTTTTTCCGACATATTTTCTTTGCCATGATTAGAGTTAATTCTCCCTTCGTTACACTTGAAATTGTTGCTTTCATTTTGGCGATCCATCCTAAGCTTCCTGCTTAGATTTAGAAAGACCTCTAATCTACCTTCAGAACCCTAATCTTACCTGCAGTGTTTTTTTTTTGTTGTTGTTGTTGTTGTTTTATAGTTTATTGTCAAGTTGGTTTCCATAAAACACCCAGTACTCATCCCCACAAGTGCCCTCCTTTGGATAACATAGGTGACATTTTGGGAAAAATTTCAACATGGCTAATTTAATCTATTCATATTGACTTTTTTAAACATTTATTTATTAATTTTTTTTAACATTTATTTATTTTTGAGAGAGAGAGACACACAGAGCGTGAGCAGGGGACGGTCAGAGAGAGAGGGAGACACAGAATCAGAAGCAGGCTCGAGGCTCTGAGCTGTCAGCACAGAGCCTGACATGGGGCTCGAACCCATGAACTGTGAGATCATGACCTGAGCTGAAGTTGGCCGCTTAACCGACTGAGCCACCCAGGTGCCCCTCATGTTGACTTTTATAAGTTGACACTTTACATTATTTACTTTCCCCCAAAAACCTGGGACATTGTTTTACTTATACCATTTATACTATAAATATACCATTTATACCATTTATTTGTACCATTTTATTTATGTCATTGATGATAGGGAAGTCAAAATAAAGAGGGGGTATTTTTAGGGTTTTTAAAAAACTTATATAGTCATAGGTTTATATTTGATAAGCTGGCAAAATTCTTGGTAAAAACTGTGAAGTCGTCCATAAATTTCATAGCAATGAATTTTTCCATTGCAGGAATTAATGCCTTGGGACCCCCCCTACTACAGCGGTGTGATTCGTGCGGAGCGGTAAGTTTTGGTTTTGTTTTTGTTTTAGAAATCCTTATGTATGAGAAGGAAGAAAGAAACTCTTTATCGAGCACTTTGTACATGAACCGTGCAACTACTGTCCTCACGCAGTTGCCCCGCATTAGAAGCTGGTGTGCTCTTCAAGTGCACGCCCCGTGCTGTCACTGCCAGCATTTGCCCCCATGTTCTTCCTCTGTTTAACACCTGTGCTGTCAGTCTCAGTCTTGTCTACCCGTCCCCCAAAACTCCTGTCATTTCCTGGTTTACAAGTTTTAAATCTCTCCCTGTGGTGTCCAGAATCTGGTGCCTTCTTGAGGGTAGCCTCCAGGGCTCCTGGAGTGTTTGGGGGGCTGGGACTTCAGTTGTCTCTTGTTTCTGGCCCAGGGCGGCTGCTCGGCAAATGTATGTTGACCTAATGAAGGAATAGAGCAGTACTGGGGATGGTGACATGTGGCTTTCTCATATTTCCTCATTTTTATTTGAACATATTGTGAACATAGTATTGGCACATCTGGAAGGATACATGTGAAATTAAGGTTTAGGACAGTTAAGTCCTCCTCCAGTTCCATAGTCTCCTTTGTTATTATAGTATGGCAAACTAGTAGGCAGGTATTTTTTCCCCTTAATATACCCTATTTCTGTCATTTTTATATTTGCATGTAAACCCAAGAAATACGGAGGGCTGTTCAAAGTGAACACATCTAAAAACCAAAAAAACAAAAATAAAAAAACCCCAACAACCCAAAAAGCAAAGTGAGCACGTTTAGAAATGTTTATGTCCCAAACAACTTGATACCTGCAATAGAAATTTTTAAAAACCTACATACTACCCTTCAACAGATTTTTAACGTTTTTCTCTTATAGTTCCTTCTTGAGCTACTCAGCTTTAACCATGAGAGTTAAGATTGATTTAGGTAATGGAAGAAAAAGTTTTGTGCCTTTTTCTTCATTAAAGCATGCTGGCGTACGTAGATCATGATAATATACTTATTTCATTGGTATTAAACTCTAAAGTCTTTTGTTCCTATGCATTTTTCAAGCATCAAGTGAAGGGTAGTAAATGCCTCACTAAAATTAGACCTTGTTTATTTTAATGATTTTCTGGGGGCATTTGTCATAAAGGCAGAAAATAGTAAGTTTAGGTGCTCTTTTCTACACCAGTAGGAGGAGGTGTTCTAAGGTCTGTCAGTGTGTTGAAGGGCTTACCCACTTAATATTCATTCATTTTCCCCTCTTTGGCTTCTCTGTGACATCTCTGTTCCTTAGACTAATCTTACTTACAAAGCATATTGTTTCCTAATACTTTGTTAGCTACTGTTTGTTGTACACACATCCCAGATTCAGCACAAGCCACCTTCTCTAAGGAAGTACGTAAACCATCAATCAAAATCTGTAATCATTTGATCATGATACACAGTGAGTGCTCAGAATATATTCTAGCCCAATAGAGTTATTTCACAGATGTGTTTTATTGTTGCAGAACTTCAAACCTTACTCCCTTATCATTACAGAAAACCTATCATTTCTGTTTTAAAACTTTTTCGAAGAGAGATTTGGTTTGGTTATTTATAAGGGAACACTAACTTTTTATTAATCCTTTCTGTATCTACATAAGGTTTTTAAAATGTTACTGCAAAGTAATGTAAATTAGATGTGTTCGTTTCTGAGTTTTGCTATGTGATTTTTATGTATTCCTCTGTATCATGTCCTCTGCCTCTTATTATTTTAATGAATGCCTTAGCTTTAAATTTCTGTGATATTTTTGTGATTTAGCTTTACTCTGTGAGTGTAGGATGCCCAGATGGTGGTTCTGTGGAAATGACATGTGGCTATTTGAAGACTTGGAAAGATATCATCAATTATAAAGTATATGCATTAATTAGGAGTATGAGATCCCTGAGCAGTTTGATAGGAATCTTAAAAGATATTGAATAAAAGGTGGTGACTTCCTCTTCTCCATTTTTCCTTCAACAGATTTTTACCAAAAGTACAATATTGCAAAGTCTTTGGTGTTGCTGACGGACTCTAGAGTCAGTACTTAGGGGTCTCTGAGCCC
This sequence comes from Cryptoprocta ferox, assembly GCA_028646485.1. Taxonomy (NCBI): domain Eukaryota; kingdom Metazoa; phylum Chordata; class Mammalia; order Carnivora; family Eupleridae; genus Cryptoprocta; species Cryptoprocta ferox. The sequence goes on from CM053574.1 coordinate 72,721,749, forward strand.
CCAGATAGGGTGGGAGTGCTCTCTCCTTGGGACTGGCCACAGAGACGGGGTTTACTGTCTACATGGGCCATTATTGAGTGGTAACACCCAAGGTCGTGCCAGTGTGGTCTGGAGTATGTCTCCTGAAGTCTGGGGGGCCTGAGTTAGTACTGGCTCCACCACTAACGAGCTATCCATTAGCTTCGCAAAGTTCCTTGTCCTCTCTTAGCCTCTCAGCAAGGGTATCTACAAAATGGCGGTTATGACAGGCCCTACTTTGTAGGTCAGGATTAAATGAGATAATGTTGGCATTATGAGTAGTAAAATAACATTATATGGAATCGGACTTCTGTGGACACTCTTCTCGAAGATGATCTACTCTAAGAGATGCTTTTTAAGTCTTCTTTAAAATCTTTTGAAGGAGTAGTCACTTCTCTCTGAAGTCTCCTCTAAGAAAAGACTCCTCTAAAGTGTAATGAATATATCGAATTAGCTGTAGAATGTTCATCCGACAAGCTGTGAATGATATAGAAGAAACACAAGGACAGGGAAGTCTACTGCGCCTGTGCCTCCCAGAGCATCACTATGTCCAAACCCTGCATCTGGCTGGCAGGACAGCTCACCTTGGGTCCCTTTCCTCTTGAAGGTCACAGGATTGCTACTGCCTTCAAAGTACAGTTGGAGCCGTCATTCATGGCCTCTAGGATCTGGTCACAACCCGCTTTTCTTTAGCGATGAATACATGCACACCCACGGTTATTTGTTGGGTATGGCCTGCCCTTCTGGTATTTCCTACCATTTCTCTTCCTTTACAGTTTCCCTCGGCCAGACTCAACTCTGCATCTCACACTTAGATCCCTTTGTGTCTCAGACAGAGCCTGTGTCTGGCTGCTAGTAGTGTTCCCCTTGCCTTCCTTTGCTGTCTTACTTGTGAAATTTTGCCAGGAGTCCATGAAACCTCCCGGTCTGCCACAGCCTCTGTAGTTCTGTCACCACTGCACTTACAGCCTGCCCGCAGCACTCTCGACCTTCTCACAAGTTCCTTTGGGGTCCTATGTTAAACGTGTCTTGTCAACCACACCTTAACGCTCTTAAGAACAAAGTTTGCCTTATTTTTTCTTATTTGCAGTTAAATGTGAAATATACACTCTGGACTCTCAGTAAATGCATATTAGTGAATAGCCATTGCTCAAGACTGTGTCTAAACCAGTAGTTGGAAATCCTTATTAAAAGCAATCCAGTTGTAAAGAGAATAACATATCATGTATTTGTGAATGGCCTTTTTCATCTATCAGATTTGTTGAAAGCAGGGTGACCCTCTGGGAGGTCTTCATAATGCTTATTTGTTGACAGAAGTTTCCACCAGGCTTGTTGGTTCTTGGAGTTAAGAAATCGCCAGCTCTTCTAGGAACGCAATGTAACCTACTTGGCATCCACGAGGGGCTTTACTGAATTTACTTAAAGTTTCCATACCAGGTCATGTGTTTGGCTCTTAACTCTGTTCAAGGAACCAAGAAAAGGGATGCCGAAATGCTTCAGATGGGATCGTAAGAATCGGGGCCGGGGCGGGGGGTGGCAGTTAAACATCTATTTTAAGTAGCTTAAAAAGCAAATGATTGAGTTTTGGTTTGAGGTTTCAGTAATCTTGATTGACAAGAGTAGGCTGAGAGGCACAGGTAATGGATGAGAAAAGAGAGCGAGAATAGAACAATTTGGTTTGGAGGTTGGAAGGAGGGAACGACGTGAAGACTGTTAAATTCCTCTTCTTTCAAGTAAAGACTGAAGTGTGTGGTTTGACATGAAACAAAAAATAGAAGGCTTTCCCTGGTTTGAGTTAATTCTTCAAGTTAACCCCTGGGACCTTTCTTTCTTTTGCTTTTCTATTCAGATTCATTTCAAGTTTCTTAAATGTTCGCCTAAAGAAAGGAAAGAACCTATTAGAAGTAAGATAAGAAATTAATGTGTTTTAAAACCACCCAAGGTTGATCCTGGGAAATAGTGGCATGAGTGACCGATAGAAATCTTAAAGAGCACAGAAAAATCTTTATTTTTTTTTCAAGTTTTAGTGTTGGAATCTTCATGGGACAGGAAAAGTCATTCTTTAAAAATTTTTTTTAAACCTTTATTTATTTTTAAGACAGAGATGGAGGGTGACTGGGGAAGGGGCAGAGAGAGAGGGAGACACAGAATCCGAAGCAGACTCTAGGCTCAGAGCTGTCAGCACAGAGCCTCACGGGGACTTGAATTCACAAACTGTGAGATCATGACCTGAGCTGAATTTGACCAACTGAGCCACCCAGGCGCCCACAAATTTCAATCTTTAAATTATGAAAAGTATATATACAGTTATTTAAAATTTAAATGTGATTTTTGAACAGGCTGTACATTCGTATGGCTCAAAAAGTCACAACAACTTTAAATGATACCCACTGAGGGGCGCCTGGGTGGCTCAGTTGGTTAAGTGCCCATGATCTCGCGGTTAACGAGTTGGAGCCTTGCGTCGGGCTCTGTGTTGACAGCTCAGAGCCTGGAGCCTGCTTCAGATTCTGTGTCTCCCCCTCTCTCTCTGCTCCTCCCCGGCTCATGCTGTCTCTCTTTCAAAAATAATACACGTAAAAAATTTTAAAAAGTACTCACTGAGAAATTTTGGTGTCATATCCATCCCTGCCCACAGCCCTCCCCCTTGCCCCTGTCCCTTAGAGGTAATCTTTTTAAAGTTGTTTAAAGCATCCTGCGCTGTTCGCTGTTTGTTTTCAATGCTCGTCAACTTTCTTTTCTGCCAACAGTGAGTTTCAGTGACTATTACTTCATTAATTTTGGTGATATTTTATAGAAGGATCTCATTGGGAAGTGGAATTCAGTATTGTCTACTCCTTGCTAAGGTGTATTCTCAAAAGTTCAAGAGCACTCAGCTAATGAAATAGGAATATTTTTGTTTTAAACTCTTCAGGGAATCCTGAATTTTCACAGACAGCTGACTCTGGTATTTCAAGATAATAAATATTTGTTTGATGTGCGAAATTGTATAGTTTATTGGTTAGTGTATGTGCAGTGAGCTTGGTGCTGTCGGTGTTGAGAACAAATAACCTTCATTAATAAAACTTTCAAAATAAAAGTATAAAGAATGACATAGGTAATTCTTTATAGGTAATTCTTTATACTTTTTTATTAATTTATTCATTAATAAAACTTTCACAATAAAAGTATAAAGAATGATGTAGGTAACCCCATGTATTCATTTCCCAAATTTAGTAACTACCAACCTGTACCATATTTGCTTCATTATCTCTTTTTTCTTTTCTTTCTTCCTTCCTGTTACTAAACCCTAGACCTCCTGTCATTTCATCTCGACATGTTTCTTGTATATCTCTAAGGAATATGGATATTGTCTTAAATCGCTCCAGTGCCATCATTGCCCAAGAAGGTTCACAGGTTTAGTAACTACCAAAACTGTACCATATTTGCTTCATTATCTCTTTTTTCTTTTCTTTCTTCCTTCCTGTTACTAAACCCTAGACCTCCTGTCATTTCATCTCGACATGTTTCTTGTATATCTCTAAGGAATATGGATATTGCCTTAAATCGCTCCAGTGCCATCATTGCCCAAGAAGGTTCACAGCAGTTCGTTGGCATCATCTAATACTCAGTCTGTATTTATATTTCCTTGATAGTATTGGGTCTGTTTTCTCCCAGGCAGCTTGTTGGAACCAGGGTCCAAACAAGACCTACGCGTTCTATCTGGTTTTTCTGTCTCCTGAATCTCTTACTGGAGAGCAGGTGTGCACACCTCCTGCCCCAGTCCCACCCCCATCCCTTTCATACCATTACCTTGTTGCAGACCCAGGTTACTTGTCCTGCAGATGTCCCAGACTCCTGGGTCTATGCGGTTGCTTTCTTGTGGTGTCACTTTGCTGCTTCCTCCAAGCTGGATGTTAAGAGAGCCCCCGTTACTTTGGGTTGTTCTGCTTACTGTTGCAATTCAGGCCTGACCATATACTTCTACGAGTTGATATAACGAGCAAGCCAAATGAGAGACCGTTCCAAGTAGAGGTCCCACTGCTATCCTGAGACGTGGCTTGGGCTGCTGGGTTAGGGGTCCTGTCACCCATGCCACAGCGACATAATGTGGTCACCCTTTCTCCCTGACGCCAGGCCTGCTGGTTCATTTTCCCGCTTCTCTAGAGTCATGATGAAATCGTACTATATTTGTTAACTTCAGTTTTGGTGTTATGTTAACTACCATCTCCGGTGAGATAAGTAGACAGTCTGTTCCGTCAATAAGGAGAATTGTTCTCCGATTACCAGGAAGCTTGGCTAGAGAAGTTTTCTTGCCTTCAGCCTCAGAAGACAAGATAGAAACAGCTGGCAATGGCCGATTCTTCATAAAACAGAGCAAGGAGAAGGTCATCTTTATTTTCATTACAATCGAATCGCCCAAAGGGTAAACAGGTTTTAGCATCGTTTACTCCTTTTACTACCTTCCCTTGGTTTAACTGGATGAAACGGTAGCTCTCCCTGTGGCTTTCAAGACTAAACATTTAAAAGTACCATCCAGCCGTCACTTTAAAATAATGCTTAGACACTCATTCTTGTTGCCAGAAACATCCTATTTCATTTTTTCTTGATACAGTTAGCAGCCCCCCGATGTGTGCGTTCTCCCTCGCCCCCACACGCCCTCCAGCAGGCTCTCTTGTCCCTGCTGCGGCCAGCTGCTCTAGGTGTTTGCCATGTGGTGCGAAAGTCCTCTGACATTCGCTAAACCTCCTGAGTGGCACAGGGCAAGACCGAAGCCTGTATGCACCTGCGGTTTCAGCCAGGATTCACTGACTGCACTTAATTGTTTTCACGACGTTCAGTGCCAAGGTGTGTTTGGAAATAACGTCCAAGTTCTTTCTGTAATCCCAGGTGCCTCGGAGGTTGAAGTATAAATCTGACTCATAGGTGGTGCTTCGTAAGTACGGTGATACATTGATTTTTTCTTTTTTCTCTCTCTCGCTCTCTCTCACTCACTCAAAAATAAACATTAAAAAAAATACAAGTATTTGCCTTTCCCCTCCCATGACCCTTGGAGAGACTGTCTGTAGTCCTTGTTTTTTCTTTAAAAAAAATTTTTTTAATGTTTTTATTTATTTTTGAGAGAGACAGAGTGCAAGCAGAGGAGGGGCAGAGAGAGAGGGAGACACAGAATCCGAAGCAGCCTCCAGGCTCCCAGCTGTCAACACACAGCTTGATGTGGGGCTCGAACTCATGAACTGTGAGATCATGACCTGAGCCAAAGTCGGACGCTTAACCGACTGAGCCACCCAGGTACCCCTAGTCCTGTTTTTTCTTGCCAGACCTCTCCCAACAGTGGTCCACACTGAATGCTTCCTCTTCTAACAGCCAGAGCCTGAGTCTTAGCCCTGATAACCCATCAGACTGGTCTTCCCGAGTTCCCAACCGCCAGCCAATCATACAGTTCTGTAACTCTCTTTAGCCCTCAACACCCCGTAACCGTGGCAGTTTGTGGCATTGGTGACCATTTCCTGTTTCCGAAAATTCTTTCTTCAGTACATGCCCCCGACTCCCCCTTCTGGTCTTTGTCATCACCCTCCCATTTTCTCTTTTTACTTCTCTTCTCTAAATTGGCAGCTTTAGGAGTGCACTCAGGGTTCTGAGGCGCCGGGTGTGATCTGGGGCTCCTTTCCTCTCACGGCGGTTTGGGAGAATGGGTAAGAATGAACGTGCAGTCTCCCTTTACTTCTGGAACTTATAACAAGCCCTTGGGGAAAGGACTTCAGTACCAAGGTGCTAACCAGAATCATTTTCTCTCAACTCCCTACCATTGTCATCCCCTTACAAAGAAACCCTCAGCCCTTTCACTTACTACATGTGACTTGGGGGAGATTACTTCCCTTCCTGTAAATCTTCATGTAAATCATGTCACGTGGGGAGTAATATTATTACCTGCAGGATTGTTTCTGCTCTTAAATGAGGTACACATACTCTAAAGGGCTTAGTCCAGTGACATAGTGACTGCTAGTTGCTATCATCGTTGTCATCGTGACTCAGGGACAAGTTTTGATTTTGTAGATTACATCGAGGGAAAATGGACTTGTTTGCCATATTGAATCTCCTCTGATGTTTCATAATAATGAAGCTTTGCAGTCAAGACTCCATCCTCTTTAGCACTGTCAGAAGAGGTTTTCTGCGGCACAACATTGCTTATTTCTCTCTTCCTGCTAGCTGCTAATGGTGGCTGCTCCCACACGGCATGCATTCTTAGAGACACCCAATACGTGGTGCGAAATAACAGCCATCAGTATAGCTACACCTACATCTTTATACAATAAGAGAACAGATCGGGAGGGTGAAATAGGAAATGGGATGCTGTGATACTGGGAATGATAGGTAATAATAGGTATCATTTAAAGTTGATAGACGAACAAATAAATGCTTAAGTGTTTAAAAAAGTGATAGAACCACCAGAGGAGGAAAAGCAGACTATTAATACCAAGTTACCAGAAAGAAAAATAATATGCTGCCCACAGAGCCAAAGAAAGAAAGAAAGAAAGAATTAAAAAGAATATAACAATTACATTAGCAAGAGGGAGGACACTGGCCATTTTTGCGCACAGTTGGTAGAAATGTAAGTTAATGCAGATTTTGTTTTGGAGGATGATTTGGAATACCAATTGAAAAATCTAAAATCTCAAAGTAAAATAAATACAGTTAAATTTCTCAAAATTTTTAACATCTCATGCTCTTTGCAACAAGGTCACTTCTGCGACCTGTCCTGTGGGTAGGCTTGCGTGGTGTGACAAGGGTGTGGGCCGCAGGACCGGCCGTAGCAGAGATGAAGTAACAGCAAGCCGAGTCCCTCGGAGGGGCAAAGGCAGAGCAGTGTAGGGAGGGTCACCCCGGGTGCGTTTTCTGTGGAGAAGTTAGAGTGAATTACAATGCGGTCATCAGTCTGGCCTCTCATGTCGTCACCCTGTGTGAGCCCTCCCCAACGTCACGGGAAGGACACTCCCTTTAAAAGGTGCAGCACTTCCTGGCCTCACCTCTCCCGTCCACGCACATTAGAGTGGGCGACGTGCTAGTGGAGTTATGGCGAACGCTTGTCCTGGATGGTCCCGGAGAGAGAACGACACAGGGCCTCGCGTACCGAAATTGACAGCATTTCAAATTAGGTTTTTGTTAAAAAAGTTAATTGCAGAACAGTATGAATGGTAGGATTCTATTTGTATTATATATATATCTATGTGCTTCGTATTTGTATATAGATCTGTTTTTCTGTATAGGTGTGTACTCTCATTTATATACGTAAACATTTTTACACAAATAAAATCAGGATACACAAGATATGGTTTCTATGCCCCCTGAATGGTGGGCATAGTGAGCCAGGGGATATTATTTGAGACTTTTCTTTTTAAACAGGGAGTTTATATTACTTTAGAGGACATTTTTTTCTTACTTCAGATTAAAATCGTTCGCTTTTTAGCATGTGTAATAATTTATACAGAGTTGGAGTTGTTTGTAGAGTATTATATAAACATAATCTATACTGAATTTTTTTTTCCTCCAAGCTAAATTGGCTTCTTGAATTTTATCTGACTACCACTTACAGGTAAGTCAGTAAATATTTTCAGGTTATGGATAGCATATGTTGTTGTTAGCTCTGCTGTGTTTCTTTTCTGTGAACATAATCGGATAATTTACATGTTTATTATAACCCACGAAGATTTGATTTTAAGATATAGATTCTTTTATTCTCTTATTTACTTTTTCCCTTTTCCCTCTTTTATGAAGTTAAAATGCATGTAATATAAAATTTACTATGGTAGCCATATTTAAGTGTACAGTCCAGAGGTATTAAGTGCATTCACATTGTTGTACGGCCCTCACACCATCCAGCCCCTGACTCTCTTCTTCTTGTAACTCTGAAACCCTGTGCCTATTAAGCACTAACTCCACATTCTCCTCTTCCCCCAGCCCCTGGCAACTGCCGTTCTCCTTTCTGTCTCTATGATTTTGAGTCCTCTAAGTGCCTTACACAAGTGGAATCAGGCAATGTTTGTCTTTCTGTGACTCTGGCTTATTTCAGTCCTCTAAGCTCATCCCATGTCATAGGACATTGCAGAATCTTTTTCTTTTTTAAGGCTAATAATATTCCTCTGTGTGTGTGTGTGTCTGTGTGTGTGTGTGTGTGTGTGTGTAGGTACATCGCATTTTACTTATCTCTGTGGTATATAGACACTTGGATTGGTTCCATTTTAGTTTTGTGAATAATACTGTGAACATGCATGTACAAATATCTGTGAGAGACTCTGCTTTCAATTCCTTTTGGTTGTATATCAAGAAGTGAAATTGTTGGATCATATGGTAATTTTATTTTTTAATTTTTGAGAAACCTCCACACTGTTTTCCACAGTGGCTTTGCCGTTTCACATTCTTACCAATAGTGTGCAAGTGTTGCAGTTTCAACACATCCTCACCAACATCATTGGTTTCTGTTTTTGTTTTTTTTTTTTTATTTGGATAGGGGCTGTTCTAATGAGTGTTAGGTGGTTTCTCATTGCAGTATTGATTTGCATTTATTGCAAATGTTGAGGCAAATGTTGATGTTAAGCATCTTTTCGTGTGCTTATTAGCCATTTGCATGTCTTTGGAGAAATGCCAGTTCAAGTTCTTTGCCCATTTTTGAATTGAGTTATTTGAGTTTTAAGTTCTCTATGTTCCGGATACTAATCCTTTATGAGGTATATGGTTTGCAAATGTTTTCTCACATTCTATGGGTTGCCTTTTTACTCTGTGGATAGTGTCTCTTGGTGTAGAGATTTAAAAAGTTTTTGTGAAGCCCAGTTTGTCTATTTTTTCCTTTGTTTCCTTTGCCTTTAGTGTCATATTCAAGAAACCATTGCCAAATTCAGCATCATGAAGCTCTTATCTTATGTTTTCTCCTGAGAGCTTTGTTTGTTTTAGGTCTTACATTTAGGTCCTTGATCCATTCTGAGTTAATTTTTGTATATGGTGTTAGGTAAGACTCCAACTTCATTCTATTGTATGTGGATATCCTCTTTTCCCAGTACTGTTTGTTGAAAAGACTGCACACTGAATGGTCTTGGCACCCTTGCTGAAAATCATTTGACTCTGTATGCAAGGGTGTATGTTTGCCTTTATGCCAGTACTGCACTGTGTTAATTGTGTTATTTTTGTACTAGGTTTTAAAACCAGGAAGTGTGAGTTCTCTAGTTTTGTTCTTTTTCAAGATTGTTTTGGCTGCTTGGCATCTCTTGAGATTTCATGTGAAATTTAGGATGAGATTTTTTCATTTCCTCAAAAAAGTCCGTGGGATTTTGATAGGGATCACACTGAATCTGCAGATTGCTTTAGGTAATATTGACATTTTCACAATATCAAGTCTTATAATCCATGACCATGGGATATATTTCTACTTACTTATGTCTTCCTTAATTTTTTTCAGCAGTGTTTTGTAATTTTCATCGTACAGGTCTTTCACCCCCTTGATTAATTCCTAAGTATTTTATTCTTTTTGATGATACTATAAATGGAGTTGTTTTGTCATTTCCACCTCACGTTGTTCATTCTGTATAGACATGTAGCTGATTCTTTGTGTGTTGACTTTGTTATCTTGCTACTTTGCTGAATTTATTAGTTCTTATAAACAATAATACTAATTAGTTCTACATATACTATTGTATTATCTACAAAAAGATAGTTTTACTTCTTCCTTGCCAATTTAGATGGCTTCTGTTATTTTTCTGCCCTAATTACTCTGTCTAGAATTTCCAGTGCTTCACTGAATAGAAGTGATGAAAGCAGGCAATCTTGTCTTGTTCCTGACTTTAGAGGAAAAGCTTTAGGTTTTTGGCATTGAGTATGATGTTTGCTGTTGGTTTTTTATATTTGGCTTTTATTATGTGGAGGTAGTTTCCTTATATTCCTAATACGTTCAGTGTGTTTATCATGAAAGTGTGTTGAATTTTGCCAGATGCTTTTTCTGCATCAATTGGTATGATCATGTGGGTTTCTTCCCTTCAGTTTATTGATGTGGCATATTACATTGATTGATTTTCGTATGTTGAACTATCCTTGCATTCCAGGATTAATCCCACTGGGTTGTGGTGTATGATGCTTTTAGTGTACTACTGAATTTGGTTTGCTAATATTTTATTGAGGATTTTTGCATTGATGATCATCAAGGATATTGGCCTATAATTTTCTTATAATGTCTTTGGCTTTGGTATCAGGGCAATGCTCTCCTCATACAATGAGTTAGGTAGTACTCCTTTTTTAATTTTTGGGAAATTTAAAGAGGATTGTTATTTTGTATTAATTTTTTTTAACATTTATTCATTTTTGAGAAACAGAGCACAAGTGAGGGAGAGGCACAAAGAGAAAGGGAGACACAGGATATTATCAGCAAATAGTGAAAGGTTTACTTCTTACCAATTTGGATACTTTTCATTTCTTTTTCTTGTTTGATTACTATGGCTAGGACTGCCAGTACAATGTTGAATAAAAGTAGTGAGAATGGACATCTTTGTCTTGTTCCTAATCTTAGAGGAAAAGCTCTCAGTTTTTTACTATTGAGTATGATCTTAGCTATGGGTTTTTCATATTATGAAAACCTTTATTATGTTAAGGTATGCTTTTTCTAAACCTACTTTGTTGACAGTTTTTATATCATGAATAGATGTACTTTGTCCAATGTGTTTTTTAAAGATTTATACCCAAATATTTTAGGGTAGTTCTTTTTTCTGGTATTACTGTAAATGATATTGTGTTTATAATTTTAAATTTCGGTGTTTATTGTTGGTATATACAAAAGCAATTGGTTTTTGTATATTAGCCTTATATCATGCAACTGTGTTATAATTGTTTATTAGTTCCAAGAGTTTGTTAGTTCTTTGGGATTTTTGACATAGACAGTGATGTCATTTGTGAACAAGAGCAGTTTTCTTTATTCTTTATGTCTATAACTTTCATTTCCTTTTCTTATTGCATTAGCTAGATATATGATGTTTTAGTGTAATTTTTCTGTAGATGTTCTTAACAGGTGGAGAAGTTCCCCTCGTTTCCTCATTTGCTGAGAGTTTTTATCTGAATGGGCACTGGATTTTTTCAAATTTTTTTTCTGAATCTACTGATAAGATCATGTGATTTTTCTTTTTTTAGTCTGTAAATGTGATGAATTACATGAGTTGATTTTCAAATGCTGAATCAGCGTTGCATATCTGGAATAAATCCCATTTGGTCATGGTGTAGAATTGTTTTTATATATTGTTTTATTTGACTTGCTGATATTTTCTTGAGGAAATATTTTTGCATGTGTTCATGAGAGCTACTGGTCTGTAGTTGTATTTGGGTTTTGTTAAGGTAATGCTGGCCTCATAGAATGAATTAGGAAGTATTTTTTCTGCTATTTTCTGGGAAAGATTGTAAAAAATTGGTATAATTTTTTCCTTAAGTTGGTAGAATTTACCAATGAATCCGTCTGAGCCTGATGTTTTCTGTTTTGGAAGGTTATTAATTATTGATTCAACTTCTTCAGCAGATATAGGCCTATTTAGATCATGTATTTCTTGCATGACTTTTGGTAGATTGTGTCCTTCTAGGAATTGATCCATTTCGTCATCTAGGTTATCAAATTTTTGAGCATAGAATTGTCATAATTTTCTTTTATCTTTCTTCGATGCCCATTTTATCAGTCGTGATATCCTCTATTTTATTTCTGATATTAGTAATTTGTCCTTTTCCTCTTAGTTAACCTGGCTAGGGGTTTATAAATTATCTTTATATTTTCAAGGAACCAGCTTCTGGTTTCATTGATTTTTCTCTATTAATTTTCTATATTCAATTTTATTGGCTACTGCTCTGATTTAAAAACATGTTTTTCTTCTTATTACTTTGGATTTAATTTGCTCTTCTTTTTCTAGTTTCCTAACGTAAAAGCTTAGATTATTGACCTTAGAACTTTTGTCTTTTCTAATAGATGCATTAGTTGCTATGAATATTCCTCTAAGCATTACTTTCACTGCACCCCACAAATTTTTATAAATTGTATTTCATTTTCATTTTGTTCAAAATATTTTAAAAATTTCCTTGAGACTTCTTTTACTCATGTGTTATTTGATAGTGTGTTGTTTAATCTTTAGATATTTTAGAATTTTCCAGCTATCTTTTTTTTTTTTTTTACTGATTTCTAGATTAATACATTGTAGTCTGAGAGTATTCATTGTAAGATATCTGTTCTTTTAAATTGTTAAAATATGTTTTATTTCCCAGAATGTGGTGTCTCTTGGTGAATGTTCCTTGCCACTGTTGTTGGATGAGCTTTCTCTAGATGACTATTATATCCAGTTAACTGTTGGTGCTGTTGAGTTCAACTATATCCTACTGATGTTCTGCCTGCTGGATCTGTCCATTTCTGATAGGTGCGTGTTAAAGTCTCCAAATATAATACTGGGTTCATCTATTTCTTCTTATAGTTCTATCAGTTTTTTACTCACATATTTTGATGCTCTGTTAAAATACATTAAGGGCGGTATAGACATTAAGGTTGTTATGTCTTCTTGGAGAATTGACGCCTTTATCACTATGTAATAATGCCCATCTTCATCCCTGATTACTTTTTCTCTGAAGTCTGCTCCAATTGAAATGAATGTAGCTACTCCAACTTTCTATTGCTTAAGGATTCATACGGTATTTCCTTCTCCATCCCTTTACTTTTAATCTATCCATATTTTTATAATTAAAGTTAGTTTTTTATAGACAACATATAATTGGGGGGTCTTGTTTTTCTAATCTTTGTTTATATTCTCTGGTATTTTAATTGTTCTATCTAGACCATTGATGTTTAAAGTGATTAGTTATATAATTGGACTAATGTCTACTATATCACCATATTTGTTTTTGTTTTTTATTCTTGCCTTTCTTCTTTCTTTCTTCCTTTTTTTTTGTCTTCCACTATTTATTCTACCTTATGGTTTGATTTGAGTATTTTATATGATTCCAGTTTTTCTCCTCCCTTTTTCCATTTTTTAAGTATTTGCCCTAACATTTACATGTAGGTCCACTTCAAATAATACTGTACTGCATCATGGTTAGCACAAGTACCCAGTGCTTCTTTTCAGTCCTTCATAACATTGCTGGTGTGCATTTCACTTATTTCTAAGCTACAGTCTTCTAGTACATTGTTGCTGTTAGTACTGTGAAGAAACTGTTATGTGTTAGATCATTTAAAGGTAAGAAATAAAAATTTGTTATATCTTCATTTATTTCTTCTCTAACACTTCTTCTTTTCTGTATATAGATCCAAGTTTCTGACTTCTATCATTTTCCCACTTCTTAGAGAACTCCTTTTAACCTTTCTTGCATGTCAGATCTACTAGTGAGAAATTCTCCAAGTTTTGTTTATCTGAGAAAGTATTTCTCCAGTTTTGAAGAGTAATTTTGTTGAATACAGAATTCTAGGGTTGTGGTTTTTAATTTCAACACTTCAAGTATTTCTCTCCGTACTCTTCTCAATTGCATGGTTTCTCAAGAGAAGTCTGATGTAATTCTTATTTGTATTTCTCTACGGGCAAGGTGATTTTTTTCCCCTCCAGCTTCTTTGGAGATTTTCTTCCTTGTCTTTAATTTTCTGTAGTTGAAATATGATATTCCCAAGTGTGTTTCCCCCCTGCTTGGTGTTCTGGCTGTCCTGATTCTATAGTGTGGTGTTTGTTTTTAACTTGTAAAGTTCTCAGCCATTATTACTTCAGATATTTCTTCTGTTCCTTTCTCTCTCCGTTCTCCTTCTGTAATTCCTATTACATGTACATTACATCTTTTGTAGTTATCCCACAATTATTTGGATCCTTTCGTCTTTTTCATCTTTTTTCTCTTCTTATCATACTCTTGGAAGTTTTTATTGGCATTTCTCCAAGCTCACTGATGGTTTCCTCCACCATGTCCAGTCTCCCATGAGCCCATCACACGCTGTCTTCTTTTGTGTTACATTGTTACTCATTTCTAGCATTTCTTTTTGATTCTTTTTTAGAGCTTTCCTCTCTCTGTTTACATTACCCATGAATCTTGTATATTTCCTTAGCCCCCTTGGCGAGTTAATCATAGTTGTTCTGAATTCTCAATTTGGTTATTCTTACATCTCTAATATACCTGAATCTGATTCTAATGTTTGTTCTGTTTCTTCAGACAGTATATTGCCTTTCATCATGACTTGAAATTCTTTGGTGAAAGTGGGATATGATTTACTCACCGGCTAGAAGTTGGTTAGGCTGTGTTTATGAGTATAGTGGCTGTGGTATTAAAAGCTAAAGTTTTTCTTCTCTTTCTTTTTTGTCTTTCTTTTTTGTCTCCCATGTTGTGTTTGGGTTTCCCCGGAGACTTCTACTTAATAAGGTATGCAATGTGTAGTTTTCAGGTGTATTTCACAGGATCCCCAATTGCCCTGGTGGTGAGGGGTGAGGGGAGGGGATGCATCCTGTAGTCTGGTGATTAGGTCTGTCTTTACTGGGCCTGTGCCCTTTGGCTCCGACTTTCACAAGTGCTTTTCAGTTCCCCTTTTCTGCTTTCATGAGACAGGGGGATTGGGTTGCGTATTTCCTTTCTTCAGGTAAGTTAGGCTCTGGTAAGATCGTTTCTTTTGAGGGCAGCCTGATTTAAGAATGACAGAATGCTCCGGTGTACTTCACAGTGGCTCGTTTTTACTTCCCCCTGCTGGAAGCACTGGGAGAATTTGTCTCCATCTTTATTGTGAGAATCTGGTAGGGCTCCCAGAGGAAGAAACTCCTAAAGTGTGGGGGTCTTCCCTTAAACTGGGCCTCCCTGGAGTTTTTAATTCAACGATCTGTCCACACTGAGTGTCCAGCAATTTGTCCGTTGTAGTTTAAGTACAGGCTACACTGGAACGTTCCTTGGTACTAGGCTACACTGGAACGTTCTCTGAGCTGTAAGTCTCTGTATCAGACAAGCGTCTTTATAATTTGGGGGGGACAGTGGTTTGCTCTGTGACCTCAGTTCTCTGCCAGATGTAAGAAGGGTTGTTGATTTTTAGTTTGCTGAGCCTTTTTCTTGTTAGTGCCTTCCAGGCTCCTTAAGTGCCAGACCAGACACCGGAAGCCTCCATTATTTCCTGCTTTTATAGCACGGTTTCTCCCGTTTCCATGATGTCCCTTCCTTCAGTGCCCTGACGGCTCTGACTCATCACCTGTCTTCACCTGGAAGGTCTGCTGTCGGGCCCCTTCTCACACTCCATCAACCTTCCCAGTGACCCCTCTCCTCCTGCAGCTTTAACTGACACCTGATTCAATGACTCAGCCATCCTGTCCATCCATTTGCTTACGCCAGAAACCTGTATGTTGTTCTAGACCATTCTTTCTCACTCATACAGCCCTGAAACATCTTCATCTCCAAGAAAAACAAACTCATAGCTGCCTCTTCATCCTTGCCCCACTGCCTTTGCTTATATTCAGAGCGTGGTTCACCCTCTGCTCTCTCTGCGTCTCCTGCGTTCCTCCACGCAGTGTTCCAGAATGCATCACTTTGCCTCTGCGTTGTCTGCAAAAGCATTCTCCCACGTCTCCCAGTCCTTAGACGGTTCACGGAGAGTGTGGACATATTGCACTAGAAATTCCGTTTAGATTCCTCTTTCTTTATTTCCGCTTGTAAGACTGTATCTTTGTTGTGCTTTGAAATGTAGTAGAAGAGCAGCACATGCATATAGTGTATCATATGCGTACATGAAGGTTGAGTACTCAAAACGTCTCAATGATCGGGGCACATAATCCGAGAGTTGAGAGCCCATGTGCGTCCAGTGTGAGATCCCAGCCGCTCAGGTGTGTGTGGGGCCCTCCGTTCTCTGGACACCGGTGGGCCCCTCCCTCTCTTCCTGTTTACTCCCAGCATCATGGACTCGCTCATGTCCAGCCACCTGGCTTCGATGTTACCAGGCTGCGTCATGACTTCACACTGTTGCTTCTCCCTGGAGTTTGTTTATTACTCGCCCCTGCCCTTAGGCCTCATCCCCACCCCAGCCAGCCGGCTTCTGTCCCTGAATTCCTCTCTAACCCCTTCCTGTTTTCACGCTCCCCTGCACCAGTGAAGTCATCACCCCTCTTGTGGTCCCGCTGTCTGTGTCGTTCACTCAGCTCTCCTGCCGCACCTCCAGCACCTGCTCTGTGCTGCTGCAGCCTCGGAACACCGGGGTCGTCCGTCCACCTCTCTGCCTTCTTCGCAGTGAGCTCCTTGCAGATGCTCTCCCCTCCTTCTCGACAGCCTGCATGAGTGCATGAATAAATGAAGGAAGGTACCAGACTGCTGACATACCTTTTGCCAGTTAGATTCTATTTTTATGAAAAATCGATCAGGAATTAAGTTGTATGTTTGTGGATTTCTATAGCCCAAATCTCTTTTGTGGTATAATTTACACATGCTCACTAAATCCAATCCCCCCATTTAGTAATAGGCATACGTCTGTGGATGTTTTACATGTAAGTTGGTGTATGTGTGTGTGTGTGTTTATTTTGCTTAATTATTCTTTATTGAAGTATAGTTGACACACAGAGTTCTGGCACTTTTGGGCCCCAGCACAGTGATGTGACAAGTTACGCTAAGCTCATCACAACCACGGCTACCTTCTGTCACCGTAAGCATGTATTTTGTTAATTCCAGAGAAGGGATACAGAATAAGCACCTCCTCTTATTCTAGAGCCATTCTTTCCAGCTGTGGTCACAAAGTTTGGCCTGACTTAATGACTCAAGAATGGACATTCACATCACATCTTCTGGGTGTGCCTTGGTTTATGTTGGAAGAGAACACAAAAAGTCATTTTTGAGTGAAGAATGATTAACCTTACCAGTATGTTGGGCTTTGTTTAAGGTGTATGATAATAAAACAGATAAATTAAGATCTGGTTATATACGTTCCAGAGATTTTTTTTTCCGTTAACAAATATTTTATTAGAGGGAAAATTTAAATTCATTTAGTATGCCTCAGGTCTTGCGCTTGTTTACTATTTACTTGATGTAAGTCCACAAGTTTTTAGAATATGCCATATTTCATAAAGTGAACTTTACCATTATAGCTCAAACGGGTCAGATTTTGTCTGCAGGTCTGCTGAAAGGAACGTGTGTAGTGTGGGTAATTGAGATAGATTGCTTAGTTAAGTCAGTGAAAGTAAATAACCTGAAAGGGATGAAGATTACAGAATGGTGTGTCTACCTTAATTGCTCGTTACTAAAATAACTCTTTTTTTTAAATATTTATTTATTTTTGAGAGAGAGAGAGTGCAAGTGGGGGAGGGGCAGAGAGAGGGAGACAGAATCCGAAGCAGGATCCAGGCTCTGAACTGTCTACACAGAGCCCGACATGGGGCTCAAACCCACAAACCTTGAGATCATTACCTGAGCCAAAGTCAGACACTTAACCAAGTGAGCCACTCAGGTGCCCCTAAAATTATTCTTAATGCTAAGAACTACTGCTTACTACTCTTTATTTAAAAAAATTTTTATGTCTTTATTTTATTTTGAGAGAGAGACAGAGACTGAGCAGGGGAGGGGCAGAGAGAGAGGGAGACACAGAATCAGAAGCAAGCTCCAGGCTCTGAGCTATCAGCACACAGCCCGACGCGGGGCTTGAACCCACGAACTGTGAGATCATGACCTGAGCCGAAGTCGGATGCTTAACTGATCTGAGCCACCCAGGCGCCCCTACTACTTACTACTCTTACTACTAATAATTGGACTGCCTTTCTTCTGAAAATCCCTCAAAAGATAGAACTATACCTTTCTAAGGGCACCTGGGTGGCTCAGTTGGTTGAGTGTCGAACTCTTGATTTTGCCTCAGGTCATGATCCCGGGGTTGTGGGATCGGGTCCCAGATTGGGCTCCATGCTGAGCGTGGAGCCTGTTTGGGATTCTCTCTCCCCTCTCTTTCTCTCTCTCTCTCTCCCTCTGCCCTTCTCCCCGACTTGCACCCCCTCTCTCTCAAATTAAAAAAGAATGAAATGTACCTTTCTGTTTTCAGTCCCCTTTTTTTAGCTACCATGGTCCTAGATTTTTAAATGCAGAGTTAACTGAGATTTTTAAATGGAGAGTTAACTGAATTTACCTTAAGAAATTGCAGTAAGCAAAAATGCTGTTGAACCTCTTTTCTTTCTTTTAGGTATAATATTGAGCCCAGTTTATATTGTCCATTTTTCTCCCTCGGAGCATGCATGGAAGGCCTCAATATTTTGTTTACCAAACTGTTAGGGATTACGTTATACGCGGAGCAGCCTGCCAAAGGAGAGGTGTGGTGCGAAGATGTCCGCAAACTGGTAAGCACGTGGTTAGTGTGACGTTGTGTGGCCTTCTCTCTTGGGTTTAGTAATGGAGTTACTAGCACTTTCCTTCTCCAGGTAGCTTTGCCCTGATGGATCCTGCCTCGCCTTATTTACGTTTCACAAAAAAATCCAGATCACCACTTCTGATTGAGGACACTGTACAAAAAACAGTTTTCTCTAACATCAGCTGTGGCCCCATATTGATAGAGACATACAATGCCAGTCAAGAATCGGGACTTGATAGAACGGTGAGGCTTTGTATGTTGACCAATCCTAGTTCAGGGAAATTTGCCATTGCTTTTCATGTCTGCAGTGCTCAGTGTCACTTTTGATTAATTCCAGAATCCATTGCTTCTGTCATTTGTACTTTTTCCCAACCCCCTTTCCATCTTGTGGGTGCTTATATTTGCTTAATATATTGAGTTATCTCCCGTATTCTGATTGACTTCTTTGATAATAATGTCAAGCCTGGTGTCCACCCTTCTCCTGTTGGGGCCCACTGTACTTGAGATGCAAATATGTGTATTTTTTCCTCATTTTAAGATTGTGAGGATTTATTGCCTTATCTGTTTATCAGAAAAGCTCTGTGTTGCTGTTTTACTTCCTACCTGTATGCGTCCCACACTTACTCCCTTCGCTGTGTGTCGAGAAAAGAATGCCATCTCACAGGCTCCTGGCTGCCTTCTGGGAGCTAGCCGTGGTGATGGAAGTGGAAGGGTAGAGTGGGACGCACTTTATCACCGAACTGATCTGCCTGCCTTGAAGTACGGACCTCCCAGAGTGGGGAGTCTGGTAAAGTGCAGAGATACAGTCAAAGAAAAACTGGTAACAGAGTGAAAGGACAAAATGCAAGTAAGGAGTAGGTTCCCCCATTAAAGAGTGTGGGCACCACCAGTCATCCCCGCCATGCACCGTGCCCCACCAGTCATCCCCGCAATGAACCATGGGCCCCACCAGTCATCCTGCCACACGCCATGGGCCCCACCAGTCATCCCCCACCACACGCCATGGCCCCACCAGTCATTCCCTGTCATGTTCCGTGGGCCCCACCAGTCATCCTGCCACGCGCTGTGGGCCCCCCCAGTCATCCCTGCCACGCGCCGTGGGCCCCACCAGTCATCCCCGCCATGCGCCGTGGCCCCACCAATCATCCCTGCCACGCGCCGTGGGTCCCCCTTGGGCTGCACTATTTGCTGGTTTTGTTCACTGCTGATGCCCAAGTGCCCTGAGAAATTCCAAGCACCACACAGTGCTTACGAGATGCTTACTGAATTAACGAACACATGCTTGCACTAGGTCGTGAGGCATAAAGCTGAGGTTCCCTGTGGCAGAACCCACAAGTTGTGACAGCACAGGAGACGAGCTGGAGCCCAGCTGTCGAGTTCTTGAGCTGTGCGTCCTTGAGAGGCCCAGTTCGAGGGATGGGCAGAAATAGTAATATTGATCTTCCGCTGAAGCCGGGAGCACCCTTTTGTTGTATCTGGACTTGGGGGTTAACACTTGGGGGCATCAGCACTTATCCCCAGGGTATGGGCAGGCTGTGCACAGTCTAAGAGTGGGGTTTGGTAGTGGTGAAGTAGGGCATTGGTGGTCAGGATGAAGGGCTTGGACAAGGACGGTTTCCTCTCCCAGACAGAATTCCCAAATCAGAATCCCCTGAGAGGTGAGGAGAAACTGGAATCTATTTCGAGATGATGTGGGATGCACGATGTAGTAAAGTGTCCATAATAACAGCCATGGGGGTGTCTATGTGGATTCTCATGAGGGATGTTTTCCCACGGTTAGTTTCTGATTCACCCCTACATGTCCTTTTCTTCTAGGCTGTGGTTCATGAGTCCGAAGGACTGCTGGGGTACATTTACTGTGATTTTTTTCAGCGAGCAGACAAGCCACATCAGGTGATGCTTTATTTATAAACTCATTTCTGTGGAAGTGACCGGCCATTCATTTGTGTTAATGTGAACTTCACGTCTCACTTTTCTGCTTCCCTGACATTTAGAACACATCTCAGTGTTGGGCTTCCGTAGCGTTTAGAAGGCATTAACTGTAGTTACTGAGTATATACGTTTGAAATTAGGATAGAATTCAAAGGTAGTAAAGGTTATGGAAATAATTACATATATCTGTATCGGCCACTTTTTTTTGGGTCATTTTATGAGCCCTTCTATGTGCCAGCCATCGATTGCACTGAGTCCTTTACACACATCATGTCTTTGAATGTTCATCTCAACCTCCAACACTATGAGGAAACAGGACAGAGAGGTTAAGTTACTTGCTTAGTCACACAGCTAGAAGGATTTGCACCCAAACATTATTTTTTTTAAATGTTTATTTTATTTTTGAGAGAGAGAGAGAGATAGAGCATGGGTGAGGAGGGGCAGAGAGAGAGAGGGAGACACAGAATCTGAAGCAGGCTTTAGGCTCTGAACTGTCAGCACAGAGCCCAATGTGAGCCCAACACGGGGCTCAAACTCACAAAGTATGAGATCATGACCTGAGCCAAAGTTGGATGTTTAACTGACTGAGCCACCCAGGCGCCCCTGAACGTCCTGACTAGTAGCCTCTTATCTACTTTTCATAATTGAGAAGGCTCTTCGTTCAGCATTATAGAAGATACGTCCATATGGAAACCTTATCAGCCAGCAGTCCACCCCTTGTATAGAAAATGTGATGTCTGTTTTCTTTCACTGCGTTCCAGGTTTGCTGGTCAGTTAGCTTTAGCAGTTTCAGGTAATTTTCTGGGAAGTAGCAAGAGTTCGGGTTTTAAGTTATAACAGAAATCACGGCGCCCTATATTTGACTAGTGATTCGCACTTTCCAGAGCCTTTGAATAGCTGTGAGCTTATGGAATCTGGGGGGCTGCTCTGGGATTTGACAAGGGAGAGATAAGGCTCTTGGAGGCAGAGTCAGTGTAGCTGTCAAAGGTGGGGCCAGAGTCTAGGTCAGTAGACCGCAAGCCCTGCATTCTGTCTCTTAGCTGGTGGAAAGTCCAGGTTGGCGATGAGGAGCCCCAGTCCCTACCAGGCGGCCCAGGTTCAGGTCCAGCATGTGGCAACCCTGGCTGTATGTCCTTGGGCTTGTGGCTTAGTATTTCCACATCTCGCTTTCTTTTTCCTCATCTGAAAAATGAGATACCTACCTCAGAGGGCTATTATGAAGAATAAGCGATACAATGTGTATGAATCACAGCCTGTTAGAGAAAGTTACTCCAATTTCCTGGCTTTGTGATAGTTTAGAGTTCATCACTTCTGAGGGATAAAGGCAACAGGTGTGAGAAGTGTCTCCTAGTTCATCGCCTGACGCGTAGAAGTTCAGTAAACATGAATGTCACCTCCCACCCCAAGTAGTAGCTCCATGTCTGTCCCTTCCCACCTGCTCGGGGACAGTTGAGGGTGTGGATCTAAACTCTTTGTTGACTGTGACTCTAGCATCTGGTATAGCATCACTTCAATACATATTTTTGCAGTGAATGAATTATTTAATCAACACAAGCTCAAGGTGTTACGGGGGTTTTAGAAAACTTAAAATTTTAGCAAAATAAGCGTTCTGAAAAGCGTCTGTAACTAAGTGAAGAGAAGAACAGAATTAAGTTAAAATTTGAACTCCAACATCTTGGTGTGATTTTATATTTAGATTACCTAATACTTTCTTCTCTGATTCTTTTTTTCTGTCTCATCAAGGATTGCCATTTTACAATCCGTGGAGGCAGGTTAAAGGAAGACGGAGACTATCAGCTCCCAGTCGTCGTTCTTATGCTGAATCTTCCCCATCCCTCAAGGAATTTACCAACTTTATTAACTCCTGGAATGATGGAAAATCTTTTCCATGAAATGGGCCATGCCATGCATTCAATGCTGGGACGTACTCGTTACCAACACGTCACCGGTGAGCCTCGAAGAGGGGACTTCTGTTGAACAACGATCTTTTAAAAACATGTATTCTATTTTAAATTGGGGGCAAAACGCTCTTTATTCAGAAAATATCATTTAATATTGTCGGGCAGTCATCTACTGCACATTGCCTTGTCTGGTCCTTCAGTTGTATACAACCCGACCATCTGACAGTTTTCTCCTTCCTTGCTAACAGTTCTGACCAAGGATTATCCCATTGTCTTCTGAGTTTGCACCTTTTTCATTTTATTGTGTTTTATATGGAGTTTAAGTTTTTGGACACTCTCTCTCTCTCTTTTTTTTTTTTTTTTCCTTTTTTTAAGAGAGAGAGTATGAGTGGCGGGGGAGAGGGGGAGGAGGGAGTGAAAGATAATTGTAAACAGGCTCCACGCTCAGCATGGAGCCTGATGGGGGGGCTCAATCCCACTACCGTGGGATCGTGACCTGAGCTGAAATCAAGAGTTGGACACTCAACCGACTGAGCCATCCAGGCGCCCCTGAAATTTAAGTTTTTGGCTGTGTGTGTGTATGAGTAAATACATGTCTCTTTAGTGCCTAGCACAGAGGTAGTGAGTAAGTGAAAGAATGTTGCCTCTTTTTTTCCAAAATCAGAAAGCATATTAAAACCAGTTGAAGAAGTAAGATAAGGTACTTTTCATTTTTCTTCTACTTTCCCTCTATATAAAATGACAGCCCTTCATGCTGGTGTGTGGCCATATTTGATGATATTATATATAGACTTCCTTCTCTGTTGTCCCATCTCTAAGTCTTAAGCTCTCTGTCATGTATGGTCACCTATAGGTGACCTACTAAATTGCTGTCATCAGTATTTATTAACTATTTATTTTGGGGAAGGAGAAGATACTTGAAAAGACTATAGATGAGCTGGACAGAATCATAAAATGTCATCAAAAAGTTCTTACAGGATTTGTTGCTTTAAATAATTTTATGTTTAAAACATTGCTTTTCTCATTGAGGGATTGACTTTGTTACAAGGAGCAAACAGTGGTTAAAAAAAAAGTACTTTTAAAATGAAGGACAGAGATAAAGAAGGTGTGGTACATACATACAATGGAGTATTACTCAGCCTTAAAGAAGAGTGAGAACTCGCCATTTGCAACAACATGGACAGAACGAGAGTGTTGTGCTAAGTGAAATAAGTCAGAGAAAGACAAATACCAGATGATCTCATTTATATGTGGAATCTAAAAAACAAGTGAACAGCAACAAAAAAAAAAAACCCACCACAAACAAACAGACTTTTCAGTGTAGAGAACTGGTGGTTGCCAAAGGGGAAGGCGTCGGGGGATGGGCAAATAGGAGAAAAGATTAAGAGCTCTTAGCTTCCACATATAAAATAAATAAGTCCTAGAGATGAAAAGTACAGCACAGGGAACAGAAGCAACCAACAAACAAGTAAGTGAAGGATAAAAGCCATTTAGTGGTGGAATTCAGCAAATTAAGTACAAATGGTACCTTAATTGTAAGAATGTTTTAATTTGTGTCTCATGTATAGCCCAGCATAGCCGAAGACAGATTTGTTTGTAGAGGGTGTGAGCCATGGCTTTACAAGGTGTTTTATCCAGCTGTGCAAATATTTTGTTTTACTTTTGATATATAGGAAAATATGTGGGATTATAAACTTCTCTGCAAATATGTACAATAATTTTATAGAAGTAAAATATTGATTTAATGCATTAAATCTTATCATACTTCATCAGAAGTACAAATAAAAGTTTTAAAAGAGTACATAAAAAGAAAGATAAATATGCTGATTTGATTCACGCCAACTGTTTTTTCGTTTCCCCCCGTTTTAGGGACGAGGTGCCCTACTGACTTTGCTGAAGTCCCTTCTATCCTGATGGAGTACTTCGCAAATGACTATCGAGTGGTTAACCGGTTTGCCAGACATTATCAGACGGGCCAGGTAGGGGAGAACGCCACTGCCTCGTGTACTCAGGGGAGGGGCGGGGGGCGGCTTTCCTGACCTGCAGAGAGTGGAGCCGCTCAGAACGGTCACCCTCTCTCGTTCCAGAATCCTTCCACTTTATTATTATTTTTTTATTTTTTCCAGCCAGAGTGGCATATAGTCCTGTATTGATAAATAGCACCTCTTTATTATAGGCTAAGTCATAGCCCATCTTGTCTTCACAACCGTCCCTTGAGGAAGGGGACTCGTTCCTGTTTTCTGGAGGAGGAAACAAGATCACTCTGTTCAACGGGCCTTCCAATCTGTCTCGCTCCAGAAAAGCCATTGCTCTTTCCTTCCTCTTTCATTTATGCCTCTGACTCTGTGTTCCTTTGTTTTGTAAAACGGAACTGCGATGCCCATTTTTCCCATCATGCCCTGCACGATAGGTCTGAAAATTCCTCCATTTCAAGGTTTTGATTTCAATAGTTGGATTTGAAGTATGAGTTTAAAGATTAAGAAAATCTGTAAAGTAGAATGACAGTGAGAGATCTCCGTAATGAGTTAGCCATAAGCCTATCGATATTGTGGAGTACACTGTCCACACGTACTTTGCGAGATATCTTCTTTTCCGTCTCCGAGAACTTTGATTTTAAATACCACGTTAGTCACTGATTTCCCCCTTAGACTGTGGCTCCCTGAGTGCGGGTGTGAAATTACAGTCACCTTTGGATCCTCAGCACTTAGAATCCTGCCCAGTACATGAGAAGCACTAGAAGGAATGAATAGAATGAGAAAAGGCTCCAAACCCACTTTATCTGTGACTCTATTTCTAATGCGACTTGGTCATTTCTGTATTTTGGACTTGATTTCATCTCACCACTATTGTCAACTGTAGAATAATGGAGGAGTTTCTGGATAACCAGTCTGACGCAGCCTTCGTTATAACCTATCTTGGTGATTAAGATGACAGAGTTGAGGTATTGGCGATCAGTTAGCTATCTGTCCATTAACCTTCAGAGAAGTTAGATGTGGCCAGTAACATGGAAATGCATAAGCCAGGGAATAATGTCACAGTCCATCCACAGGGCCACATTTTGGGGTCTGGGAATGACGAGGAAGACGTGACTAAATCCCTCCTTTGGTACGTGTCCCCCTGCACATCCTGTACGGGGGTAGGGCACAAGGCATGTTGGGGCAGAGTGACACGCACAATGGGGGGCTGCGAAGGAGAGCGCCCTGAACTTGGCTGGGAATGCTGGGAGAGGCTTCGTGCAGAAAGTCCTAGAGGAGTCAGGTCTTGAAAAATACGTAAAAAGGGACAGTTTGCTCGTCAGCTTTCGGCAGCCCCTTTCCATCTCATTTAATATATTTATTGAGAACACTAAGGACACACACAGGTCCTTCAGTCAGAAGTGGTTATTGAGTTTTTATTAAGTACCAGGCACTGTTCTCAGCATCTGAGAAACCAGCCAGGAGTGAATGAGACAACATTCTAGCACTCGAGGCCTTCAAATCCCAGGGGAGTTAAGGGAAAACTAAAGACAAAGCTATTTTGGCCAGAGGGAGAGTCTG
The DNA here is from genome assembly GCA_028646485.1 of Cryptoprocta ferox. Classification (NCBI taxonomy): domain Eukaryota; kingdom Metazoa; phylum Chordata; class Mammalia; order Carnivora; family Eupleridae; genus Cryptoprocta; species Cryptoprocta ferox. The sequence continues at coordinate 72,747,434 of CM053574.1, forward strand.
GAGAGTCATGGAACAGTCTGAGACCATGGTGGGATGCTGGGAGTTGCAAGAACAGGAGGAGGAGGATGGGGAGAGAGAATAAGAGACTATGGAATGTTTTTGTTTCTAGTATTCGCTCCCCAGTTTCTGCAGTCCTCTCGCCGACCCACGCTTTTTAATCCCAGCTCATTTACTAGACCACCGTTTGTGAATTGAATAGTTTTTCTTGGCAGTGTTTACACTGGGCTTTGCTATCACACTTCTCTCAGGAGTTGTGTCTAGTCCTCCTGCCTCTCAGACAGCTCTGCCCCAGCCCATGTTCTCAGCGGCCTTTGGCAGACAGCTTTCCTGGGTTCCGTCTTTGAACATGTGTCGTTGCTCAGCCCTGAAAAGATGTAGTCAAGTTATGGTGGGGGCAGAACGGAGGTCCTGGCCATGGGGGGCTAGGAGAAGCAGGGTTTAGGAGCTATTGGAGACGTAATTGGAAGGATTTGAGGCCAGTTGGATAACAGGGATGAGAGAGGGAAATCAACAATGGAGGCTCTATGAACAGAGAATTCTGGAAGAGGTCCAAATATGAGCAAGGGAGACACAGCTCTTTTTTGGCTGTGTCCACGGGGCCGTTAGTGATACAACTCTGAAATACAGAATCAGACAGAACCTGCAATGTGTGGGGGTAATTGGCCTAGAGTTGGCACTTAAAGTAGAGGGAGCTTAGGGGTGACCTGTGAGAGAAGAGCAGGAAGTATCTGATGAGGTAGCATCCCCAGGAAAGGAGCTGAGGAGCTTAGATTGCTCAGGGGATCTGAACGCCGAGGTAAGGGTTCCTGCAACAGAGCACCAGAAGCCTCTCAGAGCAATATTTCAAGTAAAAAGTTAAATCCTGGGCTAAAATTATTATTTTATTAAATTTATTAAATTTATTAAAATTATTAAAGTCAGCTTTTAAAATATCTATTTATAGGACGATCAGAAGAGCAAAGAATGGCAAGAGCCACTGCTCGGAGAATAGCGTAAGGTCCCAAAAAAAGGACAATTCTTATTTTAATATGGCGTTCCTCCGTAAGAGCCATTTTTGAACAAGATAGCTGCCAGAAAACAATATTGAGTCCAAAAGTATACTCTGAAATAGGAAAGAAGTAGTAAATTGCTTTGAATTAATTCAAGTTGCAGACACAAGAAGGCATGTGCATGGGGCTAAGGGACACAGTCTCTAAAGAATTTAAAGTAATTTTTCGATTCACACAGAGAACAGAAAGAGTGCCCAAAGGCAAGAAACGTGCAAATGCCTTGAGTTTCACAAAGGGCTTGCCTCTTCTTGTCACTAATTAAGATACCAAGTGGCTCGATGATTTCATTTCAAGGGCACTTCTAGCCTTAAGGACAAGGAGTTAATTCCCTAAAATCCAAGGCTTTGTAAATAAATGGCATTAAGGCCCATACAAAGAATAACAGAATATCTATGCTCTATCTCCTATTCTGCCCCATGTCAGGAAGGGATTGTTTTTCTCGTACCATCATGTGGTGTATCCGAGAGGACTCTCAGAGCGAGGATAATATATCAGTGACTTATTAACACCTACGAGTGTTTTATCTGAACTAGAGCATGGCATAGCCAACGAATTCCTTGTGGTAGAGGAATGAGAAGTATGCTTATTAGATTTGCAGGGGCCCTACAGCTGTCAGAGGTAACAAATGCCAGAGGTTCACATCTGAGATTCAAAACCATCTTGACAAGCTACAGCATCCAAGCTGAAGCGGAATTTCTTGTCTGTTCATCTCCAAATTAATAACGCAAGGAGAGAAGGAGTACAGACTTGGTAGCAGTTCGCGTGAAAGACTCCCAGGTTTTTAGACACAGTAAACTGAACATGAATCAGCAGCCTGATAGAGTTTCCCCACAGACCTCTTGCTGGCTCAGGCTGCACTTGGGGGCCTGTGCCATCCAGGGAATTGAAGGTCACTGTTGCTCTTCTTGGTGCTTATTGGTTCCCACCTGAGCCAACCCCTTCCCAGTTGTTCCCAGTAAGCCGAAGATTATCAGCAGGTAGCCCCACACTTCTGGAGGTGTGATCTGTTCTCTGTTAAACATGATAAGATGCAATTTATTTTTAGGTGTAGTAAAAATAATGTAAAAGTTACTGTCTTGGGGCGCCCAGGTGGCTCAGTTGGTTAAGCGTCCAACTCTTGATTTTGGCTCGGGTTGTGATTCCAGGGTTGTGGAATCGATTCTCATGTTGGGAGCCTGCTTTGAGATTCTCTCTCTCTCTCTTTCTCTCTCACTCTTTCTCTCTCTCTAATAAAAAAAAAAAAGTTACCATCTTACCTCTGTTTAAGTGTGCCAGTCAGTGGTATGAAGTACATTCTTATTGTTTGCTGCTATCCCTACCATCCATCTCTAGAACACTTTTCACCCTGCAAAACCGAAACTCTGTCTCCATTAAACAACTCCCTGTTTCTTCTCTCACCCCCCGGCCTCTGGCAACCACCCTTCTACTTTCTGTCTCAATGAATTTGACTGTTCTAGGCACCTCATATTAGTGGAATCCTGCAGTGTTTGCCCTTTTGTAAGTCATCATGTAGGCTTTGTCAGAGCTGCCTTCTTTTTAAAGGCTGAATAATATTCTATTGTATGTGTACACCACAGTTTGCTTATCCCTTTATCCACTGTTGGATATTTAGGTTGTTTCCACCTTTTGACTATTGTGAGTAATGCTGCTATGAACATGGGTTTACAAATCCCTGCTTGAATCTCTGTTTTCAATTCCTTTGCATATATACCCTGAAGTGAGATTGCTGGATCATATAGATATTCTATTTTAAATGTTCTGGGGAACAGCCATGCAGCTGTCCACAGTGGCCGCACCATCTTACTTTCCTGCTCTGTGTACTGGTGACCATAAGGTCCAACTTTCCTCCACATCCTTGCCAACACTTGTTATTTTCTGAGTTTTTGATAGTCGCCATCCTAATGGGTATGAAGCGGTATCTCATTTGTGGTTTTGATTTTTATTGCCTAATTAGTGATGCTGAACTTCATTTAAAAATTTAAATCCAAGTTAGTTAACATATAGTGTAATAATGATTTCAGGAATAGAATTTAGTGATTCATCACTTACATGTAACATGCAGTGCTCATCCCAACAAGTGTCCTCCTCAATACCCATCACCCATCTAGCCCATTTCCCCTCACCCATCTCCCCTCCAGCAACCCTGTTTGTTCTCTGTAGTTAAGGTCTCTTATGGTTTGTCTCCCTCTCTAGAGTTTTTATATTATTTTTGCTTCCCTTCCCTTATGTTCATCTGGTTTGTATCTTAAATTACACATATGAGTGAAATCATGTATTTGTCTTTCTCTGACTTATTTCACTTAGCATGATACACTCTAATTCCATCCACTTTGTTGCAAGGGGCAAGATTTCATTCTCTTTGATCACTGAGTAATATTCCATTGTATGTATATCTATATATCTGTATATATATACACACCACATCCTCTTTATCCATTCATCAGTTGATGGACATGTGGGCTCTTTCCATACTTTGGCTATTGTTGATAGTGCAGCTATAAACATTGGAGTGCATGTGCCCCTTCGAATCAGCACTCCTGTATCCTTTGGATAAATACCTAGTAGTGCATTTGCTGAGTCACAGGGTAGTTCTATTTTTAATTTCTTGCGGAACCTCCATACTTGCTGTTGAACCTTTTTTATGTGCTTTTTGACCATTCGTATATCTTCAAAGAAGTATCAGTTCAAGTCCATTGCTCATTTTTTAATTGGGTTGTCTGTTTTTTTGGTTGTGGTATTGTAGGAGTTCTTTATGTATTCTTAATATTAATCCCTCTCAGACATATGATTTGTGAGTAATTTCTCCCATTCTGTGGTTTGCCTTTTCAGTCTATTTCAGTCCTTTGCTGCACAGTTTTTAATTTTGACAGTCCAGTTAATCTATTTTTGTTGTTGTTGTTGTTGGCAGTGCTTTTGGTATCATATCCAGGAAATCACTGCCAATTCGATGTTATGAAGCTCTTCCCCTATGTTTTTTCCTAAGAGTTTTATAGTTTTAAGCCTTATGTTTAGATCTTTGATTCATTTTGGATTAATTTTACTAGATGATGATATTTTATTTTAAAAATTCTGAAACTGAGATCTCTTGTTAGCTATTTATCTATTTAATGGTGTAAGTGTGCTCCCTTCCCAGCTATTATAAACTCACAGGTACATTTTTTTCTTTTTTTTTCCCCAACAGTTATTATATTCCTAGATTCAAGGAAATAAGATAGTCTTAGCCCCTACCCCAAAGTTGAAAATGTTGAGCACTTCCATAACGTAGTCTCAAAGCCTGACCCTTGACCCTCATCCCTCTATATCCCTATGAGGAAGCTAGGCTGTCCCTGACTCTCAGATTGTTTAGAGGATCCAGAGTTTTGGTCACTTTTTATTATGCAGGCAGGGATGAAGACCAAGTCTATCTTTTATATCCCAACATCACACCACCCTTTTCCCTTCAGCAGTGTCTCCCTCTGTCCCCTTTTGTCCACAGTTTCCAACCAATAATCTCTAACCCTCTCTTAGTCTCCCACACACACTTTTTCCCACAGTATTCCCACCTTTTCCCACAATACCCCATGCCCCATGCCTATTGCATGGAACAGGTGGCAAACCCCTGTGTGTTACAGCAAACTCGAATATTTTGTTCAGTGTGAGATCCCACATTCTGCAGGTGATGTCGATGAGCAAGAACACATCCTGAGGAGTGGCCTGCAGCATTAGTATAAAACTGGAAACCGTCTCATATTAGCAATGGTGTCAGACTAGGAAAAATAAACTGCAGTCTGTTGGAGAGTATCCAAAGGATACCATGTCAGGGTAGAAAGTGTATTTGTTCTACATCATTCCCTCAAAAAACCGATGCTACTGGTGAACAGTGGACGGGGTGTATACTGAAGCCGATCTCAGTTCAGTAGATTCTTCTCATGAATGATTCGAAAGGAAGTGCCTCTGAAAGTTATGAACTTTTAATCTAATATTTAATGTTGCAGAATAACACTTGTAGAATGAACAGCTGTGAAACCACCATCCAACTTAGAAGGTAAAACATTACTGTATGCTCCTCTCGGAGTCCTGAATTCTTATTAATTTTTGCCTAAAAATAGTGTTTTGCCCCATAAGTTATTTATTTGCAAGCAGTGTGGCATTTGGTTTTGTTTTTGAGCTGTACAGAAATGGCATTCTGCTGTTTACAATCTGTCATCTGCTCATCCAGCTGTACGCTGAGCCCTCCAGGTGTGCAGAGAGCTGCAGTGTGTGTACCTCCAGTTCACTGTCACCGTCTGTAATTTATGAAGTCATTCTCCTGTCAGTGGACGCATGGCTCTTTCCGGGTTCTTGCTAGTTCACACAGTTCTGCCATGAGCATTTTTACACGATGTGTCTTCACGTGCGGGACTGGAATTGCCAGGTTTGGAGGGGATGCGTGTTTTTAAGTTTATGTGATAATGCCACATTGCTTTTCAAAGTATCTGTACTTATTCGTCCTCCTCTCAGCAATGATTCCCATCACACCACATCCTCATCAACATTTGATATTGTCAGAAGTCTGAGTTTTGCCAGTGTTGTAGTTAAAAATGGAATGCTGTTGCGGCCATAATTGGCAGCAACGTTCGTTCCCTGGCTACTTTTTAAAGTTGAACATCTTTTTATGTTTTTTTTTTTTTAATTTAATGTTTATTTTTGATAGAGAGAGACAGAGTGTGAGCAAGGGAGGGGCAGAGAGAGAGGGAGACACAGAATTGGAAGCAGGCTCCAGGTTGTCAGCACAGAGCCTGATGTGGGGCTCGAACTCACGAACTGTGAGATCATGACCTGAGCCAAAGTCGGATGCTCAACTGACTGAGCCATCCAGGTGCCCCTTTGAATAAAGTTTAAACTTTTTTCCTAAAGCTCAACTTTTGTTACAAAAAGTTGTTTTAGTTTTAGATGCCCTATCTTTTTGATAATATTATAAATAGTATATTTTTAAAAATTATATTTTCTAACTGTTGCTGGTACTTGAAGGTGTTATTTATCCTTTTTTTGGTATATAGAGCATATTTGCAGACACTTTGCTAAACTTGCTTTTTAATTCAGATAATTTATCTATAGAATTTGTTACTTTCTTTAACCAGTTAATACTGCAAAAATGACCATTTTACTTTCCCTTTTCAACCCCTACATTTTTCATTTCTCTTTCTTGCCCTATCCGACTTACTAGAACCTCCAGTGCAGTGTTGAATAGAAGCTATGCTACGGGCGTGATTTGCCTTTATCCTGATTTCTAAAGGAAATGTTTTCAGTGTTTTACCATAAAGGAAGATGTTTGTTGTAGATTTGATGGAGATATCAGGAAGAGGAAAGTTCTTCTTATTTCTAGTTACTTTTTTAAAAAAAAATTATTAATGGGTATTGCATTTTATCAGGTGTGTGGGTGTGTGTGTGCGTGTGCATGCATACGTGCGTGCATCTTTTCGGGTAATTGGGCTACTCTTTTTCTTTGATCTCTTAATGTAGTGAATTGATGTTAAATGTTAAGCCTTATCTACATTGCAGGATTAGATAGGCTTGGTCTTAACTCACTATTTTTAACACAGTGCTGGCTTCAGTTTGCTAATGTTTTTAATACAGAGGATTTTTGCATCTGTATTTATGAGAGACTGACGTGATTTTTCTTTGTCCCCTTATTCTTTGCTGTGTGTTGGTATTAAGAATATACCATTTCATAAAATGAGTTTCCAAAAGCTCCTTTTCCCCCCCTGTTCCTTAGAAGTGCTTTTATAAAATTGTAATAATCTGTTTCTTGAAACTTTGTCAGAATTCATCTATAAAACCATTCGGGGTCTATTATTTTCTCTGTGGGAAGAAATTTTAAATGACTGATTCCTTAATAGTCCTAAGAGTCTTCGGGCCTTCTTTTCTTCTTAAGTAAGCTTTGCTAAGTTGTAATTTTCTGGAAATTCACCCATTTAATCCAAGTTTTCAAGTTTATTGGGATAAAGTTATTTATGGCATTCTTTCATCCTTCAAATCCTGCTCAATGTGTAGTTGTGTCATGTCCTTTTCATTCCTCATATTGTTCTCTCATTTTTTTTCTCATTAATTTTGGCAGAAGTTTGTCCTTTTAGTGTTTTCAAAGAACTCAGACACACTTTGTTTACACTCTTTATTTTGTTTGTTTTAACGTTAACTAGTTTGTTTTATTATTCTCTCCTTCCTCCTTCTTTGTTTCTGTCTCTCAATCAAGGTACACACTGAGCTAATGAAATTTCAGTACATCTAACATATCTGTTTAAATTTCAATGCTATAATTTTATTTTATTTTTTTAAGATTATTTATTTTGAGAGAGAGAGCGCACATGCGCATGCACATACACAAGCTGGGGGGAGGGGCAGAGAGAGAGGAGAGAGGGATCCCAAGGGGGCTCTGGCTGTCAGCTGCGGAGCCCCATGTGAGCTCGATCCCATGAACCCATGAGATCATGACCTGAGTCGAAATCAACAGTTGGACATTTAACCAGCTGAGCCACCCAGGCACCCAATGCTATGATTGTAGATTGTGCTGAGGCAGTGTTCTAGCTGCATGCCATGATTTTAATACAAAATATTTCTAATGTTGCTGATTTCCACTGTAATTTCCTCTTTGACCAACGAGTCGTTCCAAGTAAGGTTTAAAATTTTTAAACCTTTGCAGAGGAGTTATTTATGTTTTTCTTAATTTATGTTTTTCTTACCAGTATCTAATTAGTCTAACCAGTATTGGTTCTTTGCAGTTTGTTGGTATTTTACAGCTTAGCACATCATCGGTTTTTTTGGAAATGTTTTGTGTGTGCTCAAGCACATCATACATTTTCTAAGTATTGGATCTGGGGTTTCACATAAGTCTGTTAAGTCAATCTTTCAATTGTGTTATTTAGATTTTTGATATCTAACTAGTTTTTTTGAACTAACAAAAATTGAGAGGTGGAAATCTTCCAGGATGATGTATAGATCATTTTTTCACCTTAGTCTTACCTGTTTTAGAAACTAAGGATGTTATTTATTTAGGGCAATGTAGGTTTCCAGCAACCTTGAGGGGACAGTCCAGAGATTTCCCATTTACCCCTGCCCCACACATGTATAGCTTCCCCCACTATCAACATCACCCACCAGAGTGGTACATTTGTTACAATTAATGGACCTACACGATCACATCATAGTCACCCCAAGTCCATAGTTTATATTATGGTTCACTCTTGGTGCTATACGGCCTGTGAGTTTGGACAAATGTATAATAAAAGGTATGCATCATTATGGCTTCATCCCCAGTATTTTCACTGCCTTATAAATTTTTCTATTTCTTTTTACTCATGCACTTTGAGCATGTATTTTTTAAATTTTTTTAATGTTTATTTATTTTTGAGAGAGAGAGAATGTGTGAGTGAGGGAGGTACAGAGAGAGAGGGAGACACAGAATCCAAAGCAGGCTCCAGGCTCTGAGCTGTTGGCATAGAGCCCAATGGAGAGCTTGAACTCACCAACAGAGATATCATGATCTGAGCTGAAGTTGGACACTTGACTCACTGAGCCACCCAGGTGCCCTAAGAGCATATTTTATTAGATGCATAAACATACAGAATGTTATATTTTTCTGAGGCACTATTCCTTTCTTCCTCATGTGTTGTCTTCTTAATTTTCATAATGCTTCATCTTAAAGTCTCTTCTGATAATTTTGCAACCCTACGTATGTCACCAATCATTAAATATAGTCATAAGAGGGGTACCTGGCTGGCTTTTGTCAGTGGAGCATGCGGCTCTCCACCCTGAGGTTGTGCGTTCGAGCCCCACCTTGGGTGTAAAGATTACTTAAAAGTAAAAAATATATAGTCATTTGTTTTTTGAGAGAAACCACAATTTTTATACAATTTTTTTCATTAGCCACCACTAAAATGTTTGTTGCTCGAGTCATCTTTGTCACAAAATATTTATCAAACAATAAATAATAGGAACGAACGTTTATTGTTATGTTTTCCCTTACTTAATCCTATCTAGCAATGTATGAAGTAGGTGCGTGGTGTCCGCACTTTATAGAAACTGACTTAGGTTAAGTTAAGTTAACTTGCCAGAGGTCACACAATAGTAATATGAGGGTTGGTCTCTTCGTTTCCATTTGTGATATCTTAGTAAATCTATCAGTGTCACATCAGAACTTCCTTAAAGTTCCGTCAGAGTTGCTAAAATCAGTATTGTAACGTGGATGTTTTCCTTCTCCAGCTTTTGCTGTAGTAGAAAATGGTTTCTACTTCTGACACAATCTGCCTCAGAAAATAACAGACCAGTTTCCACTGTTGGTGTTATTTTTAGCATGTAGAAATCTAGTGCTTTCCTTTTAGAACTCTTCTGTGCTGCGTCATTAGAAGATTAGTTTGTTCCCTTACTTTGTGAAAGTCAGCCCAAGGCCAAAATTGCTTAAGATCTATTTCCAAGGAGACAGATAGGCTTGTCATAAATCTTCCTCTGTCATTCTCCTTCGGGAGATATGAACAAAGAGTGAAGGTAAAAATTATAGTGCAACTGGGACTAGATTAGTTTTGGCAGGTTTCAGTTGTTTTGAAACTTTGCTTATTTTCAGCGTTAATGCTTCTCAATGATGTCTAGACAGGAACAGGGAACTGGGAGGCAGAGACGGGTCTGACCCTGCCCGCCCCATCCCACTCCCACCACATACAGTTGACCTCTGATCAGTCGCTGAATTTGTCTGAGACTTCTTCTCTTTTATAAAAAATACAAAGTAAAAATTTAGAAGTTAAAAACTAATGCCTCTACACGTACCTCAAAAACTCCATTTGGTCAAATTTAGTCACGTGTGCAGACCGTGAACACAACATTATCGAATTTTTTAACGAAAAAAATGGAAGTTAGATGTCTGTCACACATTAAAACATTTCACTGAACCCTGTAAATGTCACAGTACCTCTGCCCTTTTCTCGGAACCATCAGCGAGTCCGTGATAACCTGTAGGCATTTCTAAAGTTTCCCTCTGCTCATTTCATCTCAGTTTGTCAGAAAACAACACTAGAACTCATGTAAGCTAATAGCAGTCTTACTTCCTGTGGATTTAGATCTGAAAGTTTGTCTTTTTGGAATGAGGCAGCTTTTTCGTTGTATTGATTAAAAGCCATCTGGATTATGGGTTAATAGCAGAACAGACCAGTTGCTGCATGCCGAATCCAGTTGGCTTCCCATTGCAGACACGCGCAGAGATTGAGCGCTTGGTATGGGATCAAGCTGCACACTGACGCTGCTGACTTGTAGCCTGGACAGCTTTGATGCTTGGCTTTCTGTCCCTGAAGGCTTTTCTTGTTCTGGATGACCATGTCTCGACAAGTTTATGTCATCAGATCCAGCATGTTCCCAAGGGATATCAATGGTTGGAGCTCTTTGCTTTGGGAAGAGCTGAATTATTTCCATAACAGGGATTTGTACCAGAGAATGTCTGAGCTTTTAATATTTATACAGCTTTTACCATAATAAATTTTCTAAACGGTCATAAATAAAACAAGATATTTTATCACAGTAACGTGACCCTGGAAGAATTTGATGCCAAAACGTTTAACAAGACGTTACTTAAATTAGACTGGCGAGATTGTGAAGTAACAGAAAATGTCTGGCAAATTGATGAGGCTACATGCTTACAAGTTGAGCTCATGGAGAAGCATCCAGAGAATTCAAGTCATGCCAGAGTTCCCGAAGACGTTTGCATTTGTTGATGATAGTCTGTAACCTCCCAAAAACGTGTTTTTTTTTTTTTCAGAGTTTATTTATTTTTGAGAAAGAGAGCACACATAAGCGAGTGGGGGAGGGGCTGAGAGAGAGAGAGGGAGAGAGAGAATCCCAGGCACTGACAGCTTGAGGTGGACCTCAAATCCACAAATCATGAGGTCATGACCTGAGCTGAAGTCAGGAGTTGGACGCTTAACCGACTGAGCCACCCAGGTGCCCCTGTGCTTTCTTAATATAACAGAAAAGCTATATATATATAATATATTTAAATATATTATTTAAACAGTTTTGTTCCTGTGTATGGTCAGCCGGCAGTGCAGCTTGTGTCTATCCGGAGAAAACAGGAAGCGCCTTCCTTCTCTGGGGAGGCAGCATGGGTAGGCTCTCTGCACAGCTAATGGTGTTTGAAGCTCTCAAGGAAGTTGTTACCAGGACAGTGATGTAACCTATTGTCCGAGCCAAGCCACTGCTGAGAAGGAAGAGGGGTGCTCTTAGTAATCACACCCAAACAGCAGGCCTCACCTGGGACTGTTAGGGCCACGTGCTGCATGCGTGGTCACTGTAGCGATGACAGATAGACAAGACAGCAAGACAGATGTGTTAGGCGCTGTGACTTGAATTTCATCCAGGTAGTTAATCCTTTGCCCAGGTCGACTCAATAACTCTTACTGCATTGAATCTTCATACTAATTTGTTTGCAGCTATATTTTTATTCTCATTTTACAACTGAGAAAGCATGATACCGATAGGCTCTCCCGCCATCCCAGAGCTGGTGGACAGCAGTGGCGAATGCAAGCTGCCCGACCTCAGAGGCAGTCCTCTTTCTCACGGTGCTACCTCCCCATACACAGTTCCACTTGTAAAATCAGGAGGGTTGAATGCTTCTCATCTTGGTTGTGCAGGTAGTTGTGATTATTATGTTTTTTGAAGTCAGAACATCTCAGACTTCAATGTGTATAAAATCACCTGCGGATCTGGTTAAAACTTTAGACTCTGATTCAATGGATGCAGCGTGCCCAGGGCTTTGTATTCCCGAGAAGCTCCCAATTCATGTTGAGGCCGTTACTTGCTTTGGGCTTCATGTAGTTGGGTAATTAGTGTTCTTATTATTCATATTTTAATTATAAGCAGGAGACCAGACTCTACCTTCTTGACAGAAGAAAGGATCAATTTTATGGTCTTTCATCTTCTTTTCCTGGCCATAGTTCTGTTCTGGCATTAAAAAACAAACAAACAAACAAACAAACAAAAAACAGGATAGATGAGTGCTGGGACCAGGCTGTAGCCTAGCCATGTGCTTTGGGTGCACAGAGAAGGATGGGGCCTCTGGTCCCTAGGGTGCTTTCAACGGGACTTTCACACCGTGGTGGCTATGCCTCAGAGTCTGGTTGGGGCACCAGAAATTTAAATTTAAACCACTGGACGCATCAGTGGATAAAGGATGAGTGAATGAACTAACTTTTAGAAATAGGAACTGCTACTCTAGACATAGCCGAACCCTGGGGTGGGGCAGCCGAGCCTACCAGACTCTGAGACTCGGGCCGGAGCTTTGTACTTCACGGGGGACTTGGCATTTGTTACGAGACAGGCTGCACTGTCTTTTTTGTCGTCCTGCAAAGCCAGATCCTATTTCTTCAGAAATAACACAAGCATTCTTATTTTTAAATAAGGATCAAAGACAGTTGTGGAAAAATTCACATTGAGTTATTCAAATAAATTAGGTCACCGTAGTTAATTATTGGCATCTTGGGCTCCGGTTGTAGAAACAAGATTTCTACCGTTTTCCTCTTTACCAGTGGGGATAAATGCAGTGTCTTTCTATATTTTAGTGCTAGAGTGAATCTTTGAAATAGAAATACCACACACTAATAGTATAGGAGGCATAATTAATTATTAGAGTAATTGCCTCTTGGACACTTTAAATGGCAGCACCAGGAAGGTGCTCTGGTTTTTTTTTTTTATTTTTATTTTTATTTATTTTTTAGAGAGAGAGACAAAGTATGAACGGGGTAGGAGCAGAGAGAGAGAGTGACACAGAATCCAAAGTAGGCTCCAGGCTCTGAGCTGTCAGCACAGAGCCCGATGCAGGGCTCGAATCCACAAGCCGTGAGATCATGACCTGAGCTGAAGTTGGGCGTTCAACCGACTGAGCCTCCCAGGCGCCCCTCTCTTGGACACTTTAAATAATGGCTGTCTTCTCGACTCCTCCATTGTTGTCTCTGCACCTCTTTTGTGCTGCTTGGGGCATTTCCCCTTGCGTTGTTGGTTTCAACATACATTCCTTTTCCTGTTCCTGGGAGCGGGAGCGGGAACGACCCACTGTTGGTTTCCCCAGCTGCTTAGCAGGGTCCCTTGCACACAGTGGGGTGCTCTGTGACGATGAGCCCAGTGGGTCTCCCTGACAAGCCTGACTTGTCTGTATAGCTTTGTCCTCTTCCAGAGCCCCGCTCTCTATACATGGAAATCCGCTAGCATCAAATCAGGGCTCCTTCAGACCCAGCAGCCTCTCTAAGAGATGGAAAACCTGCAGGTGTGTTTATGAACAAAACTCAGGCTAGGGCATCAGTCATCTGACACGTAACGTTCATCTAGGAGATGTCATTTTGAAATCAGTCTGCGTCGGTGTGCTCAAACCTCGTCCAAAATAGTCTGCCTTTGCTGAGGGACACAGATTGCTTCGGAACACCATATCCGAACAGCTCTAGACTAAGATCATTTGTAAGGTTGATGGAGAAGCTCTGTGAAGGGTATAACTGGACGTACTGGTGTATTTGACGAAAATGGCTCTGTGAAAACAATGCTGATAGGACATGCCTGACAAGGAGCAAGTAGAAATTTGCCTATTTTTTGCTGTAGAAAAAGAATTTTGCAGGGGAGAAGGTTGGGGTTTGGGGCTGGGATTGTTTGGCGTTCCCAATGTGGACTCGTGCCGAGAGGCTGGCCTGTCTTCTGTCTGTGGCTTGGCGGAGAACAGCAGGTGTTTGGGACCGGGAAGTCAGAGGGGCCTCTGGAAGTGCTAATGCGGGGAGGACACTAGAGAAAAGTGTCCCTCCGGATCTCTGCCCGTTTGTTTCCTGGCCGTAAAGGAAGGCACATCAGTGTGTTTGCCTTCGTTAGCGCCATCAGCTCACATGAGTTAGAAGCCACTGCTCAGACCAAGGCATGGAACTGGTAGGGCTAAGGGCATGGCTGGGGCGCCCTGGAGACCAGCTTCCAGAAAACCTGGGGGGTCTGCTGGCCTCTGGAGAGGAGAGTGCCAAGACAGGGTTTAACGAACTGAAAAGAAGCTTCTCGAACAAAGTGTGTATAAACTCAGGATCAGAAAGAAATGTAAAGATTAAAGAGAATGATACAGCTGCATTTGTGCATTTTTAAAGAAGCTTTCTCTGTAATATTTTTACTTAATGGTTTACATTTAATTTCCTTAGCAAACTGTTCCCCAACTAGTGTCCTGTATATGAAATCTCCTGCTTCTGTAAAAATGTATTAGGGAGTGGAAGCATGTTCTGTGCTCAAATAATTTGGGGGAAATGAGAGAGTCGAAGGTAATTAAGATTTCTATACTTTAGAAGCTAGGACTATTCATAACTTTGAATATGCTGGTTTGAATTGGGAATCTCCAGGAAAGAAATGTATCTGGGGGGGAATCTCATGGACCAACCCAACCTGCTTTTATTGCTCAGTGAGCACAGGCCAGGGAGTGGCCAGCACCCAGTGAAGGTCAAGTAACTTCAGACCCAGTTGGATTCCATAGGCACAAAGTGAAGACTGTGGCAAGAGTCTCTCACGTACTTGGTCATTTAACTCATTTTTTTAAATTTATTTTTTTTAATTTACATCCAAGTTAGTTAGCATCCAAGTTAGTTAGTCAGTTGCAACAGTGATTTCAGGAGTAGATTCCTTAATGCCCCTTACCCATGTAGCCCATCCCCCTTCCCACAACCCCTCCAGTAATCTTCTGTTTGTTCTCCGTATTTGAGTCTCTTATGTTTTGTCCCCCTCCCTGTTTTTCTATTACTTTTTCTTCCCTTCCCTTATGTTCATCTGTTCTGTGTCTTAAAGTCCTCATATGAGTAAAGTCATATGATATTTGCCTTTCTCTAATTTTGCTTGGCATAATACCCTCTAGTTCCATCCACGTAGTTGCACACGGGAAGATTCCATTCTTTTTGATTGCCAAGTAACACTCCATTGTATATATATACACCACATCTTCTTTTTTTTAAATGTTTTTTTAAATTTATTTTTGAGAGAGAGAGAGAGAGAGAGAGAGAGCATGAGCAGGGGAGGGACAGAAAGAGTGGGAGACATAGAATCCAAAGATAGGCTCCAGACTCTGACCCGTCAGCATGGAGCCTGACGTGGGGCTCAAACCCACAAACTGCGAGATCATGACCTGAGCCGAAGTCAGACGCTTAACCGACTGAGCCACCCAGGCACCCCTATACCACATCTTCTTTATCCATTCATCCTTCCATGGACATTTGGGCTCTTTCCATAGTTTGGCTGATGTAGATAGTGCTGCTATAAACATTGGGGTACATGTGTCCCTTTGAAACAGCATATCTATATCCCTTGGATAAATGCCTAGTAGTGCAATTGCTGGGTTGTAGGGTAGCTCTATTTCTAATTTCTTGAGGATCCTCCATACTGTTTTCCGGAGTGGCTACACTAATTTGCATTCCCACCATTCTCCGTATTTAGGAGTCTCTTATGTGCAAAAGAGATCCTCTTTCTCTGCATCCTCACCAACATCAGTTGTTGCCTGAGTTGTTAATGTTAGCCATTCTGACAGGTTCATTTAACTCATTTTTAATGACACATCTATCAATCTCTTCAAGAAGAGATATGCATGGTGCTGTCTGTGGAACATTTTGAATGAAAAGCTTTATTCATCTGTTTTTTCGTCTTGTCTTTTCAGTGGAAAGTTCATTTTGTATCTCAGGCAAAATATATGCCACACAGAGATTCATCATTTTCCATCTAAAACTTTGGGATTTCAGGCTTTGGAAATTGAGTATATTCCAGATTTTAGAAAAGGAAAATGGCTTACATGTTGTATATTCTGAATTGTAAAAAACTGGTAGGTTCTGGCAGAGTACCCTGGGGTTAGAGGAGTTTGTATTTCTGCCTACTTAAAAAGTGGGATAAATACTTAGCAGAGTTCACTTTTGTTCAGGCCATGTTTTGCCATCAAGTGTGTTGTCAAATTGGTGGGAAAACTTTCAGTATTCAGACCTTTCTGGATTATGGAATTCAGATAAAGGACCTAGACCTGTACTCACAGCAGTTTGAATAGGAACCTCTTTGGGTTTCTTTCTCTCTCTGACTGGAGTGAAATTTACGGCCCACCTGTGTAAGATGAATGAAAGTATGGGACATGTGTTTATGTGCCTAACCTCCATGCTGACCTCCTTTTATTTTCCTGCCTTCCCTATCTTAACTTCATCCTCTATTAATTAAATGCTGATTAATATTGACTGAAATTTTTATTACCCACTACTAATCCTTTTTTGGGATGAACTTGCTGGAGTGTTAATAAAACAAATTTTGCAAAGGGTTACTTTTGCCATCAAGTGGTATTATCCCCGGAATGCAGTATTGAATTTGGAGGGGTGCCTAAGTGAATTGAAAATAAATTTAAAGCCTGTGGCTTAAAGAATAAAATGGCAGAGATTTAAAGTACCGTCTCCTTTAGGTTGACCAGAGGGTCAAACTGTGTGGATTACCGTGCTGTTTACAGATGCAATCTTTATACACTTTAAGTTCATTTGTGAGTTTTCTTACCTTATATTTAAATAATAGCAGTAGTCAGCAAATAGTGAATGAGGGTTAGATAGGCATGTGATTCACATTCATGTACTTCCAAATGAAATGAAATGGTAAAATACACAAATACATTATCTCAGTGTGTACTAAAAGCACTCAATATATACTAACAGCCTCCATTCACTCAATAAATTCCTAGTATAAGGTGTCATTCTAGGTACCATGGGAAAGTGTCCACTCCCTCATCGGTAATTTAAAAATAATAGTGACAGGGTCTACCAGAATATAAATTCCATGAGAACTGAGATTTTTATCAATTTTATTCACTGATAAATCAACTTGCCTGTCACATCATGGGCGATGAATACATACTTGTTGAATGAACTGTCTTTTGGCCAAAACCTACTAACTGAGACTTGGAGCCGCCTGCATTGCAAGTTTCTTCATAATAATCTTTGATGATGTCTTGATGCCTGACTTCATGGAGAGTAGTTCACCCTTTGCAAATCTTTTCTGCCTTTCTTTTTCCTTTGGAAGCTAAAAGCCTAAGTGGTACTACTGATGAAAGTCTGAACCATTGGGCACATGGAAGGTGGATAGGGCATTGCTCCCAAGGTTAACACAGGAAAAAGCTAAAACCCTCACTTTTCTTGAGCTACTTGGAGAGTTGAGGTCATAGGCCCACGAAGTTGTCTGACTCAGGGAGGGGCAGACTGGTTCACCTGTGGCCAAGCACGGCAGAAGGGCTGGGCTGCCATGCAAGAGGGGTCAGGAAAAGCCAGAGAACATCTTAACAAATTGTTGAAGGCCACATGCGGGCTGGCCTGTTAGTCTGGAAGAGCTGAGGGCCCTGATATAGAGGGAGTTAGCATTCACCTGTAGGCTCCTTTCCCTCGGCCTTCGACAGGTACACATGAGAACTAATGGGTGCAGAGTGGGAGACCACACGGGGCCACCCTCAGTTTTGCAGGCCCACAGGAGGTGATTGGCTGCTATGCAGTAACAGCCCAAAGCCCTGCTGCTTTGCTCAAAGATAAATCGGTAGACTTAGGATCAGGGACTTAAAAATAACTAATAACTAGAATAGCTTTAAAGTAACTATCAGAAGACAGGGATTTAAATAAGTCTGTTAAAGGAAAAGATGGGCAACATATATGAACAGATGATGCAGAAGATGGAAAGAATGAGAAACACCCACATGTAAGAAATAAAGCCATGATGTCATATAAGAAGAATTCCTTTGAGGGGCTCATCAGTATACTTGACACAGCTGAGGAAGGAATGTGAGCTAAGTGACCTTAACGATAGATCAGTAGAAATTACCCAAGCTGAAATACAAAGCAGGAGGAAAGAGTAGGGACAGGGACAAAACAGAGCATCCAAGAACTTTGGGACAAAGGAGAAGAGAGAGGTAATAAGGCAGAAGAACTGTTTGAAGGGATAATGGCTGAGAATTTGCCAAAAATAATGAAAATCAAGCCAGAGAGCCAAGATGCTTCGAGAACCCCAAGCAGGACAGATAACAAAGAGAACACACTTAGAGACATCGTAGTCAAAAATGAAGAGAAAACCCTGAAGGCGGCCGGTGGGAGGGGGGGGGGCGCGCGAAGAGGAACAGATAGAAATTACAGCAGACTCCTTATCAGAAACTATGAAAGTTTGAGCTATCAAGACCATAACACGAGATACATCTGATTAAAATTTCATCAGAAAGGGAATGCTTTTGATTAGTACCAGTGTTTTCTAAGTAAAAGCTGCACCCTACAGATGAAGAACTGACTCACTGTTTGATAACCAGTTCTCCCTCAAGTGGTTTTCAGAATGTGCATCGATGACCAAGTTTTGTGGCAGATATCGAAATATGGAAGATAGGCTAATAGCATGTTGGTGGATTTCAGTGTTCTCAAAAACCTTAAAATAATCACCACGATGGAGAAAGTATACTCTTCTAAAGCTGGGCAGTTTGAGGAGACACGTGTGTTTCATGACATGTATTTGGGCTATTTTACAATTGAAGTGAAATATAAATAGGAAATTATGAAAGTACATTTCCTTATTAAGAACTTGATCATTGGGTGCCTCAGGGAGAGAACTGTTCAGCCAGAATTCCTGTCTCCTAAGAATTTATAACTCTAAAACAGGCCATGTTTACAGGATATGTAGATAAAACAGTAAGACATAAATAAAGTTTATCGATGTCCATGGTTATTGTATTACACAGGCTATCATAATAGTGAATAATACTAGCTACCATTTATGCAACATCTACTCTGACATAATATGTCTTTAAGTTACAGTATGTTGTTCAATTCTCATCTAATCCTGCAGAAAGATAATATTCACCTTTTGCCAGTGAGGAAAGTGTGTCTTAGAGAAGTTCAGTACATTGCTCAACATTACGCCGCTCCACTGGTAAGTGGTGCGGTTAGGATTCACACTTGGTTTAGTCTGGCCCCAAAACCTGTTCTCTTTCCTTTACACTCCAGTTAATCATAGTCAGGTCAGACAGGTGTTGGTTTGAGGCAGACCATGCTTTCAGTTCTCCTCTCACGAGTCTAAGAAGAAGGTTCCTGGAAGGAATGGTATTTCTGGATGTATGGGATGATGTGAAGTAGCCATTTTAGCAGGCAGAAGTTAAGGATGTGGAAATATCACTCTGGAAAACAGTGTGGAGGTTCTTCAAGAAATTAAAAATGGAACTACCTTACGACCCAGCAGTTGCACTACTAAGAATTTATCCAAAGGATACAGGAGTGCTGTTTTGAAGGGGCACACGCACCCCAATGTTTATAGCAGTGCTATCAACAATAGCCAAAGTATGGAAAGAGTCCAAACATCCATCGACTGTGAATGAAGAAAGAAGATGTGGTGTATATATACAAAGGGATACTACACAGTGATGAAAAAGAATGAAATCTTGCCATCTGCAACAACATGGATGGAACTAGAGGGCATTTTGCTTAGCAAAATAAGTGAGAGAAAGACAGATATCATATGATGCCACTCATATGTGGAATTTGAGAAACTCAACAGATGAACAAAGGGGAAGGGAAGGAAAAAATAGGCAAATCATAAGAGACTCTTAAATACAGAGAACTAACTGAGGGTTGCTGGACGCTGGGACGAGTGGGAGGATGGGTTAAATGGGTGACAGGCACTCGGTGTCATATGTAAGAGATGAATCACTGGGCTCTATTCCTGAAGCTAAGACTACACTGTGTGCTAACTATCTTGAATGTAAAAATAAAAAAAGAAAGAGATGCTGGAAATAGCCTGAAAGGCCCAAGACAACCATCTAGTTTAGTTTTGCCATTTCTTACAGCATTCTTTAAAAGAATTTTTTTTGGTTAATGTTTTTTTTTTTTTATTCTTTAGAGAGAGAGAGAACACAAGTGGGGGAGGAACAGAGAGAGAGAGAGAGAGAGAGAGAGGGAGGGAGGGAGGGAGGGAGACACAGAATCTGAAGCAGGCTCCAGCCTCTGAGCCGTCAGCACAGAGCCCAGCTGGAACCCATAAACCGTGAGATCATGACCTGAGCTGAAATCGGGTGCTCAACCAGCTGAGCCACTCAGGCGCCCCATGACATCATTCTTTACCCTAGTCAATCTGAAATTTCTTCTTGATATATAGCATTCTTAGTATGCTTGTAAGATTCTTTTTAATCTTGAATGAAGATGGCAGTGTCCAGATCCCAAGGAGAACTGGGAATAACATGTCCTTGTTGGGATCGGAGGTCTAGTGATCAGTGAAAGTACTTTCTACCTTGGAAATTACGAAGATTGAAGTAGAATCTGCTAAAAAATGCAGTGATGAGGGGTGCCTGGGTGGCTCAGTTGATGGAGTGTCTGACTCTTGGTTTCGCCTCAGGTCGTGAACTCATGGTTTGCGGGTTCGGGTCCCACGTCCGGCTCTGTGCTGGCAATGCGGAGCCTGCTTGGGATTCTCCCCCACCCCGTCCCACCCCGTCCCTCCCCTACTTGCGGTGTTTCTGTCACTCTCAAATAAATAAACTTAAAAATAAAAAAAATGCAGTTGATATGATAAAACAGTTATTTCTGATGCTGTGGACTTTCATATATTTTTAATTTAATATGAAAAATGATCACAATGCTGTTTGAGGTTCTGGTGTTTTAAATGCATTTTATTTATATATAGTTGTTCATTGTCTGCAGCTTGGACGTATTCATATTCTGTTTCTGCAGTATATCAAATGTGAGTGTCTTCACATTAGGAGCAACGTGAAATATCTTTGCTACTCCGTAGGTAGAACCACTTTAATTGAAATAATTTTAATTATTTCAATGTTGACTATCATGATTCTGGATAGTAAAGTGATATTTACAGAAGAAGATATTGACCAGGGAACATTTTTCTTTCTTTCTTTCTTTTTTTTTTTTTTTGAAATCTTTTTAAGGCTTATTTATTTTTGAGAAGAGAGCTTGCGCGTGTGCAAGAGCATGGGGAGGGGCAGAGAAGGGGGGAGACACAGGATCCGAAGCAGGCTCCAGGCTCTGAGCTGTCAGCACAGAGCCCTATGCAGGGCTTGAACTCAGAAACCATGAGATCATGACCTGAGCCTAAATCGGACGCTTAACCAACTGAACCACCCAGGTGCCCCCAGGAAACATTTTTCTAATTTGAAATTTAAGATTTAACTTCTAAATATTTTTGTTAAAAAAATTCTCATATAACTTGAAAATCAATTTGTATGGTATTCAAATCTTTGTCTTATTTTTTTTCTTGTAAGAAAAAAAGGAAGTACTTTCTAAGAGAATAATATAAATAAGCAGAGCCATACTTCATTTTCTTGTGCTTTGCTTTATTGTGCTTTTCAAATACTACATTTTTTACAAATTGGAGTTTTATAGCAACTTTCCATCAAGCAGGTGTGTGGGTGCTGCATTTCCAACAGGGTTTGCTCCCTCTGCGTTTCTGTGTCATGTTTTGGTAATTCTTGCAATATTTCAAACTTTCATTATTATTGCATTTGTCACAGTGAGCTGCGATCAGTGATTACAACTCACCGAAAGCTTAGAGGATGGTTAGCATATTTTAGTAATGAAGTGTTTTTTAATTAAGGTATATACATTTTTTTTTCAGGCATAATGGTATCGCCCACTCAATAGGCTACAGTATAGTGTAAATCTAACTTTTGTATGCACTAAGAAACCAAAAAATGCATTTAACTTGCTTTATTTTGATACTCTGGTGTGGTCTGGACCTGAACTTGCCAGAGATCCAGCAGGAGTCACAAGCATACCTCCATTCCAACAGCTGAAATGCATTGATTAATTTCAATAGATTAAGAACCAAACTCGATTTTATTTATTTGTTTTTTTTTAAGTTTCCATTCAAAGTCCAGTTGGTTAACATACAGTGTAGTATTCGTTTCTACATGAAACGAATGTATATATACAATGTATATATTGTATAATATATATGTATATTACATATATATTATGTATATATGTATAATACAATGACTCAGCACTTCCTGCCAGTACCCACTGCTCCTCACAAGGGCGATCCCTAACCCCCCAAACTAGATTTAAAAAAAAAATCAGTTTATCTGTTTACACCTCACAGGATATAAATATATTATTTCGTTTGCGACTTGGTGGATTTATGATTCTTTTCTTTGAACCAATCTACTACAATTGTATGTACCTTCTACTCACATGTTTCCATAGGTTTTTGGTAAAATGTGCCTTGACTTTACTACAGAATGTAAGGTACGCCTTGAAGACATAATTTTGGGAGGGTTTTTTTTGACTTATCCTTTTATTTTGAAATAATTACAGATTCATGGGAAGTTGCAAAAAATAAACACAGAGGCCCCATGTCACCTTCACCAACAACAGTATTCACTTCCTCAAGCGGTGACATTTTATGTAACTACAGCAGCCCACGTAGTTCCTTTTTATTACATAATTTTTGATGAACTGTTTTTAGCTGTTCTTGCTCTTACATGGTGTCTTTCTTCACATCTTTTATTTTATTGTAAACCTGACAAGGAAAGAATTAAGCCTCACTAAATTTGTTCGTTTAATGTCTGACGTTTCTATGTGGGTTTGTCTCCGAGGAATTGGCCTTCTCAGTACTTCCAAATGGAAAGGGGTATGTTGGGTTTGCTTAGATCCAGTGCTTGGCATTTCCATATCATTGTCTATAGAGCAGAAGTAGTAAACCTTTCAAAGATGCCTGGCCCCCCGCCGTAGGCCCCCGGGCTCCTCGTTTCCCCACACCCCCTTCGGCGGGGGGCACCATGCCATGGGCCCTCCTACCCCTGCCTCTCTACTGCTGACTAGATGTTCCTCCTCATCCACTGTTCATGCCCCCTTCTACCCCATCCTCAGGCCAGATTGCAATCCCAGGGCTCTCCCAGGACTGATGAATCTACACTTCGCAATGGACCTCTCTCCCCAACTTTCTCTAACCTCCTTAAGCCTCAGAATCTACCCTGTCCCCTAAGGGATGCCCATCCTGGGAGCCCTACACCCGAGTCGCCTCTGCCCTGTGGCCTGTGCAGCATCTCCTTTTCTAGGAACCTCAGGCTGTTATTGCCTCTTCTCCCGTCTACATCTCCAGTCTGTGTCCCTCTAGGCCTCATTTCTATCAGCATGTCTCAAGCCTGTTTGTGCATTTCCCAGCCTCAGAGAAAAGCTTCCTCCCCTCAACACCGCCCCCCCCGCCCCTACTGCCCTCACCCTGCCCCTCTCCACACGCTTCCTGAAACAGTGCTGGGCCATGTGTATTTGCTGTCTCTGGGTCTCACCTCCCACTCAGCTCCAGCCGTCTAGAACGGTGCCCCTGCCCCTGTTATTCTGCCAGTTGCTTAGCTGATGTGGGTCCCTGGTGCACTAACTATAGCCTCCTGTTTTTTCCAGATCCACTTCTGCCTTCCTCCTTCCCAGTGTCTACACTGCAGCCTAAGAAAAACAAACCCTGACCTTGTGACTCCTTTGCTTTAAAGTCCCCAGTGGCTTTCCATGAGGCAGAGCCTGAGGGTGGAGACCAGTGTCCCTGCTTGGCGCCTGGCTGCCTGGTGGGACCCACCTTCCTGCCCACTGCTCTTTCACCATCTGCCAGCAGCCCTCCTCTTCTCTGCTGTTGGCACACGTGCCTGGGGTGCTTCTTTCTCCCTGCAGCGCATCCCTTGTGTCATTAATGCCGGTTCATTTTGCAGATCTCACTTCCACGTTAATTCCTGAGCTAAGCCTGCCTCCGTTATGGTTCTCATACCGACCTGCACTGCTTTGCCTTCTCAGCACTCATGTTAGTTCTTAACTCTTTTAAAGATGGTGCCCACATGGGTAATGCCAGCTTGTGAAGTGCCAGGACCCTGTCTGTTCACCCTTTTCTGTCCCTGATGCCTGATCCAGTGCTCCTCCACAGTACTTCTCGTTTTTGGATAAATGAGAAAATGCCATCCTTCCCCACAGACTTCTTACAAATGGAAACAAAACTACAAAACTACTAAAGCTTTGCGAGTCATAAAAAAAATCCAAGTATAGCACAAGTCCTGTCAGCTGAAGGTATACTGTAAAGTAAGGGTTTAAAGAAACCTGAACATTGTGGTACAAGTTCTTGGCATATATGACTTAACTAAATCTTGACTTTTTAAAATCCTGTCTGAGGACATTTTTGTTTTATTCAAGATGGTTGCCCCTAGTGTGAGAAAGCCCCGGGCCTGTCACCTGTGCCAGAATGTATACTGTACACCCTCTTCAGTCCATTTCTTAACTCCTCACATTTTCCTTTTTTTTTTTTTTTTTTTTTTTGCCTTGTTTGCCTTTCTTATAGCCAAACAGAAAGAGGAGAGAATAGGCTTTACTGTCTGAGAAAGGTTTGCTGTCTGAGCCTTCATCACATCCTGGTGTAGTCTTTGACTTAAGAAGTTTTTAGATGATTGTTCTTGTGTTCCTTCATTTCTTTCGTAAAGATTTATGAGTATCTACCGTGGGACGGGTACTCTGAGGAGATACACACACACAAATTGCGGTGCTCAGTCCCCTGCCAGCAGACAGCTCATGTTGTCCTTCATCCGTGGCTACTGGACACAGCTGGAGTGCTTGTAACTCACCACAGCTCGCTTCCCTAATGTGTTCCTCTCTGGAGGGGCTTTTAGCCTCATTTAGATTATAAATAGAGTTGTATAAAGTGGTCACTTTTTTTCAGTAAACATCAATATTAATGCTTTTCAAGTAGAGTCAGTTGACCTACGTGCTTCCTCAACTACGTTATTATTTTATTTCTACGCGAATATGTGATGCTATGTGATGAAGCCTAATTCGTCTCAGGGAGGAAGTCTTCCTTAAACCCAGATAGGGTCATTACACTGAGTTTCCAATTTCTGCATTTCTTTCAGGTTGGAAAATAAGAGAATGTGCAATTCACTATCATGGTTATTTGTTGGGATATCAGTTCAGCTTCAGTGCTGGCTGACACCAAGAATTATTAGCTATTTTTTGACACTTTACTCTTTCATTTCTATCATACATTATTATATGCCAACAGAGCACTTGAACAAACTTCCACTGGTAACAAAGGTACAGAAAAGGCATTAGCTTTTACCAAGGTTTTAAATAGATTCTTTTTTTAATTTTTTTTAGCATTTATTTATTTTTGAGAGAGAGAGACAGAGTGTGAGAGGGGTGAGGGTCAGAGAGAGAGGGAGACACAGAATCTGAAGCAGGCTCCAGGCTCTGAGCTGTCAGCACAGAGCCTGATGCAGGGCTCGAACTCATGAACCATGAGATCATGACCTGAGCTGAAGTCGGCCATGTAACCGACTGAGCCCCCAGGCGCCCCTTAAATAGATTGTTCAAGATCGACGCCACTCTGTTCTTTCCCTACAGTGCTGTCTTTTCATGTAGAGACCTTCATTTGACCATCACTGTGATTAAATTCTATTATTAATTTTTTCGTTTGATGTTTTTAATTCTCTTGCCTCATAAGCATGCAGTGCAGTGACTTAGTAAGAAGTTGACTCACATGTGTGTTCTTTTGTTTCTCAAGTCCCTGCCCAAAAATATGGTGTCTCGGCTCTGTGAATCTAAGAAGGTGTGTGCGGCAGCCGATATGCAACTTCAGGTATGTACCTTTGTTCTGACATTTTTCAGAGCAGCTATTCAAAATAAATACATAACTTTAAATTCTTGCCAATGCTCCACATTTATTATAATAATTACGCTTCTAACACATCTTTCATCGAGTTCAAAGAACTTGACCCAAACCAACTCATTCAGGTCTCACACTATCCTTGTGAAATGGATGTTAACTAAATTTATTTTCCAGTTGCAGCCAGGAAAAATCAGAGCTTGCAAGAGTCACGTGACTTCTTCTCAATCATGCATGTCAGCACGCAAGTTATATTTTGAGTCCCTTTGTGTCTTTAAAAATTTGTAGTTTTGACATCAAGTTTAAACAGTAAGGATTGTTAGTTTTAGATAATATTCAAAGGTAGTTTTCTAGGTTTCCAGATAAAGACTAGAAAAATTTTATGAACCATCTGGATGTCAGGTCTACATGAGACCAGATGTTCAGGTTACTTTAATTTCTGAGATTGTTTATGGAATTCTCGCTCTTCATCAGGTCTGGAGAATTCTATAAACACAGCCCAAACACCCGTCTTTCATGTCAGGCAGTGTTCACTTTTATAATGATCCAGCTACCTATTTCAAAGTGTGGGCACCATTTAATTGCTTTGGGGTTTTGTAAAATTCAGCCTTTTTGAACTCTGTTTATGTTGTGCTTTCCAATATACATTTGAAGAAAATGCATGCTATCGAGAAAACCATGGACTTACATTTGAATTTATGTTATTTGATGTCTATGTATATCAATAAAATTTTAAAAAGATTCCTGTGTCATTTGGAAAACTTTCAAATTATTTGAAAAACTTTCAAATTATTTGAAAAGTTCTGCATTACTCAGCTAACATCTTTTGATTTGCCAGTATCTATCGTGGAACTCCTGCCTTTTAAAAGCCTGGGCTGTGGTTTTCTTTTTGAGTAATTGTTCCAAGGATTTTCTTTTAAAAGGAAAACCAACCTTTCCCTCCTTCCACCCTCCAAAGAGAAGCTCCTGAGAGACACAGAGGAAGAGAGAGAGAAGAGAGGGAGGCAAATGCTTGCCAGAGGGCTACTCCTGCCAACTTTCAGTCCCACAATAGCCCCCTTGTACAGGGCAGACACACGAGGGTGAAAAGGAGATGAATTGTCCAGGTTTCTAGGGGGCATACACAGTGTTCTGAAAACTGTAATTTTCTTTTCTTTTTTTTTTTTCTGTTGTGCATTGTTTTAAAAACGGACTCCTGTTTTTCTGTGGCTCTAAGGTTCTTGGTCCCAGGAGAGCATGCCTCCCTGGGCAGGCAGGTAGGCTCATCGCTTTAGAATTGTTTGGTTTACCAGTAGGTGAGCATGAGACATGTGCCCATTTCATTTATTTTGCTCTACTTTTGTCATTAAAAGAAATCATGCCATATTTATGCCTTTCGTGTGTGGAAGGCATAACTCTAGGAATGAAACTTCTCAATTTGGATCTGTTTGTAGATTGAGGCCAAAAAACAAAAACAAAAACCCCACACCTTAGTGGAGGTTAGAATTTAAGTTTAAGTTCCTAATAATTTATTCTGTTAGTAAATGGACAAGACATGGGTGAGTAATTTAGGCCTCTCTGATTACTCTATGCATTGTTACTCATTACAGAATAGAGAATCGAAAGAGCTGTATTTAGCTAGCTATATGCTTAGATTAGCAGTTAGAGTAAAGCAATATTTATATTTAGTAAATATCTATATTTTCCTAGGGAAGGTTTAAACTTGACTTATAATTTAGAACCATAATTCTATATCTAGATGAAGCCAAAAGCTGGAGGTCATTTAAATTTTTTCTTTTATCCAAACTAATCCTCTGTTCTTTTAAGTCAACAGCTGCACATTCTCTGCAAATTCCATTTTCAAATCAGAAAGATACATACCAGAAACATAATTGCATGTCAGAATTTTTCCTTTAAAATCGAGCCTTTTCTACTTTCTTGCTTCAGGTGAACTCCCAACAAATATTCCCATTCAAGCCAAATGCTCCAGTGAGAAAGCGCTTTATCTTTACATTAGGTTTTCAGTGTAAGGTTTAGTTTTCAGAACTTTGTAAGCAGCAGGCTTCACGTGCAAACTAACGCTTTATTCTCCTATCATGTTTCAATGGCCTGTGTCCTCCACTCAGAGGTGAGTGAGCCTTCTCTCTGGGTCACCTCCGTCAGCCAGAATTGTCCGTGCACAGCAGCTGTTTTCTTGGTATCTCCTGACACCAAGTGTGGGAGCTGGCTGGGCCCGGGCTCCAGACCTTCCAACAGCTGCACCAGAATTCTTTGTAACATCTGTACTCACCCATCGTAAGAGAGCTCTTTACCTCGCCCCATCTATTTAATGTTCCGTCCCTTCTCGTCACAAAACTTGGATTCAGACCATTTCATTTCTCTCATTTAAGATCTCTCCAGATTCCAGGAAGAAACCAAGCAGGATGTATTAGATCCAGAGGGCCACATGTTGTAACTTTATTATTATTTTTCTTGTATTTCCAGATACATATTTTGCATCTATCTATAGATATCAATGGGCCAACTTCCAGTTTTGTGGTCACAAATTTAATTAACTACATTGTACATAAAGAGTACCTTATAAGGTTCAAAAATTTTTAACATCCTTAATCATGAAAAGGTTGAGAGCTTTCCTTTTCATCATTAACATGGTCTTAATTGTGGTACAAAACACACTTCAAGCCATATACATTTACATTTGTGAACGTGTTCAGCTGTTATGTGTACTTCTTATTCTGGTACACTTGGAACACCTTTGGCTCGTCGCATGTTAGTTGTAAGGCTGGGTTGCCAGAACTAAGTGGACGTTTTCCTCTTTCTTAGGTCTTTTATGCCACCCTGGATCAGATCTACCACGGGAAGCATCCCTTGAGGGCATCGACCACAGACATTCTCAGGGAGACCCAGGAGAAATTTTATGGCTTACCATACATTCCAAATACCGTGAGTCTCGCATTTTGATCCTGTCATGCGCCGTCAAACAGTTCAGCCAGTGTCTCCATCAGAGAGAGTCGGTTGTGGTCACCTTCCCCCTTGCAGAAGGTAAAATCCCTGTCTTTATGTCAAGGTTTTGTTTGGGGCAAATGCTAGAAATTGCCTGGCCCATTGAATATCTCCAACCATCCATTTACACATGCTTATTCTCTTCCTACTAACAATGTGTGTCTGGATTCCTGGGAAGGTAGCAGTGAAGAAAGGTCATTGGAGTTAGTCTATAATTCTTTTTTTTAATTTTCCTATAATGAGAAGAATGGTTAGTGATACAAGATGAATGTGAATCGTTGTCACTGCAAAGGGAATTGACATTTGTTGAGTACCTTATTTGCATCAGGGATTATAATAGAAGTTTTGCATGTCTTCTCTCATTTAGTGTGATCTGTCAGCATAGAAGGCAGGAATATTGCTACCATTTATTGAGAACAAGGTGCCAGACTCCAGCTAGCTGTTTCACCAGAGAACCTCTGATTTCACTCTCAACCTTGTAAGTTAGGGAATAGCCCCATATTTGGGGCTCCTATTGAGGCTCCTACACATTATGTGTCTTCTCTAAAATCATGTAGGTTGTGCTAGAATTCAGAAGCAGCCTCTGAAATCATGCTGTCCCATCGCTCCAAGGTTCCCATGGGGAAGCCGAGGGTGGCAGGTAGAGTGTTGGCTGAGGCAACCCTCATGCTCCTGAGGACTCGAAGGTGCACGTGGTAGGAAGTTCATATTGCTTAGGCAGGAAAGGGACATCGTGGAGTCTCATAACTGAAAGATACAAGGGTGTATCTCGTTTTGGGTCAGTCGGATCTGGTCAGTGCTTACAAAATACCGTTCGGAAAGTTTCTCTTTCTTGCCGTTTCTCAGGTCTGTCCTTTTTGGGATTTGTTTTGTCCTCAGGAGGGCTGCCCTGACTGGGTGGTATGGTGGCCGCCGGGAGGGCCTGGTTTACATCCTTCCAGCTTTGCCAGTCTGATAGAAAGAGAGTAAATGTGAAAGTGCTCTGGGATCTGTACAGTGCCGAAAACATGACAGTATTGGGTCCCAGCACATGTGCTGAGAGGCTCATCAGCGAACTGTGCTTGTCCTGTGGGTCTTCAGGTCCTGACACGCAAACGTACATTGGAATAGTTCAGATTTACCAGACAAGTCAAGTAACAGCGTGTTTTATCTTCATAATGCTTCTTATCAATAGTTTTTGTTGTCTAGATGCTTAATCATCTCTTCCAGTGTATAATGCTAGTCCTACCACATACCTATTTTTGACTTTAGGTGTAAGTTACCGTTCTAATGCTGTGTATTATTGAGCTCTGGATTATCTGTATTGGTGAAAATTTGTGGTGATGGGAATTCATCAGTGGAATAAATCATAATAACAATGGCCTAGATTTAATAGCTTTTTCCAGTTTGCAGAATGCTGCCGGATTCATGTGCTATTGTGCATGTATGTTTTTTGTGCTCATTTTTTAGTCTTTGCTTAGTTTTACTTATTTTTTATAGTTTATTTATTTTGAAACAGAGCACACACGAGTGGGGAAGGGGCAGAGAGAGAGAGAGAGCAAGCAGCTCAGAGCCTAATACCAGTCTCGAACTCACAAACCGTAAGATCATGACCTGAGCTGAAACCAAGAGTTGGATGCTTAACTGACTGAGCCACCCACGCACCCCAGTTCTTTGCTTAGTTTATAAATGACTGTGATGTGAACTCCATGTAGTTATAAGGGGACCAGTAAGTGATAGAATCATAGGAAGGCAAAAATTAGGAACTGGGAAGCTCTCTAAAGCTGCAGAACTTGAGCTTGGTGGAGCTGCTTGCCCCTACCTTTCTTTATCTTCAGTTGTATAATGATGCACCTCTCCTTAGAAGAGAACCCAAACTTCCCTACCATCTGGATTCCTCTGTGTGATAAATATACAAAGGTGAAGTAACAGTGATAACCACATTTTGAATCAACTATCAGTAAATTTTTTTTTAATTTAAAAGAAAGGATGATGTATGTTGTTAAGCCCACTATCCTTGTCCTACTTCCTTTTGAAAATATAGTGATTCATCTCTTCATTGGGATTGTCGCTCTTGTTCATTGGCAGTAGCTATAGCTCTTGGAGTAAATTGGGTGTTTTTTTGTTTGTTTGTTTGAGTTTTGTTTTTTTATTTTATTTTAGATAGGGAGAGAACATGAGAGGGGAGAGGGGCAGAAGGACAGAGGGCGAATTCAACAAACCGTGAGATCATGACCTAAGCCGATACCAAGAGTCAGACACCCAACCGACTGAGCCACCCAGGCACCCCAAAGATACTTGTAACTATAGAGAACAACTGAGTGTTGCTGGTGGGGGGAGAGAGGGGTTAAGTGGGTGATGGGCATTAAGGAGAGCACTTGTGATGAGCACTGGTGTTATATGGAAGTGATAAATCACTGAATTCTACTCCTCTTAACTAGATAGAATTTAAATAAAAACTTGAAACATTAGGGGTGCCTGGGTGGCTCAGTCGGTTAAGCGTCCGACTTCGGTTCAGGTCGTGATCTCACGGTTCGTGAGTTTGAGCCCCACATTGGGCTCTGTGCTGACAGCTCAGAGCCTGGAGCCTGCTTCAGATTCTGCATCTCCCTTTCTCTCTGCCTCTCCCCTGTTCACACTCTGTCTCTCTCTCAAAAATAAACATAAAAAAAACTTGAAACATTAAAAAAAAAAAGAAAAGGAAGGTTTATAACAGCACTGTTTGTAAATGTGAGAAAAAAGGAAGAGGTGGGATTCAGGAAAAGAACCCAGGTGACTGTCAGTGGAAAAATGGATAAATAATTTGTGCCATATTCATTGGCTGGAATACATTCAGTGGACACTGAGGGGCACAGATAATGAACTTAACAGCATCAAGTAAAAAAAACAGTGAGTTTCAGAAGAATTAAACAGTGTACATTTATAGTAAAGTTCAAAATAATGCAAACTAAACAGTGCATTATCACCGGTAAACACTTAAGCAGTGAAACTCTAAAGAAAAGTGAAGGAATCGTAAACACAAAATTCAGGTAGTGCTAACCTCTGGAACAAGGAATGGGATTATACAAGTCCTACAAGTGTCTTATTTCTTGCACCAATAGTGGGTATAACACTGATAGTTTTGTCATTCTCCCTATCTTAGTCGTTTATAGAAATAGTAGAAAATTGGTACACAGAAAGTATTTCTCTATGTTAAGAGGTTATTTTGGCTGCAACGTATGTGGTAAAGAATGGATTTAGGGAGACCAGTTGGGAAGTTACTCAGGTGCTGGGGTAGAGTGGGTAGCCTGACCTGGGGAAGTGGCCGTGGAGATGGAAAGATTGAAACGGGTTCTTCATGAGAACAATGGAGAAGGCAGACTCCATGAGGCGTGGGACTCATCGGCTGGACATGGAGGTCAGGGGAGTGGAGGAGGACGGTGAGTTTATCATGAAATTGACCCGGGAGGGGGGACTTCAGAGCATCCCGCCATGCAGGCTGGAAGAGCGATGGTTTTCCTTTAAACTTCTCTGTAGAAAGGGTTTCTCTCCAATGAATCCTTTCATTCCCTCAAATAAACCATGAGAACAGGAGAATATAATTTGAACACCAACATACAAAGTATTTATTCATAATGTTGCTAGAGACCGCACAAATTATATGCATGGAATGAGGTCTAAACCTATAGACGGCAATTATGTATGTGTCTATGTTAGTGTCTTTCCCAAGTGCATTAATACCTCATCGTAAGAATCAAGTGTCCCCTCAGCTATGTTTGAGGAGTACTTGTTTAAATAACGTTAAAGGGGCCTCTCAGGATCTGTGAAGTGCTAAAGAATGTCCTGAGTCACTCGTGCTTTGTCTGCAAGCTCACTGACCACAGAAGTCGGCCTGGCTCGTTTCTAGGCGTTAGCCCCGTGTAGATCATATTTTGGCCAACTCTGCACTTGGTTTATGCAACTATTGAACCCAGGCAGCTCCGTCAATATTCCGCAATAAATAATGGGTGCTTATTTTTCAGGTGAATAGACTTATTATGTCAGCAATTTATTAATACTTAGGAGATAGCCCTCATGTTGTATGTACTGTATAGACCAACGTGATTTGTGATTTC
Organism: Cryptoprocta ferox; assembly: GCA_028646485.1. Lineage (NCBI taxonomy): Eukaryota > Metazoa > Chordata > Mammalia > Carnivora > Eupleridae > Cryptoprocta > Cryptoprocta ferox. The sequence continues at coordinate 72,780,153 of CM053574.1, forward strand.
CTTGCTATTCTCACAGTAGTTTGCTAGGAGCCCAGAAGCTCTCGCTCCGTTGTAAATAGAGGTCAGTTTTGCAGCATATCCAACAGGCTCGTCTTGTACTATTGTTTTTATTCTATTCAGAGCCTGATGTTTGTCTTTTATATTAATGACCATCTCTTCTGAGAATATTTTGTTCCTAAATGATTGTGTATCTCCTCCTTTATTTACTCAGAAAGTGGAAGATGCTGTATTTTTTATTTTTTTATTTGTAGGATTCCAAGTGTATATTTTTGCATGTCTGGGAGAGTCTGGGGTGGAAACCTTTCTCTAGCCTTATGATCGTTCAGTTCTGTCCTTGTGAGTATTTTTCAAGTTCAAAGTGTGGACAAGTGATTCTGCTGATAGACTCCGGTTTTCCAGGATTTGTGAATGACTCGTTTGTATCTCATTCGTGTGAACTAGTTTTGTGAACTTCGTCGGCGAAGCCGTGTCTCACACACAGCTATCCTGGGAGTAATAGTATTCTCTGAATAAGTCTTGTCGCCATTGAGACCTACTTTGTCCTTTACCCAATCATGTTGAAAACAGTGATGAGTACAGAACAAGAAAGTCCTGAGCACCTGTCTTTAATTCATGAAAACATCATAATAAATATATCTGAGGACATTGTCTTTCTTGTCCGTTCATAATTTAAAATTTACTGTCTTGAATAAAGCTAAAATATAAAAGAATTATTCTAGGAAAGCACTTACTGGGATTGAATGGACATGTTGATATCTGGTTATTGTTCTTATTAGAATAAACACCAACTAAGAATGCGAAAAGAAAGGGCACCTGCGTGAGTCAGTCAGTTGAGCATCCAACTCTTGATTTTGGCTCAGATCATGATCCCAGGGTCGAGGGATTGAGTCTCACATCAGGCTCCATGAGCCTGCTTAAGATTCTCTCTCTCTCCCTCTTCCCCTCTCCCCTGCTTGTGCTCTCTCTTTATCTAAAAAAAAAAAAAATTTTTAGGGGGGTGCCTGGGCAGCTCAGTTAAGTGTCCGTCCAACTCTTGATTTTGGCTCAGGTCATTTTCTCATAGTTTCATGAGTTCGAGTCCCATGTCAGGCTCTGCGCTGACAGCACAGAGCCTACTTGAAATTCTCCCCCTCTCTCTGTTCCTTCCCTGCTTGCACTCCCTCTTTCTAAAATTTTTTTGTTAAAAAAATTTTTTAAATGTGAAAAGAAGGCATGTCCACATTTAAAAGCTCCAATTATTAAAATCCAGCAACAAACTCAGGTTATGTGGCACACCAATCGCAGTTTACCTGCAATAGGGGAGGTGGGGATTCATACTATCTGTACTCATTGCTTTGCCTCTATGTGTTTTCGAGTGGGCGTGTGCCATGGGCTTCCTGGGGGACATACCTGATTGGCTGCCACCTGTTCAAGGTGCATTATTTCAAAATGGCTGCTGCCACTGGAGATTGACTTCTATTGAGACTTATTTCTATTACATCCAATTATACGGGAGAGAGAGATATATTTCACATAGCGTGTAATTATCTATAGCACACCTTCTTGTTAGAATAGCTGGAAGTTATGCTAAATTTAGTCAAACATATCAAAGAGCAAACACCTTTTTGTTGCATAGGGTAAAGAAAATGATTTCCAAACCCCAATTTATATATTTGTACATTAATTCAATTACATTATATTAATACATGTAACATTTATAAATTTTTAATAATTGATGTTATATATAAAATATGTATTTTTATTAATGCTTACTATGTGCTGTACACTGCCTAGGAGATGGAGATTCAGTGTGAATGAAACAGACCCAAATCCTTGTCCTCATAATCTATATTAGCAATGACTTGTTTGGGGGTATGTACACATAATTATCATTATGTCCGGCTATCTGTCAAACATTTCAGTATTAAGCAAAATATTCTTTGAGCCCCTCACAGTGCTTTGTGAGCAGATGGACTGAACATAAAAGCTGAGAGACTGAGACATTTCAAAGCATAATACAGCTCATACAAAGAATATATTGAGACCCTAGTTTTTTATTTTTAAAGGGGGAGCTTTTTCCTGCAATATGCATGAGAAAAAGAGGTGCCTTTTGTGTTTTCACTGGGCTCCTGCATTCTTTTTCACCCTTGCTGATGTGATGACTTTGCCTCAGTAATAATTCATGCACGTGTAGCCCTGGCCGGATGACTTGGAAGTCAAGCAAAAATTAACAGGCGGCTAGGAAGAATAGAGGAGTGGCTGAGGGGCTCAGGTGACCCATCAGACAGACCTGGGGATGTGGCGTTTGATTGGTTGGGAGGTGAGAGAGGAGTGGGGAATGATGAAGGAGACCGTCTGCGGGGTTGGGGGACCAGGATGGCATTCAGTGGGACATGGAATAGAGGAGAGATAGCTGCTTACAGCATGAGGGGTGCAAAGATGTTGAGTACGGTTTGAAGTGACAGTAGAATATCCAAGTGGAGGTACCTGTGAGCAGTGATTGGATCAATGGGTCTGAAGCCCAGAAAACGAATCGAGGCTGGAGCTATCTAGATTCGGAAGCCCTTAACCCGAGAGAGATAGAGATAGAGGTGGAGATGGAGATGGAGATAGAGACAGAACTGTAAGCTATGATCACAGACAGCACTGAGCAGGGAGGATTTGGTGAGTAAGATGAAGGGAAATTTAGAAGACAACTGAGGGGAATATTTAACCAGTGGACACACAGCAGATCAGCCAGTGTGGTTGGATAAGATCTTCTAATTGGAACAGTTTTTTCCCTAATATTTATTTTTGAGAGAGAGAAAGAGCACAAGCGGGGGAGGGGCAGAGAGAGAGCGGAGACACAGAATCCAAAGCAGGCTCCAGGCTCTGAAATTGTCAGCACAGAGCCCAGCGTGGGGCTCGAACTCACAAACTGAGATCATGACCTGAGCTGAAGTCGGACGCTCAACCAACTGAGCCCCCCAGACACCCTTCAGAACAGCTGTTTTTCAAGTACCAGCAAAAACCAAAATTTTAAACATAGTCTTTTCTGTTTCTACTACTACAATTAAAATAGTAAAATGCTCTGCTCTTTTCTATTACTTTAGGGTTACATTGACTGCATAGTAGCTTAGAACATCGTTTATAGAACATTTATCTTGGATGCGTGTTCTGAATTCCCAGATAACAAACTAATAAATGCACTTTTAGCATGCAATTTATGTGTAATTGGAGGGCTTCCCATCTTGAAATTGCTCAATTTTCAGAGCCGATTCTTATGCTGACATTGCTGTTGTCAGCAATACGTGCAAAGGAAAGTAACCTCTAATTGACCGTTTGGGGGATGGAGTGCCACCAGTGGTAAACCCAATTGTTTACACAGTGTGCTCATCTCAGATGAACTTTCAAACAGACCTCTCAACCATGTGGAAGGCTGCAAATGGGGAGATGAGATCAAGAAAGTGGGAGAGTGCAGAGAGGTTCTGAGAGTACTTTTACCATATTTATTTTACTGTATGGAGTTTTATTTTTTCTAAGTCTCAAAAAGAAGAAAAATAAGCAGAAAGACTCACAATGAGAAAATGGTCTGGCTACACACGGTTTGAGTGTGAAGACTGATTTATTGCTCTTAGAGTTGATTCCCTTTCCTGTTTACTTGATAGCCAATTTCGAAGGGCTTCTTTCTTCAAAATACATGAGTGAGTGTGTCAGTATATTTGTATAGAAATCCCTGTGGATAGCTGGCTTTTGTGATTTCAGATTAAAAATCATGTTTAAAAAGTTTTAATATTGTGTATATTTCAGAGGTTTTCATACGAGATTTCATAATTTTACTTTAAAATTATATTAGAGCTTATTGACCTCATATAGACTCAAGTGTTAATGATTAAGAAAAAATTTTTTTAATGTTTATTCATTTTTGAGAGAGACAGAGAGTGAGTGGGGGAGGGGTAGAGAGAGAGAGAGAGTCAGAATCTGAAGCAGGATCCAGCCTCTGAGCTGTCAGCACAGAGCCTGATGCAGGGCTCGAACTCACAGACCGTGAGATCATGACCTGAGCTGAAACCAACAGTCAGATGCTTAACCCACTGAACCATCCTGGCGCCCCTTAATGATTTTATTTTAAAAGCTTTAATTTTTAGAAAAATTGGTAAATCGTGAAGATAAGAAATAATAGCTCTTAACTGATTTCTACCATCTAGATTAAAATGGCAATCAGATTTTTTTTCCAGTTATTTTCAGAGTAAGGCCGATAAGAGAAACTGATCTTATCGGAGTTTTATATATAGAAATCTGAAGTCTGCTTTTGACCTGTTCTTAACCTCACACCTGTTCAGATGTTGGCTTAAAGAATGGCATAAAGGTCTCTTTTTTTAGTGTGGAAAAAAAATACTACCTATTAAACAATAGAAGTATAGCCCCTGAAGGGTTAAAAGTTCTTCATTCTCTCTCCAGAGAATTCAACCTCATTTATTTAATAAAAATCTTCATTCCTCCTATTTTTTTTTTCCTTCTTCCCAGGGAAGTGGTTCTGTTTTCCCCTGTTCTTATGCACTAGCTCTTGTAGATGTGGAAAAACACTTTCAGGAGGTGAAGGTACTGCCCAGGTATTGCTCTAGCTTGGAGTATTTGTTGTTGCTAAGCAAATGTTAGATTAAACAAAACAATATTTATTTTTTGCTTTATCTGAAATACAAAGACCATATGGTACATATCTTAAAAAAAAAAAAAAAACCCTAAGTAGTTAATTGCATGTTAAATTCCTTTCCTCTTCGGCTGCATAAACAACTGAGAAAATATTTACCTTCTCTGTCATGCTAGATTTATTTACGACTTTGTAACTAAAACACAGAAGTGTTATAAATTGAAACTTTAATCTCCTGATTGACTCATTTTCTAAAAATTTATATGGTTTCAGTCTGTGGGACAGCTGCAACTCTAGATCTCACTGATTTAAAACACGAGGAAATTATAGGACGACCCGGGTTGTTTTTATAATAGAGCTCTTTGAGCCAAGTCACCGGCTTTCATTTTTGTCTTGGTTTTCATGAATAGAGCTATACTCTTTTTTTTCTTTACCCCCTGCAAATTTACACAGGTTAGCTCTAATGAAATAAAAATCCAGGATATTAGGAGTTTTTCCTATACCACCAAGTAAACTGTGTATTTTAAATGATGCACATGTGTCTTCTAGATTTTAGACAGTTTACATTTCAGGAAGTGGCGTCTCTGGTGATTCTCTAAGGTAAATTATGTTCTCATCCATGGTAAATGTGAGCTGCGAGCAGGACGTGAGGACCTCACTATTATTCATGGAATGACAGTACCCAGAGGGGCTTGCTGCAATGCCTTTTTACCTCTGTGCCTTGTGACCAACGGGGCAGCCAGGGGCAACGTTAGTCAGGTAAGGAAGCCTCCCATTGAGTGATATTAATTTTACGTTTTAATTATATTTTGAGTAGGAGTGTATCCACATGCCTAAAAATCTTAAGATGTAAAAATGTGAAAGGGTCCATGTATAATGTCTCTCCTGTGCTCTGGCCCCCTAGCCCTTGTGCCTCAGTCCCTAGGGGTACCCGGTGTTACTGTTGTTTCTCATACTGACCTGAAGTTGAAATCACATCTGTTAGATATAAAGATACATCAAGTCTGCAATCTCAGTAACGACCTTCCCTCCCGGCTCCTCCTGCCCTGTCTCCCCGATAAGTGGACTCATAGACTGGGCAGTTACAGTTCCCCTAATGAGTGTCCCCTTACCTCCTCCCCCTGTCTCAAATCCACACAGCTATCAGGGATCTTTTCTAAATACACATTTGATTATAACACCCCTTTCCTTAAAACCCTTCAGTGCCTTCCATCGCTCTTGCGCTAAAGGCCGAAGACCTTCGCCGCACATGGGTTACTGCGTGGCCTGGTCACCCCAGCTTTGTCCAGCTGAACACACCCTCCTTTCTTGGGCTCCAGGTTCTTGCCACTTACTTCCGTCTGCCTGGAGCGCGCTCTCCTTTCTTCTCACGTTACTCTGCTGGAAATGTCACTCTCCCAGACCTAGCCAGTTCCTCTGTTGCACACTCTCACAGAACCAAGTTCTTTCCCTTCACACCGATCATCCCATTTCATAATTTCTTGATGTCATTTGATTAACTTCTGTCTTCCCAATGGGAGTGACATCCACATAGCAGCAGGGCCCATTTCCGATTTGTTCATTATTTCTTCAGGTCACTCCTGCATGGTAGTGCCCAGCAAATATTAATAGAAGGTGTTTTCTTTGTTTGTTTTCCTTTTTATTGAGGCATAACTTACTCAGTACACATACATCTTACTATAGGGCTCCATGAAATTTTATATATGTTTATACTTGTCTGATTGCTACCTGGGGCAAAATATACACCATTTTCAGTACCTGCTTTTCGGAGGCCCCTGCACCCTGTCAGTCAGTATACCTTCAATATACCTTCCCCACAAGGTAACCACCAGCTTTGCCTGTTTCGAACCCGAGCTAAGTACTACGGTATGTTATGTACTGTTCTGAGTGTGGCGTCTTTTATATCGCATCATGCCTGTGAGATTCATGACTCTTGTTGGCTGTTTTAGTAACCTGTTCTTTTGCATTGCTTTGAAGTATTCCATTTTTAATATGCCACAATTTACTAATGTGTTCCACTATTGATGGACATTTGAGTTATTTCCCTTTGGGGGGCTATTATGAATAAAGTTCCTGTGACTATTCATGTATATATCTTTTGGTAGGTGTAAGCATTCAGGTCTGTTGAGTATATAGCTAGCGGTAATAGGAAGTGTACTTTAGCTTTATTGTAGTTCTCGCCAAACAGTTTTACAAAATCATTCTTCTGAGTTTGCATACCAACAGGCAATGTGTGGGTGTACCATTTGCTCCACGTCCTGTCCAATAAGTATTGTTATTGTCAGTCCTTTTCATTTTAGCCATTTGGGGAGTATGAGCCATATCTCATTGTGGTTTTAATTTGTACTTTTCTCATGACTAAGAACTCTGGGCACTTCTTCATATGTTTATAGGCCACTTGAATGTCCTCTTTGTATAAGGATCTTGGCCCTAATATGGGTGAACTAGGAAGCCATCCGAAGGTTTCAGGTAGAGGGCGGACAGATAGAATTTGGAGTATTAGAGAGGGAGAAGAGTGAAGAGTGATTGCGAGAGATTTGGCCCGAGCCTCCAAAAGGAAAGCATTGCCAGTAACATGGAGAGAAGACTGTGGGAAAGCCAGGTCCTTGGGGGCAATCGGGAAACCAGTTTTAGGAATACCAACTGTGAGTCAAACCACATAGGCAAGGGGATATACAAGTCCAGAGTTCAGAGGAGCAGTCTGTGCTGAAGATGGGGATTTGCAGGCACTCATAGATTGTGTCAAAGCCAACGGACTGGGTGAGATCACCCTTAGGAGTGAGTATACATGGAAAAAGTTATGGTTGAAAGATGAGCCCTGGGCCATCATTTAAAAGGCTGGAAACTGAGGAAGGACCAACAAAGGAGAATGAGAGAGAGAGAAACCAATGAAGTAGGAAGGAAAATAAGAGAGCACGCTCTACTGGAAACCAGTGGTCTCATTTTGAATGTATGGTAGGTGGATGGGGAAAGCTCAGAACCAATCATGGGAGTTGAAGAATGGGGAGTAGAAAATGAGACATGTGTTCATATTAGTTTGGAAATGGACGGACAGTATTTCTGTTTGTTTATTTGTTCCTGATACTCTGGGTAGGGGCAGGTCCAGGTTGCCCATTCACTTTTGTAGTGAAGCTAAGAAACTTTCCAAACTTTGCAGTTGTTTTTAGGGACAGAATAGAGTGAAGATTAAGTAATTTACCCAAGATGTTCCAAGCGGGATTAGTGTACATATTGCCTCACTTTACACTTATTTACTGTCATGAAATAAATACCAGATGGGGCAAACACTTAAATAGAAAAAAAATAAGCCATTATTGATCTACTTTTATCTCCTGTTCGTCTCCTATCATCTTCTTTTTCATTTAGAAAAGGATAGTTGGTTAAAAAGAGATGGAAGTGGGGCACCTGGGTGGCTCAGTCGGTTAAGCGTCCGACTTTGGCTCAGGTCATGATCTCACATTTCCTGGGTTTGAGCCCCGTGTTGGGCTCTGTGCTGACAGCTCAGAGCCTGGAGCCTGCTTCGGATTCTGTGTCTCCTTCTCTATCTGCCCCTCCCCAACTCATGCTCTGTTTCTCTCTGTCTCAATAATAAATAAACATAAAAAAAACTTAAAAAAAAGAGATGGAAGAGGTTACAAATGAAAATACAGATGAATGGATTTGATCACAAAAATTTGAATTTCTCGCAGAAAGCATGAATAAAATCCATAGATTTTATTAAAAGCCACAAGCATACTGGTTTTCACAAATTGTAACACTTATGACAAATGGTTTCTATTGTTGCTGCATAAAGAACACATACAAATACAAGTAAAAAACGGGCAGAACGACTACAACAAAATCCCACACTCCCCCCAAAGGGAAATGTACATAAACATCAGTCACAAAAGAAGGCAACAAAAATCATTAATATATATACAAAGAACTGTTTGACTTTCCTGGCACACAAAAATATGCAAATGGAAATAATAACACAATGACATGTTCACTTATTGTATGACTCCATATCCTATTAACAGACAATACTAGGGATTGTATTGATATACCGATATAGATATTTTTATATTTGTTCGTAGGAGGAGAAATTGGTTTGGCAGGAGGGATTAAGAGCACTAAGAGTCTATAAAAGCCATTAATGTAACACTGAGAAATTTATTCTGAAGATATACATAGAAAACCAAATAAAGCTTGACATCTGATAATCACCACATCTACAAAAAGTTGGAGTCCAACATTCAAGGAAGGGTTAAGCAAGCCATATTGTACCCTGTGCTTGTCACATGTATGTGCTTGCTCACATACACTCCATTGCTATTTCTGGCATGTGGTAGAATTGCACGTCTTTGCTCCATGCTGATAGTTGTGGTCATGTGGCTTGACTTGACCAAAGAAATCGAGCAGAAGTGACAGGGCTTGTTGCTGGCTGCAGCCTTTAAGAGCCACTGTGCACCTGTCCATATTTCCTTCCCCTTGGCCCAGCAACCAATGACCTTTCGTGGTGGTGGAGACTCAGGAAGCCTGGTTGCCTGGGTGCTGCTGATACGAGAGGAGTCTGCTCACCCCAGAGAGACGCATCATCTGCTCAAGGAACAAATCTTTGCTGTTTGAAGCCAGCGGGATGTTAGGATTCGTGTTACTGCCATCGTAACTTAGTATATCCTGACTCAGAGAGTCCCCACGATGAAATAATATACAGCCGTTAACGTTCACAAAGAATTCTTAATGTCGGGTTTGTGAAAAGCATATAATAAAATTATAGATAGTGTGATTTTTGTCTTTTGAAAACAGACTGAAGGGAACTTTAACATTAATAACTGTTTATCACAGTCACTGATTACGGCTGAGTGTCAATTTCGTGTCTGTATTTTTCATTCCCATGTTTCTGTAACGAGCACATACTCCTTGTAAAGGTGGAAGGGCAGACATGCACACACACAGACACACATGGCTTCAGCGGGCCTCCAGTAACACAGGCATTCATTCAGTTCCTTCTGTGCCATTAAAGACGTAAAGGCCATTGAAATGTCAGTGATCCTATGTCCCTTCTCTTCCTCGGAGCCCAGCTGAGATGAAGGAACAGGGCTGAGCTTGGATTCGGTTCAGGATAGACACTCCCCCTCCCCATGGCTTTAGTTCTGGATATAAAATTCACCACCCCCTGAGCCTGAATACTTTCCCTCTCTTCTTTGAGAGATCTTGGAGGTTTAGAATGCAGACTCTCTTGCCCCAGGAAAGGTACATTCTAAAAGAGATGACTTTTGAGGCGATACCCAGTGTCCTCACAGCACTGAGTAGGTTTTCACTGCAGAGCACTATGCAAAAGTGCCATGGCGGAGAACATAAAGGAAAGAAAGTGTGTTCTTCACCTGGACAAAACTTACACGTATGTTAATAAATAAAAATGAACAAATTTCTTTGAAACCGAGTACATAATGTGATTCTCTTGCTTTCCCAAATCACTTTGAAGTCCCAGATGTCTTCACTAGGATTAAATCCAATCTCGATAAACTGTAGTTTAGGCTTCGCTCATCCTTGTTCATCATTTTCCAAGGGACTTCCTTGCTGTGTGCCAGGCACAATGTGTTGAAACTACGTGCAGAGCGGAGAGTAGGCTTGACTCTTACCTACATGCTAAGCCGAGACCTCCCCTCACCGCCACCCCCCGCCCCCGTGTTTTCCCAGGCGCCGTCTGGTACTCACTCCTTCTCCTCCTGCTCTGAAACTGTGCCCCAGAACCCCATCTCCTATCCCTAGCTCTTGTTCAGGGTTCCAAACCCAATTTTCAATATTGTAGAAGAACTACAGGTAACTGTGGATGCACGTGTCTCGTGTATTTGACTACTGTAGCCTCAACAGAAATCCCCTAGGGTTCACGTGAAATTGCATGGTTAAAAGATCTGCATAGAGTTTCTGTTCCAGTACACGTTGCAAAGTTAAAATCCAAATGGCTTTCCCTTGATGACCCCAGTTATGGATTTGATTTTAATGTCTGCCAGTCTGATAGGCCACACACACTTGAAATTCTTTCTGCGTGCAGTCTTTTATTACCAATGAAGCCAGCTTCCTGTATGGTTTATTACCATCTCTGGGGGATAGGAATTTTGTCTAGTTTTGTCATTTTCCAGTCTTTATGCTCATCTTTTTGTTATTGATTTTTATAGGGTTGTTAGCCTTTTATTCTTTTTGTCATAAACCTGCTTTCCATTTTGTTATTTATCTTTCACCTTCTTTTCTGATTTTTTAACATTTAGAAGGTTTTGTTTTTGTTGTTTAGCTTGATGGCAGTAATTGTCGTTTTGAGTTAAATCTGTTAGACTTTTCTTTCAGTTTCTTGTCAGCCTTAAAGAGAACTTTCTGGCCTAACTGTATTCAAATTTCCGTCCATATTTTCTTCTCCTACTCTTGTGGTTTTATTTTTCACTTTTCAGTCTTTAACTGTTGAAGTTTGTGGCGGTGTTAAGGTATGAGATTTGGAACCGGCTTTAGTTTTTCTAATTGGTTTTCGAATAACCCATTTTCTTCTACTGACTTGAAAAGGCCCCCTCTGTGAGATACAAAGTTTTCCTGCACAACGAGGTTTGTTTCTAGGCTTTCCATTTCAGGGGTTCTTGCCCAGACCGGGTAATCATTTGTGGAGGTTTGGGTGTTGGTGTTTGTTGTTTATTAATAGAGATGCTTTTGTTCCACTATTCCCGTCACCATGTTGTATATTTATAACATTCTTACTGGAAGTCCCTCCTGTATCTTGTTAAATGGGTTCCTGTTTTAAGATTTTTTATTTTCTGTTGTGAATGTTATATATATATTCCCCACCCCACTCTTTTTCTAGCTAGTCTCCATTGGTACATAGAAAGTTATTTTAGTTTTTTACTTTTGTGGCTGAACGTCTCGGTGAACAACTTACTGATTCCGATACTTACCAGGTTTTAGGGGTTTTCCAGATGTGTTTATATATGTGTTTATCTATCTACCAATCTATCTAGATCTATATCTAGATATATTATATATATTTGTTTATATACCTATCTATCTAAATATATCGGTAGACATATATATGTATTATATGTTTATCTTTCTAGATATATATATACATAGATACACAGATAAATATTTATATAGACATATATCTCATAGCACATGTAAATAATATTTTTGCTGCCCCTTCCCAGTCTTTATGTGTCCACATGTCCTTGGCTAGGGCAGTGGCTTGAGCTTTCAAAATAATGCTAAATAATAATAGGGAAGTTGAGCATGCTTGTTTGGTTTATGGTTTTAATGAAATGTTTTAAGTTTCAGCTATGATTTGAAAGAGGGCTAGAGTGTGTATTGGAGAGAAAAGAACATTCCAGGATAGTCACATATTCATATTACAAAGGTAGGAGTGAGAAAGTTCCGTGAGGAAGTCAGAGGTCCGCAGCTGAAGTTCGGTGTAGGGGAGAGAGTCTGAGCAGAGACGGCTCCTCCGTGGAGGCGAGGTTGACTCTGCCTGGGAGACAGTGCAGGAATAATGTGGGGTGAGAGCTTCAGAATTAAGTGGCCTTGAGCCAGTCTTAACCATCAGATCTTTGTCTGTAACATGGCGACATCGAACCCACTATGGTTATAGTAAGACTGAAAGAATATTTGTCAAAAGCACTTAGCCCAATGCTGGGCACAGAGTAAATGCAAAACAAATGTTAAGTAGTAGTATTATTGTCAGTATAGTAAATGATCACTGAAAGGGGACATTTTTTTTTAAATTTGAGTATAGTAGACACAAAATGTTACATTAGTTTCAGGTGTACAACAACACAGTGATTCGACCTGCTTGTACATTACCCTGTCCTCATCACAAGTGTAGTTCCCATCTGTCCCATACAACACTATGATGACATCATTGACTGGGTTCCCTACATTGGCTTTTTTATTCAAAAGGGGGGATTTAAATGATCAAAAGTGGCATTTGAGGAAGAAAATCGCATCACTTTCATGTAGGATGGGTAACAGGAAAGGCACATTAATACATGAAGATAGATGGGAGTCTCTTGTGGGGGCTGCATTGTTTTGTCAGTGACTTTTGAGGGTGATCCCTGTTCTTGAAACTCAGCCAGAGGGCCCTATCGTAGTGCACAGCTAGTTGCTTGAGCACCATTATGGTGGCTCTGTGCCCTTCAACCTGCTTTCCATGGCCGTATGTGGTTATTAACATATGAGAATAGCCTATCCTGGTGTCTTTTACACCTTTTTATATATTTAATAATGACAGAAGCAAGGACCCAGCTCGTTGCTTGCTTTAATATGCATTATCTTCAGATCCTTAACATACTGATGGCGCATTCATTCTTTTCACACGTGTATATTTTTCTGTGTCTCAGGGAAGCTTTGAAATACCCGCTGATTTATGGAGAGTAAAAACTGAACCAAACTTTCTCCGCACACTTAGGAAAACTCAGACTCTTAAAAGCTAAAGTCAAACAATATTTGAGATGATTTATACAATTTCGGCAATAACTTTTTTCCACTTAAGCCCAAGTACAGTCTAAACAACCCTTTCCCGGTGCTAAGTCCTTTGAACGAGAGCAGTGGAGGTCTATAAATCAAACGATAGTTTACATTTGTTTCATAACCACTTTTTGCAACCTGTTTCCCCTCTGAAAACTTAGGATATCCTCTAAAATGTTCAGCCAGTCCTGTATTGAGATTAAGTTAATGTGAACAAAGAAATACATAAAAAGATTTTGGAGACTAAGAGATGGCCACAGTTTCGAAAAGCACAGTATTAAAAACAAGTAGAGTGATACTGGACGCTGCTGAGCTGGCTCGTTTGAAATAAGAGAATTCAGCCGTGAGCTGGTTTGTCTCCATCGTGAGGAATGAGTAGTCACCCTGGTAGAGTAATCGCAGATTAGTCTCCTGGCTCCAATCCTGAGAATCCGCAGGGCACTTTAATCCTAATTATGGTTAATAACCTCTTGTTTTGAATTAAAACTTGGGAATATTCACTCCACATATTCATAAGAGGCAAACATAGTTCTCCTGTGCTCTCCAGCCAGCTTGCCTGGTGACAGTATCCCACGTATACAGAGTGCATGGTTGGATCCAACACGAGTACCGACACTGTGCTGTTATTCCGTGTTCTGAATTACTCCAACATCCTGTATTTGCTTGTTATGAGTACCTCCGGAGTTTATTGTCTTTCATTTTCAGGGTGGGACATCTCAGAGTGGCTAGCCAAAAGCAGTTCATAATTTTCATCTACAGCCTACGACTCCTTTTGTTCTGTGTAGATGATAACCAGATTTCACGAGCTTCATGAGCACAGGACCGATAGAAGCAGAATTGGTAGAGACTGGCACATCATTTGAGAGCCTGCGTCCTGATTATACGTAATGTTAGAGAACACAGATATTTCAAAGTGCTAAATGTAGAGAGCCACAGAGGTGATTTATCTCTTCATTAACTACTTCCCTAACAGGTACAATCTAGGATATGCTACAAAAGCACCACGTTAAACTTTTTCATCTGCTGTCACATCCTTGGCTTCTCTCTCAACTTAGAGTAGCATTGGTTTCCTTACCCGCGTCCTTGAACCATTAACATATTGACTTTCAAGCATTTTGACCAAGCCCACAGTAAGAAATGCATTATGTTACGATGTATTATACAAATATACGTTACGTACGTTTAGGGGTGTGTGTGTGTAAAACTGAAACAAAGTATGATGGACTAAAAGTTACCCTAACCATGTGCATTGTGCTCCAGTATTTTCTATGCTGCATTTTCATTTTTTTAAATGCTGGTCACAACCTATTCTATTGGTTTCACAACCCACAAGTAGATAATGGCCCCATGCTCCTTTATCTTGCCCCCCCCCCTTTTTTTTTGGCCTGTTCTACCCTTCTTTTCCAAATCAACCAGAAAACCTTTCTTAGAAAGAGGCATTTTACAACAAAGTACCGAGAAATAAAACTATAACTCCTATTTAATCCCAGCACTACCATCTCTCCTCATGTGGGTTAATTCATTTGACAGACATTGTCTTTGGGAAAGATGGGTATGTACGTATATAAGTTAGTGTGAAAAATGACATATTGCAATGCTGTGAGAACTTTGTTAGGACAGGGAGGTGTTTAATTGTGCTTCATGGCGTCAGGAATGCCATGTGCTCAGTCACCTCTAAGTCAGGTTTTACCCCAGTTTAAGGCAGTGTTGGGGGAGGGGAAGAGGGATAGGGGAAGTATGATAGAGGATGGTGAGGAAGTATGCTTGGCGAGGGTTGCTTGGCGACAGGGAGCTGGGTATGGGAGGAGGGGCTGTGGTCTGGGGGTTGAAAATGAAACTAGGATCAGACAGTGAAGAGTCCTGTGTGTCTGCACAGAGGCTTATACATGGTCCTGGAGGGAATGGGGGGACCCTGGAGGTTTGAGGTTTGTAAGCAGAGTAGTGACGCAAGCAAGGATAAACTGTAGGGGAGAGTGAAGGTTTCAGCGTAGAGCATGGGTTGGAGGGCAAAAAGATTGAAGGCAGGGGCAGTAACAGATGCAAACAAATGTAAAAATATCGTGGATTTTACCAGATGCTTAAAAAACATGCATTTTTATTTGTAAAAATGATCTCCCGGATCATTCTGATAACATTTCATTCTCTCCTATCTCAGCAGTGCACTCAAAGATTTTTTTTTTATTAATATATTTTACCCAGCATTTTAGTGGTTGCATTTGGGACAGTGCTTGAGGCATCAAACTCATCCTGCTGCAGAACTGAAGCCCCCCCGCCCATCCGGCTTCTCCTTCCTTCCTTCAGTTATTCCTGTCCGGCTCTTGCTCTGTGTCCTATTCCAGGAAAGTACCTTGAATTTGTTTTCCTTCCTACTGTTTTCACCACTGTTATTTTCATTTTAGCTTTGTTTTCTACTTGTCATGATTATGTTTTTATTGCCAGTTGCTACTGCTGCTTTCTTGTCCATAGCATCTTGATTTTGTTTAACGGATGCAATTCTTTTAGTCAGTATATATATACACACACATAGCTCCTGCCTCAAAGGTCTTACAGTCTAGGCAGAAGATGATAAGGGTCTAAATCTGGGCATTGATGTTAGGCATGTGCATAAGGGAAGAAATGCAAGAAATATATTGAGATAAAACTTTCAGGACCCGAGGATGTATTGAACGTAACTGGAGATAAGGAATCCTGAGTGAGTGCTGATCCTCAGCCAGAGCAAGGGCATCTAGGAAAACCCCACCGTGCACACCACACTTGGTACTGAAAGTCTGAAAGCTTTCTCCTAAAACAGGAATGGGACAGTATTGGCTGCTGTCACCACTTCTATTGAATATTATAACTAGTGACTTTAGCCAGAGCAATTAGATAAGAAAAAGGAATAAAAGGCATTCAAATTGGATAGGAGGAAAAAAATGACTTCCGTTGCAACTGACATGAGCTTGTATATGGAAAATCCTAAGGAATGCATAAAAAACTAGTAGAGCTAATAAACAGGTTCAACAAGGTTGCAGGATATAAGATTAATAATGAAACCCAATTGTATTTCTGTATTCTAGCAATAAACAGTCCAAAATTAAGAAGATAATTCCACTTATAGTAGCATCAAAAAGAATAAAGAACTTAGAAATAAATTTAACAAAAACATTTAACATTTGTGTACTGCAAACCATAAAACATTATTGAAAGAAGTTGAAGAGCCCTAAGGAAACAAAAAGATGTCTCAACGTTCATGGACTGGAAGACTTGTTACAAAGGCAGTAATCCCGAAATCGATCTACAGATTCAAGACAATTGTGAAATTTCAATTGCCTTTTTTTCTTTTTGTTTTTTTGCCAAGACTGAAAGCTGATCAAAAAATTCATATTGAAATACAGGGGATCCAGAATAGCCAAAACAATCTTGAAAAAGAAGAAAAAAGTCAGAAGGCTCACGCTTTCCAATTTCAAAACTTACTGCACAATCTACAGTTATCAAGGCTCTCGAATTCCAAGACTGACATCACCCAAATGGCGAGAGACCCCCGTCTCCATGGCTCCACAAATCTCAACAATTCCATAGCTACCCACAGACACAGAGGAATCTGGGGAAGCCCTGAAGTCCACTTAAGAAACTGCGGCCACACAACGCAACAAAAAAGCCCTGAGAATAATCACAGCAGAAGAGAAGGAAGGGAGGAAGACAGCTTCGTGTTGGCGGCACCACGTCACCCTCCAAGCTGGCGTCATTCAGCGCCGTGAGGGAACTTTCCAGCCGGAAAGAACCCACCTCCCCCGAAAAGGAAGAAGCGGCCAGCTTCCTCGACCTTTCAGGCCGCCACACGACGGTCACACTTCAGGTCTGCCCCACCTAGGCTGCCAAAACCGAGGCGTGTAGAAACAGCAAGAAACAAGGAAGGAAAACGGGCCACCAACAGCAGCCATGCAGCTGGAACAACTGTGGATAACCATGACCTTCTCTGCAGACAGAGCCCACCAGGCAGACACGGTGTGGATGTCGGTGCCCCGCACATTTCACCAGCGTTGGCCCCACAGCTCTTTGTGTCTGTTCCACCAGCCACCTGAATCTCCCTGCTCCTTTCCCTCCCCAGCCGGGGCCCTGAAACTACACTGGCTTGGGCCTCGGTGGCTACAGGAGTGCAAGACGTCAGCCCCGACCCTTGTTGCCGGCCTGCGCTGCCTATTACACGCTGCCAGCCTGACACACTCGTCACCAGCCTCCATCGTGTGCACCTGCCCAGAGGAGATACCCGGGGCCTCTGCAGCTACTGCAGGCCTGGATCAGGCCCTATCTTTTGCCACTGGCCCGCATGATCATACTCACCTGCAGGTAGCCCTCCACCTGCATGCCCCCTGCCCTCCCACCCCTCACCCCTACCCCATGACCAGTCTCCATTGCAGTGCCCGTGCCCAGGGAGAGACCATTCAGCCAGGGGCAGCATGCTGACAGCCAGGGCCCCTGCAGCTGCCAGCGAGCCCAGAGCTGGCCCTGACCCTCCGCCTGCCCTGCCCCTCCACCGCTACATGTGTCTGTGTCCCACCCTTGCAGGTCAGGCCACCACTGCTGCCTACTTTGGTTCCTAGCCAGCATGGCTCTGGAAGCACCACTAAGGACCCTAACGGCCCTTGCGGCCACTTCAGACCCTCCCACCATGCCACACCTGGTGGACAGCCTCGGTCGGGACTGGCCTCTCTCCGAAGTGACCTCTGCCCTGGGGAGGGGGGAGTCCAGGGGAGCCCACCTGGCTGTGGCCAGGCCTTTCAGCCAGCCATGCTGGGGGCAGCCCAGCGCACCAGTGCTCCCTCCGTAACATGGCCCATCATTGCAGACAGATGGGCTGGGGTAGAACTAGAACAAATAATCCTATCCATTTGTATGGAACCACAAAGACCCTGAATGGCCAAAGGAGTCTTGAGAAAGAAGAGCAAAGTTGGAGGTATCATACTCCCAGACTTCAAACTACAAAACCACCACAATCAAACAGTTGGTACTGGTACCAAAGAAAGACATAGATCAATGGATCAGAACACATAGAATAAATGGCCATGTAACTCATGACAAAGGAGGCAAGAATACACAATGGGAAAAAGGCTTCAGTAAATGGTGTTGGAAAAACTGGACCACTTTTTTTTAAAGTTTTTTATTTGAGAGAGAGAGAGTGCGCGCGCACGAGCACGTGCAGGGAGAGGGAGAGAGAGAATCCCAAGTAGGCTCCATGCTGTTAGTGCAGAACCTGACATGGCGCTCAATCTCACGAAGTGTGAGATCATGACCTGAGCTAAAATCAAGAGTCAGCTGTTTAACCCTGAGCCACCCAGGTGCCCTTGGACCACTTTTCTTATACACAAAAATAAACTGAAAATGGATTGAAGGCCCAAATGTAAGACCTAAAACTCCTAAAGGAAAACATACACATGAATCTCTTGGACATGAGACTTAGCAATATTTTTCTGGATTTGTTTCCTCAAGCAAGGGAAGCAAACACAAGAATGAACAATTGGGACGACATCAAATTAGAAAGTTTTTGCACAGCATAGGGAATATAGGCAATAATGATGTAATAACTTTTTATGGTGACAGATGATAAATATATGTATCTTGGTGAGGTTTGTGTAATTGAATCATTATATTGTAAACCTGAGATTAATATAATATTGTATGTCTACTTTAGTTCAATTAAAAATAAAGAATGTCAATCCTTCTCACTCTTCAGAAAAACAGAAGAGGAGAGAATGCTTCCAAACCCTTTCTAAACTCTTTAAGGCCAGCATTACCCTGACACCAAAGCAAGACAAGGACCCTACAAGGAAAGAAGATTACGCACCAGTATCCCTGATGAACATAGATGCAAAAGTCCTCCGTAAAATAATATAATAATATTAATAATTCAGCAAACTGAATTTAATAGTACATTAAAAGGATCATACACCATAATCAAATGGGATTTATTCCAGGGGTGCAAGCATGGTTTGACATCCCCAAATCAATTAGTGTAACAAATCACATTAACAAGAGGAAGGATAAAAATCATATGATTATTTCAACAAATGCAGAAAAGGCATTTCACAAAATTCAACATCCTTTGATAATAAGAAGTCTCAATCAATTGAATATAGAAGGAATGGAGCTCAACATAATAAAAGCCATGTATGACAAACTCAGAGCTAATGTCATACTTGATGAAAACCTGAAAACTTTTTCTCTAAGCTGAGGAGCAAGATAAGATACCCCACTCCCACCACTTTTATTCAACATACTAAAAGTCCTAGCCAGTCTTTAGATTACAAAAAGTTAGACTAGAATTCAGTAAAGTTGCAGGATACAAAATCAATATACAAAAATCTATTCCACTTCTATACACTAATAGCAAACTAAAAGAAATTAATAAATTAATCCCATATCTAATTGCATCAAAAAGAATAAAATACCTAGAAATAAATTTAACCATGGAGGTGAAAGATCTATACACTGAAAATTACAAAACCTTGATGAAAAGAATTGAAGAAGGCGCAAATAAGTGGAAAAGATACCCCATGTTAATGGATTAGAAGAATTAATATCATTACAATGTCTATAATACCCAAGGCCATGTACAAATTTAATGCAATTCCTATGAAAATTCCAGTGACCCAAATAGTCAGAGTTCTTCCTGAGAAAGAACAAAGCCAGAGGCATCACATGTCTTGATTTCAAACTATGCCACAAAGCTGTTGTAATCAGGGCATCTGGGTGGCTCAGTCAGTTGAGTGTCCAGCTCTTGATTTTGACTCACGGTCATGAGATCGAGCCCTGCGTCAGGCTCCTCTGAGCATGGACCTTGCTTAAGATTCTCTCTCTTCCTGTGTCTCTCCTCTGCTTACAATCGCTCTGTTTCTCTCTCTCTCTCTCTCAAAAAAAAAGTTACAGTAATCAAAACAGTATGGTACAGATATAACTGCAAACACATAGACCAACAGAACAGAATTAATCTTACAAATAAACCTTCACATATACGGTCAACTAATATTTGACAAGGGAGCCAATAATACTCAGTGAGGAAAGAATAAGTGATTTTGGAAAAGATGGATAACCACATGCAGAAGAATTAAATTGGAGTCTCATCTTAGAACACTCACAGAAATTAACTTGAAATGGACTAAAGACTTAAACATCAGAACTGAAATTGTAAAAACTCCTAGAAGAAAACAGGATAAAGCTTCCTTGACATTGGTCTTAGCAACAATTTTCTTCTTTGACACTAAAAGCATAAACCAAAGCAGGAAGTAGTAAGTGAGACTACATTAATCAAAAAAAGCTTCTGTGCAGCAAAGAGACCATCAACAAAATGAAAAGGTAACCTACAGAATGGGAGAAAATGTTTGTAAATCACATATCTGATACCGGCTTAATATCCAAAATATATAAAGAACTCCTGTAACTCAATAGAAGGATAATCTTATTAAAAGATGGGCAGAGGATCTGAATGACTTTTTTCCAAAGAAGACTTACATATGGCCCACAGGTACATGAAAAGTTGTTTGGTATCAGTAACTATCAGGGAAATGCAAATCAAAACCACAATGAGATATTATCTCACACCTGTCAGAGTGGCTATCAACAAAAAGGCAAGAGATAACAAATGCTCAGCATCATTGGTCCTTAAGGAAATGCAAATCAAAACCACAATTAGATACTCTTCTTTACTCACATTGCGATTGATATCATATAAGAGATAGGCAATGATAAGTATTACCAAGGATGTAGAGACATTGGGATCTTGCACACTTCTGGTGGGAATACAAAATGGTACACCTTGGAAAACAGTTTGGCCGTTCCCAAAAGAGTTAAACAGAGTTAACCATGTAGCTGAGCAATGCCACTTTTAGCTATATACTCGATAGAACTGAAAACACGTCCACACAGAAAGTTGTACCCAGGTGTTCACAGTAGCATTAGTCATAATAGCCCAAAGTGGAAACAACCCAGATGTCCTTGAGTTGACATTTGGATGAATGGATAAACGAGAATTGTATATCCATACCATGAAATATTATTTGACCATAGAAAGGAATTAAACACTGATGCATGCTACCACACGAATAACTTTTTTTTTTTAAGTTTATTTATTTATTTTGAAAGAGAGAGAGCATGCACAGGTGAGGGGCAGAGAGACAGGGAGAGAGAGAATCCCAAGCAGCTCCAGAGCTTGATGCGGGGCTCAATCTCATGAACCATGAGATCATGACCTGAGCCGAAATCATGAGTCGGACACTCAACTGACAGCCACCCAGGGACCCCCAACATGAATAACTCTTAAAAACATTATGCTAAGTGACGAAGCCAAGCACAAACACCATCTACTGTGTGATTCCATGAATATGATGCGTCTGGAATAGCCAAATCCATAGGTACAGAAAGTAGATTGGTGGGTGCATGGCTGGTTTTGAGCCCTGTTTTGGATGTAGAGATTTTATTAGAAATAAAATCTTGAAAAGAGAGTAGATTGGTGGTCATCAGGGGCTGGTGGGGAGGAGGGAATGCAGAGTGGCTGCTAATGGGTAAGGGGTTTTTCTTGGGGGTGACGAGTGTATTCTGGAATTAGTGGTGATGATTGCCCAGCTTTAAAAATACTAAAGATCACTGAATTGTACGCTTCAAAAGGATGAATTTTATGGTGTGTGAATTTTATCTGAATTTTTAAGAGAAGAGTGACTGCTGACATCAGGCAGGCTTGGAGCAGGGAAAGGCTGTGAAGGTCACACATGATGGGTTCTAGTCCTTCCAGGGAAAGAGGAAACTGAACTCAAATGCGTGTTCTGGCTATTGTTATATGGAGTAGGGTTTAACTTAGTAACGTGTAGATTTAGAAAGAAATAGAAGGCCATCAGTTCATTTCAGCCTTAAATAAGCCATCACTTAGGGCCGACCCTTTTGAAGATTATACCTTGAACTTTCAACCTTGGGAGATGTGAGAAGAGGGGGAGTCGGTATATAACTCCTGTTATTTTAACATTATAAGATAATGCTAGTTCATCCTATTTTTATACGAAGTTATAATAATAATATTTAGGTGCTGCTTTTTTATAGTGACTTCAAATTTTAACTAAATGATTAGTTGATTCTTTTTAGCTAATCCTTATTTTGAACTACAGTAATAGGTACTGTTTGTCATTACCCAAGTTTTCCCATATGTTTCAACCAGAACTCTGGCAGTTTCTTTTCTGTAAGAAATTGCTAAAAGCTGTTAGACCAGGAATTTTGGAAATTCTTCAGACGAGGTCATCAGAGAGGATTGATGACATGTTGAGAGAAAGCAGGCAACCCTCGTAATTTCAGTGGATCAGTCACGTATTTTATTTCTGTCGGTTATTCTGAACAAAACACAGGTAGTAATATGATCTACAGAAGACCTACTATCACAGGCCCTGGGCTACATTCAGAACGTGCCATCACCTCTGGAGTGCCCCATGGAGGGCTGGGGGGGTGGTGCGTGGGAGGTGGCCATCACGTATTTCTGGAGGTAAAGGTGGTCACCAACTTTATTAACCCAGTTTCATCTTACCAGGAGCAAAGCCCTGAGTGAGACACATTTCCTCATTGAACGTGTCTAGCTGTGTACACCTTAGGCAACATTAAGTTCATAGGATACCCTTTCTCATGTGATCCATAAGGATCTTTTACCATGTGAATTAGAAAATAATTCTAATTATTAGAATTGGCTTGGAAAGCCACAGTTACTCAAATCAAGGAAGCTGAGTAAATATCACCGGAGGTTATTAGGTAAGGGCTAATAGGGAAGCACCAGTGAAATGAAGACATTACTGGGCAGACCGTTGATTTCATACATTTCAGGGATGAAGTAATAGGTCTTGTGGTGCATTATCTGCGTAAGGGTCCTGAATTCTTCGGTGTTAACTATGTCTGTTGGTTCAATCCTACAAGAAGTTAATGAAAGTTAGTGACAGTCTTTTTTTTTTTTTTTAGTGGCAATCTTATTTTAATTTTTTTTTATCACTCCAGAAATTCTGATGTGTGTGTGTGTGTATGTGTGTGTGTAGTCAGTAAATTATTTTTTTACCTACTTGTTGACATTGTTATGGCTTTAGTGTTTATTGAAACTAGTTGATTATAGAAAGAGAATTTTGAGTGATGTTAATTGTGTCTAAATTATAGGAGTTCGATTCTAGCTTTCCTAGCCTTTTTATCATCTTTTTGTGAATATTTTTTGAGGACACTGTGCTAGGCACAAGATGCAAAGAGGTACGTGGTATTCTCCCTTCTTTCAAAGGACTATATTAGTCACTGACAGAGCCTTCCAGCACCATATCTTACTGTCTCCCCTCTAACCCACACAGCAGTCTATAAGGCGGATGTGATCACGGTCACGTGCTCGAGATGAGGATTTGGGGGGTCCTAGCACCTGGTGAAGGACCTTATGGCTGGTCAGTGCCTAGCCTGGATTCACATGGCCCTTGTCACACTGTAATCGTTCTGATGACACTGTTGAGTGTCCGTCTCTGCAGTAGGCTGTGCGGCCATGGGGGCCGTGTCCATGAGTGCCCCCTCTCTGTAGCAGGCCCTAGCATGCTGTGAGCGTTTAGTGAAGTTTGAAAAGACGGATGATTTTCCGGCTTGTGTGCTTCACTGTGTGTGTCTCGCCTTAGGGGAGGAGGAGAAGAACACGGGCATCCGTAAGGAATGATGTAAACCCTGGCTGCTGGTGCAGATCCCAGGGTCTCTAGGGATTCAGGGAAGGAGACACACACAGCCTCTCCAGTTTTCTCTATGAAGACGTTAAAAGCACAATAAGAACTCATTTGTACCTGGGATCGTATTTTGGAAATAGTAAACAAGTGTGTTCTGACCTTCCACCTCCACAGACCATTTTCCCCATGGCCGCTCCACTGCAGCAGTCCCAGGGGCTGACCCCTGAAGTGAATGAGGACAGGGCCAGGTGTGGTTGCGGTGGTGGGGCAAAGTGGCCCTGCGGCCGAGCACTTGGGTCCAACGTCACGGATATCCGCTGCCCTGGCGGGCAGGGGGCCAGGCCCCAACCAAGTGTGAGGGCATGACCTCCATGTTCGGGGTTAGGATGAGCAGGGACCCAGGGGGCAAGTGGGCCCCTCCTGCCGTGAGGACCCAGCTACCAGGGGCAGGAGGGCAGCAGTAGAACTGAGGAGTCAGCCTCCTGGTTGTGCCCACCATCAGCCCTGAGTGAGACAATGTCCCTTTTTTTAAGCTCAGAAAAGCCCTGGTTAGTAAAAGATCATTTGAACAGAAACAGAAGGAAGTCCGGGAGTTGAGCCATATAGTTATATCTGGGGAAAGCATCTGAGGCAAACAGAAAAGCCAGGACAAAGACTTTTAGGAGCAGGAACTTACCTGATGTGTTTTCCAAGGAGCCAAAGAGCAGAGAAAGAAGGGAAGAGTGATAGTCATGAAATCGAACAGGTGAGGGTTTTAAGGAAGACACTCCAGGGTTCTGCCGGTCTGTTTTATGCAAGAAGTAGACAAGCCCTTATTTACCTTTACATCACGGGCTGGGGACTGTGCCTGCCTTCTCCAGGGAAGGGTGGAGGTGTTGGTTATAAACCGATCAGCAAGCTGGCCCCTTGGAGGAGTGCAGTGAGCGTTCAGTGGCTGCCCACACAGCCCGACTATGTCCACTCACTCCTCTAAGTTCCTGTGTGGAATCAATGGGTGATGCACCTGCTTTTGGATTTTCTTCCACATGGAGAAGCAGTTGTCCATTCTGCATCACTTCATCACTCTATGCATGAACAGAAAATCCCAGTGTCTACAAGGGACACTTGTGTTCTCCATGTTTGCATTCATGGCTCTTGTCTTGCTGTACCCAGACACCGACTTCTTTTCTTGAACTGCAATGAACCACAATGAAGACAGAAGCAGTATCCCTTCTTTTTTTCTTCATAATATGTGTATGTGCTTTTTTCTCTCTGGTAATGTGATATACATTGCGAGAGGATCCCTTTCCATTGAGTTAATTAACACATTCGTCGCCTCCCATATTTACCTTTGTCTTTTTTTTTCTTTAGTGAGAACATTTAAGTTACACTCTTAGCAAATTTCAACTATAGAATGCAGTATGACTATAGTCATCGTATTATGCATTCGATCCTCAGATCTTACCAATCCTATAATAAAAGTTTGTACTCTTTTACCAATATCTATCCTGACTTTTTCCCACCCCTTATCTCTGCTACCCCTGAATAACCACTGTTCTATTCTCTGTTTCTATGAGTTTGACTTTTTTATATTTTTTTGAGATTCCACATATAAGTCATACCATGCTGTGTGTCTTGCTCTGTCTGGCTTGTTTCACTCAGCACAGTGCCCTCTGGGTTTGTTCATGTTGTCACAAATATTTCCTGATTTTTAAGGCTGAATATTTCATATACATACCAAATTTTCTTTATCTGTTGATCCGTTGATGGGCACTTAGGTCATTTCCATACCTAGGCTCTTGTGAATCATGCTGCAATTAACATGGGAGTACAGACATCTCTTCAGGATGATTTTTTCATTTCCTTTGGGTATATCCCAAGAAGTGGGATAGCTGGATCATAAGGTGATTCTATTTTTAAGTTCTTGAGGATCCTCGATACTATTTTCCACCACGGCTACATCGATTTACATTCCCATCAACAGTGCACGAAGGGCCCCTTCTCTCCAAACCCCCACCAGTGCTTGTCTCGACTTCTTGATGAGAGCCGTTCTAATAGGTGATGTCTCATTGTAGTTTTGAGTTGGATTTCCTTCATGACTGGTGATGTTGAGCATCTTTGCATGTACCTGTTGGCCATTCGTGTATCATCTTTGGGAAAATGTCTATTCGGATCCTTCACCCATTTTAAAATTTGTGGGGTTTTTTTGTTATTGAGTTGTATGTGTTATTTGTATATTTTGGAGATTAACCTTTTATTGGATACATGGTTTGCAAATATTTTCTCCTATTCCGTAGGATGTCTTCTAATTTTGTGGTTGGTCTCCTTTGCTGTGCAGAAACTTCTTAGTTTTATGTGTCCCACTTGTTTATTTTTGCATTTTTGCCTTTGTTTCTGGTGTGAAGTCCAAAATATCATTGATAAGACCAATGTCAAGGAGTTTACTGCCTATATTTTCTTCTAGAACTTTTATAGCTTCAGGTCTTACATTAAGTCTGTAATCGATTTTGAGTTGATTTAGTGTAAGATAGGGGTCCACTTTCATTTGCATGAGACTGTCCACATTTTCTACCACTGTTTATTTAAGAGACTGTCCTTTCACCACTGAGTATTCTTGGCTCATCTGTTGTAAATTTATTGGCTTTATTTCTGGGCTCTCTATCTGTTCCATTGATCTATGTGTTTTTATGCCAATACCATACTATTTTGATTACTGTAGCTTTCTAATACAGTTTGAAATTAGGAAGCATGTTGTCTCCAGCTTTGGTCTTCTTTCTCAAGATTGCTTTGACTATTTGGGGTCTTTCGTGGTTTCATACAAATTTTAGGATTTTTTTTTCTAATTGTGTGGAAAATGCCATGCGAATTTTGATAGGGACTGCACTGAATCTATAGATGGATTTGGGTAGTTTGGTCATTTTAGTAATATTAATTCTTCCAAGCCATGAACCTGAAATATCTTCCCATTTGTGTCTTCTTCAGTAGTTTTCAGTGCACAGATCTTTTACTCCCTTAGTTAAATTTATTCTTAAGTATGGTATTCATTTTGATGTAATTATAAATAAGATTGTTTTCTTAATTTCTCTTTCTAAGAGTCCATTGCTGGTATAAAAATGCAAATGATTTTTATACATTGATTTTATATGCTGCACCTTACTGAAATTGTTTATTATCCTAATGGGTTTGTGTGTGTGTGTGTGTGTGTGTGTGTATGTGTGTGTAGAATTTTTAGGGTTTTCTGTGTGTATAGGGGTCTACTTTCATTCTTTTGCATGAGACTGTCCACATTTTCTACCACTGTTTATTTAAGAGACTGTCCTTTCACCACTGAAAGGACACCACTGAAAGGTTTTCTGTGTGTATTTCTGTTTGAGAAAGATTGATACTAGTTCTTCTTTAAACATTTGGTGGAATGGGTTAGGGTTAGGGTTGGGTTAGGTCTTGGACTTTTGTTTCTTAGGAGGTTTTTAATTCCTGATTCAATCTCCTTACTAGTAATTGGTTTGTTCAGATTTCCTATTTCTTCTTGATCCAGTTTTCGTAGGTTGTCTATTTCTAGGAATACATCCATTTCTTCTAGGTTATCCAATTTGTCAGTGTATAATTATTCATAGTCTCATGATCCTTTATATTTCTGTGGTATCTGTTGTAATGTCTTCTTTCATTTCTAATATTACTTTTTTTTATCTTCCCACTTTTTTTCTTGGTACATCTGGATAATGGTTCATCCTTTTTGTTTATTTAAAAAAACAGCTCTTAGTTTCACTGATATTTTCTGTTGTCTTTTTAGTCACTATTTCATTTATTTCCACTCTGATCTTTGTTATTTCCTTTGGGCTTAGTTTGTTCCTCTTTTTCTAGTTCCTTAAGATATAAATTTAGATTGATTTTTTTTTCTTTTTTGAGCTCTTCCACCTTAAACCCACTTTTGTAGCATCCCATAGATTTAAATTTGGTACGGTTTTAGGTGTTTTGTGTCAAGATATTTTTTGATTTTTCCTTTTGGTTTCTTCTTTGACCCATTAGTTTTTCAGAAGTGTGTTGTTTAATTTCCACATATTTATGAATTTTCAAGCTTTCTTCTTGTTATTAACATCTAGTTTCATGCCATCGTGGTCAGAAAAGATATTTGGTATGATTTCAGTCTTCTTAAATTTGGTACAACTTGTTTTGTGACCTTGTTTTATGATCTATGCTAGAGAATGTTCTGTGTGTGCTTGAGAAGAATATGTATTCTGTTGTTGGATGGAATGTTCTAAAATTTTTTTTTAATTTATTTATTTTCAGAGAGACAGAGACAGTGTGAGTGGGGGTGGGGGAGAGAGAGAGGGAGAAAGAGAGAGAATCCCAAGCAGGCTCTGCACTGCCAGCACAGAGCCTGATATGGGGCTTGAACTCAGGAACCATGAGATCATGACCTGAGCCGAAATCAAAAAGTTGGACACTTAACCGACTGAGCCACCCAGGCACCCCTGGAATGTTCTGTATACATATGTCTGTTAGGACCATTTGATCTAAGGTATGGTTCAAGTCTAAAGTTTCTCTGTGGATTTTCTGTCTGGGTGATCTGTCCATTATTGAAAGCCAGGTATTGGAGTTCCCTGCTATTATTGTCTGGTTGTCTGCTTTAGTCTTCCAAATGCTTAGTATTTGCTTAATGTATTCAGGTGCCTCGATGTTGGGTGCATGTATATTTACAACTGTTCTGTCTTCTTGATGAATTGACTCTTTTAACATTAAATAATCACCTTCTTTGTCTCTGTTACTGTTTTGTCTTAATGTTTATTTTTTCTGATGTAGGTATAGCTATCCTTGTTCTCTTCTGCTTCCCATTTACGTGGAATATCTTTTCCATCCCTTCACGTTAGGCCTTTGTGTGTTCTTAAAGCTGAAGTGAGTCTTTAGTAACATATAGTTGGGTCTCTTTAAAAAAGAAAAATCCAGCCAGCCACTTCGTGTCTTTTATTTTTTTATTTTTTCAAAGTTTAGTTATTTATTTTGAGAGAGAGAGAGAGAAAGTGCAAGCGGGGGAGGGGCAGGGGGGAGGACAGAGGATCTGAAGTGGGCTCTGTACTGACAGCAGAGATCCCGATGCCAGCCTCCAACTCATGAACCATGAGATGATGACCTGAGCCGAAGTCTGATGCTTAGCCACCTGAACCACCCAGGTGCCCCTCTGCGTCTTTTAATTGGAGAATTCAGTCCATTTGCATTTAGAGTAATTATTGATAGGTATGGAATTACTCTTGCCATTTTTGTCCATTGTTTTCTGGGTTTTGTTTTGTTTTTAATATCCTGCTTCTTTTGGTGAATGTAATAACGCCAGGGCTGCCTGATTGTGTCTTGTCCTTCCAGGAGTCCCTCTTGCTCTCCCTTGCTGCCCCCCTGGTCACAGAAGCCCTCGTATCTCACGGCAGTCCTCGTTACTTGACCCTGGCTTCCTTTAGGGTGGAGAGGAACCTACTTTTTCTCTTGCAATGGGGCAGGCAAGGGGAAAAGCTGTATTAAGGAGCTTCCATTAGGAAGAAAAAAGCTAGCCTATCTTGGTTCCAGTTCCGTGCATGTTGTTTTCCATTTGTCATCTCACTTACTTAGATTAATATCACCTACCCATGTTTCATGTCACAAACACGTTAACAACTTAAACCTTTGAATCAGTTACACCTTTGCTCTGCTAATAGACTAACTTTGACGGGCGCAATCTAGTATTTCCAGGGATGCTGTTTTTGTTTTGTGGAAGCCTTTCCCCTCCGCCCCATGTCCATATATAAATAAAACTGATCATCAAAGTTGGCATACTGAGGAGACGTACTCCTAGTTAATATTTGGTGTATCAGTAATGGTTTGCCTCATGTCACTCTTCACTGCCTGAAGAACTTTGGTCTGTTAGTTAGGAATGATTTTTTTCTTCTGGCCCTGGGTCTTGTCTCCTTAAAATAGGCCATAATTCTACCATGAGCATAGAAAATGTCTTCTAGTTGTCATTAGGATTTGTGTCATTAACACACACATACCCCCAGGAGTATGTCTGGGGGTCAGAAAATTCTCATAATGCACTTTGGGAAATTATTCAGGTTTGAATGGTAATATGGAGAAGGATTTATGTAATGTGGATAAATATTTTTACATATTGGAGAGCAGTGTTAACATTTTCACTTAATCTTATTATTATACATAGGCTTAGTATTAATATATTTAAGTCAGCTTTCCCCTTAGTATTAATATATGTAAGTCAGCTATAAGCCACTCACAGGTCCCAGAGGCCTCCCCAAGCCCAGCAGTGTTAACATTTTAACTTACTGTAACACTTACTCTTACTATCACTTGTATAAGGTCTTTCCTTTTTAGCTATAAAAGTAGCTATGTGGTGTGTTTCGATGTGTTTAAGCTGATATGATAGAAATTAAGTTCTAAGTCATAGGTGTCAAATATAAACACTCAAATCATGCCTAGGAGTATGTTTTGAGGGTCTGGAATTTGAAATCAGGGTGATTATAATTTTCCCATTCATGGAAAGCAAGTAGGTCCCATAATTTGATACTTTAGGATGTGCGATATGGAATAGCCAGAGAGCACATGCTGTGAATTTAGAGAGGCACCTGGCTGTGAATTCTGTCTCCGTAGGTGTCACCTGTGTGGCCATCAATTGGAAATACAAAATACAATGACCTAAATAAGATAAAGTTCACTTCCTCCTGCCTGACAAGGCAAGGATGAGCAGATGGGGCTGTTGGGCTGGTGGTCCCTCAACATATGGCTTTGATCAGAGTCTGATGTGGTGCCAGTTCTCACTCTCCAAGGCCGGCAGAGAGGGGGAAAGAGGAGGAGGAGGACGAACAGTTTTGTTTTGAAGGCCGCAGTTGTACACATTACCCCTAATCACCTGTGCTTGTTCGAATGTTGTGTAGCCGCCCTGTGCCTCAAGGAAGCCTGGGAAATGTAGTCTCGGCCACAGTGACCGCAGCCTCGCTCAGACATGTTAAGGACAGGGTGTGATTCTGCTTCTAAAGGAAGAGGGGATGAGGAGGGATCCTTAACAATCCCCGCCAGTAGCCTTGACCAAATCACTCTTGCTTGATTCTATGTGTAAAACATAACTATTCATAAAAATCTATGAAATATCTAGTAAAATGTCACCCTCAAAACATTTCATTGAAGAGATGCTTGATAAATATCGGTATCCCTTCCATATTTTCGGGGGCTTGTTTCTCGCAGCAGTGTTTCTGAGTACAGCGCTCACTTTTTGATAGAAATAATAACACTCGCTTTCTCTTGCTGTGTGACAGATTACCACAGACTTGCTGGCTCAAACCCGTAGGCTCCTCAATCTCTGCGGATCAGGAGGCAGAGCCCAGTGCCTGCATGCTGTGCTTGGGCTTCACGAGGCTGCAGCCGAGGCATCAGCCGACTGCAGACTTCTCTGGGGCCTGGCTCTTCATCCAGGCAGAATTCATATCTTTGCAGTTCCGGGACCCAGGGCCCCGACTTCTTGCTGTCAACTCTAGGACACCCCTCTGCCCCAGAGGCCACCCCTACGTCTTAAATCCTTCCTCCCAGATCATAGAGAGTTCACCTGGCTTCCTGTCAGATGGGCTTCCCCAGCAATGCCACTGACTTCCTCGAGCCATCATGGGGAGTTTCTAGAGGGTCTGCTCATCAGACGAGAACTTATGTGTAACACAACTAATCCCATTGCTGTTGGTTAGAAGCAAGGCACACGTCCTGTCCACACTCAAAGGGAAGAGATTTCACAAAGGCATGAATGGGATCATAGGGACTATCTGAGAGTATGTCAAGCACAATAGCTGGGTTTCACTTAAAATCACTTTATATTGGGGCACCTAGTGGCTCAGTCGGTTAAGCATCCAACTTCGGCTCAGGTCATGATCTCGCAGTTTGTGAGTTCAAGCCCCACATCGGGCTCTGTGCTGACAGCTCAGAGCCTGGAGCCTGCTTCGGATTCTGTGTCTCCCTCTCTCTCTGCCCCTCCCCCACTTGCACTCTGTCTGTCTCTCTCTCTCTCTCAAAAATAAACATTTAAAAAAATTTAAAATCACTTTATATTTCAAATGGAGAATTCCAGTTTGTCTGGCATTGTCATTTCTCAGGTTTTGGTAAAGCGTGAGCATCATCCTAAAAGAAGCCTGTAGGATCTGTCCATCTGTCCACCCATTCAGCCATCTATCCAGCAGACAGCAGCGGAGTTCCTTTTGTGGTCCCCACGCCGTGCTGAGTCTAGACACAGACGCAGCATCGTGGAGTTTGCTCTTAAGGAAATTTCAGTTTGCATGGCACACATCAAAGAGGCAATGAGTGTCACTCCTGTGCTCACACAGTAATGTCACTGATAAGATTGTTTTAAAATAAATTTTAGCTAAATGTATTTATACACATATAGCTAGAAATGAAGAAACGGTGTGCTATTGGAGAGGATAATTAAGAGAAGTAAGGAGCACCTGGGTGGCTCAGTCGGTTAAGCGTCCGACTTCCGCTCAGGTCATGATCTCACAGTTCGTGGGTTCGAGTCTCCCATCGGGCTCTGTGCTGACAGCTCAAAGCCTGGAGCCTGCTTCAGATTCTGTGTCTCCCCCCCACTCTCTGCCCCTCCCCTGCTCATGCTCTCTCTCTCTCTCCCTCAAAAGTAAACACTAAAAAAACTAAAAAAAAAAAAAAAAAAAAGACAAATGATTAGTTGAGTCATTGAACATTTAACATGTAGTTAATGAGTGCTGACTCTGCACCAGCTGCTCTTCTGGGTTTGAACCTGAAATAGATAGTAAATAACCAGATGCTTTGCTGTTTCCGTTCCTGGCCTTCTGTTCTGGTCTCTGACTCGGATGGAGGAAAGTCGTGCGGTTAGGAAGGGGCTACAATGAATAAGAATCCTCAGAGCACCCTGGCTTCCCTGAGTTCGAAAGCAAGTGACAGTTTCCACAGAGTTCCTAGAACGCTCTTCACTGGCTCCACATTCTTTTCTTTTATGTGGGATCACTGGGCGTGTCTGACCAAGAGATCTGTAATAACCATGCTGTGGGATAGGGCAGGGTTAGAAGGTCTACACTGCCAGTCAGAATAAAAGAGAAACTGCAAAGAGGTGTGTGTCCTTTGTCTTTAAGAATAGATCCGAACATTACACTTCAAAGGAAGGGTAAAAACTTCTGTCCATCTGACCGTGTCCCTTAGGACACGAAACATTCAACTTCAAAGGAAGAGCAATGTCCTAAAATTCCCGAGCTTAAAATGAAATGCTGCCTTTTCCTTTTCCTGCTGAATGAGTGAAATTATAATAAGGGCTTCATATTAGGTTGAATTAGCAGGAATTGAGCTATTTGTAGTCAAACGGCAGTGGAACCGTAGGGCTTAGTCTAACTATAAACTTGCGAGCCACTGATGAAAGGTGGCAGGTGGGTGTAATTTATTTAGCGTGTCTTGAGGTATGAAAGGGGTGTAGCACCAAACTCAAACCTGTAATTAAAGGACAAGACACAACGAGGTGTGCATTGTGCCGGAATACTTGTGTACTGATAGGCGTGTCGCTATTAGACACTGGGGCAGTGCAGGAAACTGAGCTTTGCCCAGATCCTGATGTCTCTTTCCGCACTTCTGAAAGGTCTTGTTACAACTCTGTTTATGTGAGGACTTGGTTATGAGCTGATAACACAAACGAACTTAGAAATGTCTTGGCTCATGTCACATGCCTCTATTGAAGCAGAGCTGCCTTCAAGGCAAAACAAAACCATATTCAGCTAGAATTTGAACAGAATGAAACTCTGCCTTTTCTCACAAAGGCTACCAAACTAGCAACAGCAGATCACCATGGAGATGCTTCAGATGAGCCACCTTAAATTGTGTACTTCTGATCTGGCAGCCTCCACCTTGAGAAAGGTTTATATTGTCAATAGCAGAAGAGCCAGATTAGAACAGCAGGCCATGGTCCATTACAAAAGATAGCATCGCATCCCATCCCAGTGGCTTTATGGGAGAAAGATTACCAGTGGTCCGTTAAGATGTCAGCATAACACAAAAATTGACACAGACCCCCTTTTTATTAAGACAGAGTATACAGAACTGTGTATGGGTTAGGATTGAATTCCGAAAGACCTAACCCTGTGACTAAAACTTTAGTCACTCAAAATCTGTTGTAATGGAATTTGACCCATAGACGGTCCTTGACAATTTGCCTTCAATTTCAATACCACTTGCACAGAAACGGAGGGTGGGGGGAGATAGCCTGTCTGTATTTTCCCTGCCCCCTACGTCCCCCTGAGGGTGCCTGTTGGCTGGACGGTGTGCAGCCACATTCTCCCATCTGGGGAGAGGCCACAGGTGAACTTTGGGGCCTCAGCTCCAACTGCCCTTAATGGTATCATGATGCAGGCACCCGTGCCCGGGGCAAATTGGGAAGGATGCAGGTCTGGTTACCGTAACAGACCCCAGATAACAGCCTTGTGGGTGCACCTGCCCAGTGCTGGCGGTGGCTACATGGGGCTCGAAACCATGCTCATGGCTTGCAGCTCCCCGTCTCGGGGGGTCACCTTCACAGAGGGCCCAGCATGACAAACTGTGGGAGCAAGGGGCCCATCTGCTCACTTCACTTCCAAGCGTAGCCATTTTGAAAACTGGGGAGAGCAGATATGGGAGGGTAATTGCTTCTCTCTGCCAGATACCCTCAAGTTCAAAATTAGTTTGAATGTTCTAGTGCACCTTCCCTTTTTTTTCCTTTTGCAATTTTCCATTTATTTGTGCTATTCCTTTTTTGAAGTACTTTTAAAAAATTGAAGTATAGTTGACAATGTTACAATAACACACCTTCTTTTATAATGGCTCCTTTGCCCAAGCCAGGCAAAATATTTGTCTGAAAGTGTTGGACACACCCAGAGTATAACTAGCGCTGTGATCTCTTCATAAGCCCCCGTGGAGTAGATACAAGACTTAGATAGACCGTGTTCGAAAATTTGCCACACGCTGTGATCAAGGAGCCATCTATTTTTTTAATGTTTGTTCTTAATCAGGTAGAATTTGCTTATCTAGTTGATAGGTTTTGTGGTTAAAAAAACAAGCTTCTAGACTTTACTGTGGTGATCATTTCACAATAGGTACAAATAGCAAATCATTACGCTGTATACCTAAAACTTATATATCAATTATACTTTCATTAAAAACTTACAAATAAAAGAATAACCTATCCATCTTTCAGTAATGAATAAAGCTTAGATTTTTGGTTACATCTTCAAAAAATACATGGGCTTTAGTTTTTTTTTTTTCTCAGAAAATGTTAAGTCAACTAAAGCATACATTAGAAGCCTTTTTCTTTTAGAAAAATAAAAAATGTTTAAGTCATAAATCTGTCTTTTGAGGACAATGTTTAGAATTCTAGCTTTTGTTCTGGTAAGTTTATGCGTTGGCACTCGGATACCCTTCCTACTACTGACCAGTCAGACTGTAGGCATTTTAGCTTTTAGGTCCAAGAAAGAACGGTATTCATAGGAAGAGAATTTTCCAGTGGAAGAACATTCTTCCATGAAAACTCACAATAGCTACATGATTGTCCTCAAAAAGCAGGGAGGCTCAGTGCCAGACGCATAATTCCCTCCTCTGGTGTGGACAACCAGGTGTTCCGCAGGCTACACCAGGTGTGAAAGCCCAGCCCCCCTCCACTGTCTTCACTCCTGCTGAGCGCAGGCCGCCCCCCGTTCCACGTCTGTACCAGAGATGAATCCCAGCAGTGATGAACTTGTACAGCACAGTCCGGTGTGTCCGGTGAGATTTCTTTCTACTGCTTTCTTCAAGGCTCCTCCCCGTGACTTGCAGACGACTGCCTTCTGGCTGTGTCCTCACATGGCCTCCACTCTGAGCCCGTCCCTGATGTCGCTGCCTTCTTAGAAGGACTCTAGTACCCCCTGGATTAGTCTCATTTTAGCTTAGCCACCCTTTTAAAATAAAGGCTCTATCTTCAAATACAGTGACATATCTTCAAATACAGTGACAGGGAGTAAGGGAGGCACACTTTAGTCCGTAACAGTGTATAAAACATGGAAAAATCTTAATACCATCAGTGCCAGGGCCCTCTAGGGTTAACTTTAAATGAAGACATTGGCGGATTGTCTCCTGCACTCGCACTGTGCTCTGGTACTGACTCCATCGCTCCCTGTGCTGTGTTTCTGTCTCGTCAGGCCTGGCAGCTTCGCTTCAGCCACCTCGTGGGCTACGGTGCCAAGTATTACTCGTACCTGATGTCCCGGGCCGTGGCTTCCATGGTTTGGAAGGAGTGTTTTCAACAAGACCCTTTTAACAGGTAACAGGGGGGAAGAACTCTCCTCCCACACCAGGTCCTCCACCCACCCCCCACGACATCTGAAGCCAGGCTGGGGACCTCAGCCACCACCGGGCCCTTCTGGTGGTGTGGCGCCCTCCGTCACGTCTGCTGGGACGCTGTGCGAGGGCTCCGTGCTCCTCCGGAAGTGGGCCTCGGCTGCTCTGTTCCCGAGCACCCGCTGTGGGTTTGCGTAGGTGTCCCAGCCTTTCCTGTCCCTACCCCACTGCTCTGTGCTTCCTGTCACTTTAGACAGGTTTTCTTCCTATCAGCACAACCTTCGAGGACTCAGGCCCAGGGAACACCCGATGTCCTTTCACTGCCCCACAAAGGACTTGCTGCTGTCGTTCATTTGGGAGCAGCACCATTGGATAGGTTGATGATTGATGCTAGTGTCCACTTTGTCCTGGAAAGTTCCCCCTCACCCGACTTTGGAACGCTTTCTTCCCGTGGAAGACAGGGGCAGTGTGAGGAAGGGGAGCCGCTCCCCTGATGGTTCCTCCACAGCTTCCCTTCATGGGGGTCCACTTAGTGTCGGCAGCAGCAGCAGCAGCAGCAGCCCTGCTGCATGTCGCTTCCCGCCGCTTGCCTCCCTGGTGGCCCCTCGAGGAGCCTTGCTCCCCATTTTCCTCACAGGATGGGCGGTGGGTGGGTCACATGGCAGAACCCGCGGCTGCCTCAGCGGAAGGCTCGTGAACGTGACAGTGTGCTGCCTCTCAGGCCTCCGGTCAGCTGGTGACTCTGTGGGCCTGGTGACCATGTGGGCCTGTAGTGATTCTGTGAGGGAGTCCGGGCAGGTGGATTTCAGGTCATACGATGCCCACTGCCTTCCCCACCATGGAGACAGGCCGTGCGAGGTGGCGGGCTGGCAAAGGACGGAGAGTGGGGTCTGCAGTGCCAGCCCCCATCCCCAGGAGCCGAAGCACAGGGCTGCTCCTGTTGTGCCCCAAGTGGGCCTCCACAGGGTGCTTCTCACAGGGACCTTGGGGAAGCTGAGCTCTGGTCTCCTGAGTCCTTAGAAGCCGCTTCCTCAAAAGCAAACCACTAATTACGATCTGGTCTACTACTCATTGAAAGCATCTTATCTCCTCACCGCACAAATAGACACCTCTCCAGACACCTCTCAGGCAGCCACGGCCGATGACTGCTATCTTCGCTGCTTTCGTGTGGTTTAAGATTAATGGTACCTGGGATTTCCAGAGTGCCCTAAATTTTCCATGCGACATGTTAGTTTGCATTTACACTCATCCTGGCGGAGCACGTCCTTCTTGTAAAAGGAAACTGAGGCTCAGAGAGGCCCAGTGATTTGTCCGAGGCCTCCCAGCTCAGACTGGAGTAAGATGATAAGACAGGTCTGCTGCTTCCTAGCCTCTTCTCCCTCCCTGCTTCCTGCACGACCCCAGCTTTTCACCCAGCTTGGTGTAGGTTTGGGATTTTCTTAGCATCGCACACTCACATTCACTTCCAAAGTCTTTTGAACTTGAGTCTGATGTCATAGAATTTTTAAATGTTTTACAGCTTGGTACCCACATGTTATTTTGTCTTCCATCCTTTGCACGCTTGCAGACATTCAGTCTGCTTTTCAGATTTTATTATTTTCAGAGGACCTGAAGCCAAAATGGACGATAATAAATCAGTTTGGGGAATTATGAGTCTCTACTGGAGATTTCTATAAAATAGGCAAAATATTATCTTGTTGAAAGGCACTGCACTTTACTAGAGACCACATACTATTAAATACGTATATTTCTTACACTTATGTCTTGTTTATGTGTGCATTCTTGCCTAGACATGTAGTTTGCCATACTTTTATAGACATGTAAAAGTAAGCTAGTAAAAGTACTCACTGGACTAGAAAATTTCTAACCTGTGTCAAAAGATCCTCTTTGATCCCCCTCCTGAAAAAATCACCAGACTGGATGCCTCACCAGAAAGTCAGGGGCCAGGAGGAGATGCGCCTCTCCCCAGGCCAAAGGTCGGGCAGGGGGCCTCTCAGCCACCCTATCCCCTCCCTAGGTGGGCCCAGCTTTCTGTCCGTGTTTCCTAATTCATGACACACTTTGCCTTAGCGCCTACATCATGTTTGATATCAGCCTACATTTGACGCTGTAATACTGTCAAAAATTCTGAGAAACCGTGTTCACAGAATGGCCTGTACATAAAGATGAGCCAGAAATAGTGGAATGAAAACATCATAACTTATGTATCTTGCATCATCGTGGTGTGTGAGCCATCTGACATTCAAGGAATTGCATTTTCCGTTAACATACGAATGTTATGTTCGTTAGCTTGAAATAGCCTGTGCCCAGGTGCCATTAAGTTGGAGAATTCCTATCTATAAAAATTCTCCAAAATCTGCCTGTGAGTATCATCTCGGACAGTACTCCCTACAGAATCTAGCAGACAGCATCAGAAGATGGGGATGGGTCCTTCCTTCCTTTGCCTTTGCCACGAACACGCTCAAGAGTCAGTTAGCTGTTACCCTGAGCCAAGGTCCCCAGGTGTAATTGCCCCTCTCCTGTCTGCCAGCCTTTTCTCTTCGCTTTTATTTCATAGTGTTATTTTTCTCTCTGTATGTGTCATCTCAGCATAAATAATTCCAGGTCTCACTTTAAGATAATCCCAAAGACGATGGAGAAGAAATAGGATATCTCTTACTTAGTATATGATCCATAAGTGAAATGATCCTTTCTGTGAAGAGAGATTGCTTGCTATGAACCAGAAAGCTAAAAATAACAGTTCTCCTTTCATGGTGAATATTTCACACCGAGTTTTACATATTAGGGCAATTCAAAAATTGGGATCCGATTTTTAGAAGCAGGAAAATGGCCGAATTGTCTCGTGGTGGCAGCTTTTTCTGCATCTGACATCAGTGGGCCTTCATTTTGAGAAACTAAGACACGTGTGACTGGGGGCTGGGCGGGCCGCGCGTGTCAGTGCCTGTAACAGTCTCCTCTTCTCCCCCCTCCCAGGGCAGCAGGGGAGCGTTACCGCAGGGAGATGCTGGCACACGGTGGAGGCAAGGAGCCCATGCTCATGGTGCAAGGTAAAACAAAACAAGGATTGGTCACTCTTCGGTGTGACCCTTCTTCTTTAAAGGTTTATGGGTGACATATACTTTTAATTACTAAAGTATAGTTGACACACGTTATATTAGTTTCAGGTGCACAGCCTAGTGACAGGACAGGTCTGTACATTACACCACCCTCACCACCATGTGTCGCTGCTGTGGGTCACCAAACTCTTTTATTACAGCATGACCATATTCGCCAGGCTGTGTTTTTCATCTCCGTGACGTATTTTGGTACCTCTGTCCCCTTCATCGATTTCACCCATCCCCTCACCAGCCTCCCATTTTATGGCTTAGGTTTTAATATTAGCTCTTTGAGTTCTGTTTTTGCACCGCCTATAATGAAAGCTGTGTCATATTTCCTCCATACATTCTTTCCCTTTAGAGATGATGCTTCAACTGTGTACTTGGTTCTGAGCATCTAGTTCATTGTATCCCAGTGATTAATCCCAATAAATTTATAGTACCTGTGATTTATTTAGATGCCAGGACAAAATTTTAGGTTTTAACTTTTAAGATGTTACTAACTTTCTAACAGGAAATTTGTAAACTTGTCATAAATTATCAAAAAATTTAGTTTTAATAGGTCCCAGTGTATTTCTTTAGCTGAAAGAACTCATTTATTTCCTATTCCTGGGTTTCTTGCTCTGAAAGCTTAGCTATGCCTTTGCTAGAAATTCCAAGGCATTTTTTTTACCCATTGAGAAATTAGAACCTAATTAAATCTTCTCTTTGAGGTACTACATTGCTTGTTTTCTTATGTAATTTGGGAGGCTAGTTTTTTCATTTAAGTATTTGCACTGAAAACCTAATTGTAAATGGAAGTGACCATCATGGGTTTTCATAAAATGTTCTCATAAATATTTTAAGGAACATGTGAGCGTTATTGGATGATCTTGGTATATTGACAATTTCATTTGCAGCCGATCTCTCTAACTCGCTGATAAAAATTGCTTTTAGGAAATAACATCCAGTGTTGGAGAAATATGATAGTAATGGATCTGACGTAAATGTTTCCTGGCCTAGATACGTTCCGTCTAATACAATTTTCGAGGAGCCCCAGGCCCTTTCCTTTAGCTGTTTATTCAGCAGGTGCTTGCTGAATGCTCACTTTGCCCGGAACACTGCTGTCTGTGGTTGTGTGTTGTGCTGTGCCAAGTGCAGTAGTGAAAGAGACAAAGACATCGCATCCTTGTGCGGCTTGCACTCCATCAGCTCTGTGCACGCTCTTGTGAGCGCAATGCGCCCAGTGCCCCTGTGTGTTTAGAAAACAAATCTGCCTGCCTCCAGAGCCTGCAGTTTCATGTGGCCCCGCCCAACCAGAGATGACAAAAGTCCTCTACAACAACAGTTTGGTCCTCCGTCAGTGCACTGTCCTCCTGAGATGCAGAAGGCATGCCGACGGCGCCTGACTTCCCACCTGAGCCACGTTGGCCCTTCCTGAACTGAGCCCCATCCAGGGAATGGTTTAAAATGATTTGCATGCGTTAATTGATGTCATCTTCTAGCAACCCTAGGAGGTAGGAATGATCATTATTCCCATTTTACAGATGCTGAAACAGGTCAGGTCCTTGGTCCATGTTAGAGGCAGTGAGCAGAGCAGTCAGGATTTGAACCTGTGACTTCTGGCTACAGAGACCAAGCTCTTCAGCAGTCCGTGCTGTTTCATGTGTTTGCAGAACATGACGCCAGGGTCAGGGTCTCTTACGGACCCAAGTACAAGGCAAATTACTTGGCTTATAACAGTAAGTAACCAAGAGGTTAAACTGGGTACTTTTAGCTAGTAGTTTGTGGTCCTGCACAAAAAGCCCACTGTGTGCCCCAAGGAGAGATGCTGCCAGATGGCTTTTGCCTGTAGATTTTTTGTTTTGTCTATTCTTCTCCCGGTAGCCGTGCTCAGCTTTACTTTTTTGAGACCAGGGTCTAAATACCGTCTGCATGTAAATACCAGCTTACGTATGGTTCCATCAAAGGGGGAAAGAAAAGTAAATCCTTTTCTGTGTTTGCCTTTTGGCTGGCGTGTTGTTCGACCCTGCTTCCAAGAATGTTGTAACAAACCTCTCTAAAAATTCTGTTCTTTATATGAAACATCATTGTGTTAAGAAACCTAATATTTTCCACACTGGAATTCGCACACTTGGGAGAGAAAAACAAGATTGTGGTTCAAACCAGAGATGATAAAGTGTTCGGATTCCAGTTAACACCAACAATAGAATGGTTCTGCTTTTAAACTTTAATATTTTTCTTTATGTCGTTCTGTCTGATCTCGTTAATTCACATGGTTTGTTACATGTCAAAGATGAATGGGCGATGGGGAGAGAAGTTATGCCTGTTGTCGCTTTATCAGGTTGAGTGTGTAAGACAAGACCAGCAGCGGCTTCTCATTTTCTTGTATGCAGCCAGCCTGTACCCCAAAACAGAATGTCTCAGGGGATGCCTCGTAGCCAAATACTAGGGTACCCCTAGGAGTAGTAATTGGTGAAATTACTACGAGTTATGTTATAAAAGCTTAAATGATCTGGTAGGTATTATTCATGTTTAGAAGTGTAATTTTTATAAATGTTTATTAAATATGTTATTTAACTACTTACTAGGTAAGTGTAAACAGTTATATTCAGTAGCCAAAGATAAAGAGAACACCTCCCTTTAAATTATGTTCCTCCCTGACCAAATGCATCTTTATTAACCTCCTTACTCATGCCATTCCTTAGAGTCAGAATACCTCTGCCTTGTACTTAATGCTCTTTGAATGACACCTAGTCACAGAAATCAAATACGTCATGCTTTTGATCTTTGAATAATAAAAACCACACAGGCGAACTGTGTTTAGAATGAGTCGTCATCCCTTGACCTTTTCGGGGCCCCCTGACAGGATGAGCCTCCTTGTGGCCAGAGCCTGGTCTGCGGGAAGTCCCAGAGAACACAGCACCCCTCTCTCTCGTCCCCCCATTCATCAGCTAAAGGGTACTGCCACGAAGCCCTGTGTCAGTGCTAACCCTAGCTCAGTACTGAGGGAGCCCCGCAGGAAAATCCAAGTCATGGCCACAGAAGCCTTTCAGAGAGTCCATGTTTATTTCCTCTCAACACTCCAAACACCATTTGAAAACAACATAGTGGTCAAAACAACATTTCCTTCCTGAGAGAAGAAAAGAGGTCAAGTGATAAAACCGACCATTGTACTAGGATAAGCCCTTACTGGCTGTGCACCTTCCTTGAGAAAGTCACTTACCCTCCCTGGGGGGAGAAGGTGTGATTTGACTTCACAACTTGACTTCCTTGTAATGTGCTTGTCCTCGGCTCCTGTCTCAGCCCGTCTCTGAAGGGACATGTATGTATCACCCCAGTGATAAAACAGATGCAGGAGAAGGAGCATTATGAATTGAAGTCGTGTCTTTATCTGCTTTAAAAAAATTTTTTTTTTACATTTATTTATTTTTGAGAGACAGAGAGAGACAAAGCACAAGTGGGGGAGGGGCGGAGAGAGGAGACACAGAATCCAAAGCAGGCTCCAGGCTCCGAGCTGTCAACACAGAGCCCGACGTGAGGCTCGAACTCATGAACTGTGAGATCATGCCCTAAGCCGAAGTCGGTCACATAAACAACAGCCACCCAGGCTCCCCATTTATCTGCTTTTAAACACATGCATAGCATATGCAAAGATATATGTTATAAGCACAGTGTTTGTTTACTTAATCCCCCCACTCAACAGTTTGGCAACACCTGACGGAAACCAACTTCCTTAATTGCCAAGAATTCTGGGATGAGCTAGAATTCTTTATATTCAGTTGCCAGTGGTGAGTTTTTCTGCTTTTCATTCCATACGCCACCCGCCTGTGTTTTCTGGTTTATGTGAAGTCTCCCATTTCTAGTCATAAGAGAACTTAAAGTTTTTGCTTGAAAGAAACGATGATGATACGATATTTGCATTCATTTTGCTATGTTTTAAAGTATGTACTAGAATACTTTTAAGGATGCCGTGGGTTCAGTTTCTATCACAATCATTTCAGAAAATGTATGGTTGTCTAGAAAAACATATGGTACGATTTGTGAGTAGCAAGGGAGTACTATGTCGTACCCACTGGGAAGCAGAATTGTTTCTTACCACGCCAGATACGAGGGTAGAATGATAACGGCTATTCGGGACAGAACTTGTACGATTTCAGCAGTTCGTGAACGACAGAGGAATTACTCATGCATATCTTCCTCTGTACACTATCTTTTTGTGTTTTATGTCACAAGCTTGGGTAAATGGCCCTTGTTAAGTTTTGAGGTTCAGATTTTTCTTTCAGATAATAAGAAGAAAAACTAACATTTTGAGAAACTGCTGTGTGCCAGATACCTTCTGCTGTGCTAAGTTGGTCCCCATCTTTATAGATAATGGAACAGTCAGAGTTCATTCTCTTTCTGTGCCGTCTCTCCTCCCGACTCCCATGCCTTCCTCAGTTGATCTCTAACTTCTGACCTGAGATCGCGCCGGTCCTTA
Organism: Cryptoprocta ferox; assembly: GCA_028646485.1. Taxonomy (NCBI): domain Eukaryota; kingdom Metazoa; phylum Chordata; class Mammalia; order Carnivora; family Eupleridae; genus Cryptoprocta; species Cryptoprocta ferox. The sequence goes on from CM053574.1 coordinate 72,823,770, forward strand.
GAACATGGGAGATGTAAGTGACCTGAGCCTTGAGGCCTGCACGGTCCCCAGGAGTCTGTGGTTGGTTGTTTTTAACCTCACATCCTAACTATTCCCCTTGACATCCACCGATCAGCAATAAAATTTCCCTTCATCTGGTTTTGTAGGAGCTCCTCTAGACTTCTGTGGTAAAGCTATCAACTTAGTTTATAATCATTTTCAGTCATGGTGGTTCCCAGAGCAAGGTTCTCACCACAGCACAGGGAGCAGCCCAGTGTCATGTTTCTGCCTCTGGTTAGAGCACTCCCTGTGCCCTGTCCTTCAACCTTTGCACCCAAAATTTTGTGGGGGGAAGGAAAGGTTAAAGTCCAAGGCTTTCACATTCCAGGAGGCTATTTCAAACACTATACAACTTTACTGCTATGTTCCTTTCCAGAAGAGAAACTCTTAGCTTCATTTTTATGTTCCTGTGGCCAAAAGCAGCATGCCAGGAGAGACACAAAGTATTAACCTGGCAGAGTTTTTAAAAGGACCAAACATCAGAGAAGACTGAAAGAATTAGTAGGCAAATGAGTCCGTTCTCAGTGGAACTCCCTTCAGTTTGTTTTTCTGTGTTGCCAAACTGACTCATGGAACCAAAATCTAGAAGCCCACAGGGCCTTACTTGAAGCTGATTAAAATCATAATACCTTACATTTCTGCAGAGCTTTATAGTTTTCCAAGCACATTCATTTTTACCATAATTATCCTGTGTCATGTCTTCTAACTTATTACATATCATTTTTGTCCAAGAAGCAAACCAGAGAATTGTGGTTTATATTCCAAAAGGTCATCCCTGTGCCCCAAGAAGATTAATACAAACTATCTAAAGGAAACTACTCTTTCCTTTAAAAATCTTCTTGGTCCTAGTAGCAGGGCACACAGCCGGCATTCAGATCTCGGTTTCACGCCGTTCACACCAGGGCTCCTTGGAGAAATGGTCGATTCCAGAGCTGAGTGCACAGTACGAGCCGGAAGCTCCGGGAAATAAGAAAGTACACATGAGGAGGGTGTGTATGTCAAAGGGAGGCAAATTGAAAAGAGTTCCCAGTGGCCAAAGTTGTGACAATTTGAGCAACCAAATAAGGCAGTTACCGGAATATAACACAAAGTATAAAATTTCTATCTGTGAGTTCACACTGATGTAAATGACTGGATAAATAAATGGAGAGAATTAACAAATCTCCCATGCGGAAGCATTTCAAATAATTTATGTAGATAGGCGCTCCTCCCTCAAGGAAATGGAGCATAACTTAAGTGTGAATGTGCAGAGCGACTTCCTTCCAAACGAAAACAATATGGAAAGGGGCAGGGAGAAATTACAGTAACTTTATAGAGGAGAAGCTGAGAAACACTTCCCAATTGGGTGTTCAAGGTCGGCATCAACAGTGAAGCCATGTTGATAGGATGTGCCCGTGATATCACGTGATGAGATAGGTATTTCACCTCTGTGGTCTTCCTTCCCAACCCCATAACCCAAACTGAGGGGCATAGTACAAAATACCCAAACAGTACACCCCAAAACTGTCAAGGTCAGGGAATTGAAGAGACTTTCAAGATGTGCAGGGCAACCTAAGGAGGGGTGACAGGCTACATGCAATGTGGTGTCCTGGATGGGACCTTGGGGCAGAACAAGGACATTAGATAGAAACTAAGGAAATGTGACTAAATTATGACTTCATTTTATAACCATGAATGAATATTGGTTAACTAGTTGGGACACACATGCCAAACCAAGGGAAAATATCAACAGCGGAGGAGATGGACCAACTGACCGGGGGTGGTGCATGGAACTCTCTGTCCTCACAATTCTTCAGTAAATAGAAAACTAAATTTCTAAATTTAGTTTTCTAAATTCTCAGTACACAAACGAGCCTCTTTGGTAGGATTTCTGGTAATGACATGACTGCTTGTGGTGTGCCCGCCCTGCTCCCCAACTCCATTTGCCATATTTTTCTGCTTTCCTGCCCCTGTCACCTGGGGGGGGGGAGCACACAGGGGTCATTGGAGGAGGGGGCTACTTGGCAAAGCCTGTGGTCAGGGGAAACCGGCATCATGTGGACATCGTAGATGCTGTGAAGGACTCCTGGCATTTATTCTGAGGACCATGAGAATGCACCGACAGTCTTTCCAAGGCAGGTAGGGACAAGAGCAGGTTTATGGTTTATGGTATCCACTGCCTGCGGAGGAGGGCCCGCTGCAAGGCTGGTTCAAATGGGCCCCTTGTTGGCAGTAATCCTGGTGAGAGTGGAGGGCGATCATCCTGCGAGTGTGGGCACTCGGGATGAGAAGAGGTTTTCTGATTTAAAACCGTTTATGAAGTAAGAGCAGCTGGCCTTGGAACTGGTTCTGCGTGGAGGCAAGTAAGTGGGTGGGATGTCAGAGATGGTTCCCAAGTCCCCTCCTGCTGTGGGAGAGGTGGCCATGCTCTTGAGAGCCAAGGGGACTGACCAGAGTGGTGGAGCAGTAGCTGACTGAAGTGTCATGTGTTAGAGAGCTTAGGAGACGGGGTGCCTGGGTGGTCCGGTCAGTTAAGCGCCCAGCTCTTGGAATCGGCTCAGGTCATGATCTCATGGTTTCATGAGTTCAAGCCCCACATCGGGCTCTGGACTGACAGAGCAGAGCCTGCTTGGGATTCTGTCTTTCTCCCTCTCTCTCTGTCGCTCCCCCACTTGCGCTGTCTCTCTCAAAGTAAATACATAAACTTCAAAGAAGAAAAGAAAGGTTATGAGAGAAACAGAACCAACAAGTAGCCCCATTGCCCTGAAGCAGTTCAGCCCGCACGTGGAATTCGGCTCTAGAAGCTCCCAAGTCCAGGGGATTCAGTGTCAGAATTACCGAGGGACCTAGTGCTGATTAGCTTCCGGAAGCCCCTCTTTGCAGACAATTTGCATGATGGGAAGCCCACTGTGTCACAAGGCCAGTCCATTCCACTTCTAGACAGCCCTCACCGACAGGATGACACAATTAAAATGGACTCAAAATATTGTCTCCTTTAAAAGATTGATGTCTTGTTGACCCTGTGTCTTTAGGTAATGAGCATTGACGCTTGTATTATATTTTTAATAACCTGATTACTAACCTAATAGGCCAAATGTGCTTAGCATGACGCTTTCCTGTTGGTGTGATTTGTGCAGTACAAATGTGACAGCCGCCAAGGGGCAGCAAGTCCTGTCTGTTAGCAGAAGTACAGCTGACATGTAAAAGTAAGAAAGCTACACAGTCATTGTTCGATGCTCGTTTGATTGATTTTCCCTATTGTCAGAACGCGCACACAGTGACTTCCGGAGAAAAGGCATTTTGCATTGGTTTATGGCACTAAAAATGAGTTGTGTGTATTACTTTCAGTTTTAATCATGCAGTTTGGTTAATCCCTAAATGTGGCCATGTACGGCGTGAAGCTGGCCGGCCTAACGCTGTAGGAGAATAATAAATGTATGGGGACTTTGGATGGGTACTCCTAAGTGTTTTTGTTTTGTTTTTAAATATGCCTCTTTGCTTTTTATTTTTTTAATTAAGTGGGATTTTCAAGGGAGAGGTTAGCACGACAGGTTCGGCCTGACTTAGCAGATGCCTGTCCCCCTGGGTGAATTAGGGGCTCCGCGTGAACAAATGGCCAGGATGTGCTCACAAGACATGCACTGTGGCTGATGCATGCCCACCCCAGAGTGTGTCTTACATTTGTGGCTTGTGAGGAAACCCCTCAGATAGACTAAATATTAAAAGATAAGGTGATTTAAAACTACCAGCATGCGAAGCAAAACCATGCTGTTTGAAGTAAACCAGATGAATTCGGATGGGTTGCTCAGATATTTAAAAATAGAGATCTTAAAAAAAAAAAAAATAGAGATCTTTATTTCCCTCTCATTGTCAGAAAGGGTTTCCCTGTCACTCTAGCTCCTTTCTGTGCTTTGTTGTGTCTTTTTTTTTTTTTTTATCATAGCACATATTTTCTTCAGGACATAATGTAACATGTATTATTTCATTTATCGGTCTGTGGTCTGCGCTCTCCCATGAACTCCAAGCTCTGAGGGGAACTGGTGTTTGCACTGCCATATCTCCCCCAGTGCCTCCAGCAGACAACCAGTAAGCATACATTAAATGAGCGAATATGTAAATATTAAAATGTACTGGAAAGGTGAAATATTTCTTGTGCCATAATAAAGTAGTGACTAGTAGAAAGGGGACAGGTTTTTATTCACCTTGTCTGAGAAGTTTTATCACATAAATATTTTTTTTCCTTTAATGTTTTATTAATTTTTGAGAGAGAGAGACAGGGCACAAGCAGGGGAGGGGCAAAGAAAGAGGGAGATGCAGAATCCGAAGCAGGCTCCAGGCTCTGAGCTGTTAGCACAGAGCCCTATGAAGGACTTAAACTCACAAACCATGAGATCATGACCTGAGCCAAAGTCGGACGCCCAACAGACTGAGCCACCCAGGCACCCCTCATATCAATATTTCTAAGGGTTTTGTGGCCCCAAATATTTTTGCGAAAGCTCTCTTCTAATGTGAAAGAGAAAGATGTCCAGTGAAAGTGTTCTGTTTTGTCTCCTGCTTGTTCAGCGTCTCTCCTCTTCTCTGATTTTGTGTCACTGTGTGCGCCCAGCTATCTAAATTTCAGGTTTGCCTTTGTCAGTCCTGCTACTCTTTCTAGCTTCCCCCTCCCCCACTGGCCGCACCCACACCGGGACCCCGGCTTCACTGGCCTCAGTCCTTTTTTGTTTTTTAATTTTTTATTTATTTTTTCTTTTATAGTTTATTGTCAAGTTGGTTTCCATATAACATCCAGTGCTCATCCCAACCAATGCCCTCCTCCATGCCCATCACCCCCCTTCCCTTCTCCCCCACCCCCATCAACCCTCAGTTTGTTCTCAGTATTCAAGAGTCTCTCATGGTTTGCCTCCCTCCTTCTCCCCAACTATTTTTTCCCT
>CM053574.1:72829218-72850162 GCA_028646485.1 Cryptoprocta ferox
TTTTTTTTTTAACTCGACACAGCTATTTTGAAGGTCCCTAGTCTGTGTATCAATAGCCTCTTTGATGTTTTTTTCAAGTCCAGGAATTAATTTTATGACAATTATTCTAAATTCTTGTTCAGTTATGTTGCTTAAATCTTTTTTGAGCACTTCTGTGGCTGTGACTTCTTCCTGGGGTTGCTTTAGAGGAGAGTTCTTTCGTTTCGTCATTTTGGCCAGCTTTCTGTCTCTTGTCAGTTTTAAAAGCTCGTTATGCCCTGTGCACCTGTTAGTATTACTCTATTGAAGGAGGCTCATTGACTGTCCAGGGACTGTCGTTTCAGGAAGTGTTCTTTTAATCGTGTCTCTCGGTTTCTCTTGTTGTGCCTTTGATTATTTTATTTCCCTGGTCAGTGATATTTGGGACTCTCCACCATGTGCACTTTGGCTTGTTTCTTGCAGTAGCCCTGAAAAGGAATACAGACTAACATACAGGGAACAAAAGCATGCAAACGCTCAAACAAACAAGCAAACTGAAAGGGGAAAGGAAGTAAAGGAAAGGAAAGGAAAGAAAAGAGAGAAGAGAAGAAGAAAAAGGAAAAAAAACAAAAACAAAAGGGGGGGACAGAGACAGAAAAAGTCTGTGGACAGTCTAAAAGTGTATAACCAGCCAAGAGGAAAGATAAGAATGAGATAAGGGAAATATATCTGGATGGCAGGAGAAAAGAAGGTGAAGCACAGAAAAAAGTGGAAAAAAAGAAAGGCAATTTTCCTGTGCGGATGAGCGTGGTTTGGCGTAGGTAGGTGGGTCTCAGGGGCTGCTCTCCGATGACCCGCCTTGGTGGTTGTGGGGAGAAGAATGGCGGCTCTTCAAGCTCTGCTGGAACCAAGCGTTGCAGGCCGCTCTTCTGAGTCCAATCTCCCTGTGTCGCGGAGGAGCCAAACTGTATTCTCCAAGCTCTGCCTCACTTCCAAATCCTAGTCCATGCAGTTCAACACTACCACCAGAGATGAGATGCGTTCCCGCTGGCGGCCAGCTTCCCGGCCGGGCCCGCCGCCGCCCTCTGAGGGGCTTGTGCTGTAGGAGGGCCGCCACCGCCACTGCTCCCGGTGCCGCTTGGAATGGATGATGCTGCCGCTGCGCCCAAGGAAGAATTCACCAACCAGATGGGATGGATTTCTCTCCCCGCGCCCAGCAGTTATATATAACTGCTTGCTGGATCTTGGCACGTCACTTGTTGATTGCACTTCCCTTTGTATGTTCACAGTCAAGCCAGAAGAGCGTGAGTTCAAGTCCTCTCCAGCCTTAGCCCACCCGTGCAGTGCCCAAGCACTCAGCCAAACCTGGGGCAGTCAACTACAAGTACTTGGGAAACTGTAATTGCTCCACGTGCATTTTCAAGTGGTCATCATTCAAAAGAACTGTATGTGTAACTCTTCTGAAGACTATTTCAAACTAAAATAAGCTTGCTTTTACTTAAGTCTCTAGTTTAACGAATTAGAGATCAATGCAAGGGGAAAAGGTCAACAGGAGACTGGTTGGATTAAGGAAATGCCCATACCTTTAATTTAACAACGCTAGGCTCTAGTGTTTTATTAGCTCATTGAGTAGATTTCCATATGTTCAAAAAATCTGCCAAACAGGCTAAAAGCCAGAATAATTAAAACAAATTATTTATTCCAAGTTCCATCCATTTAAGCTTTTCCAGGAGTTATTACAGAAGTGAATACTGAAACCAGAAATGAGGGCCCAGAGCTGGAACACTTACAATCAAGTTCATCTTGACATGACCTTGATTTAAAAGACCCAAGGTGCTTCCATCATTCAGAATCCATGAGGAAAGTTTCAATGTCTGGATCCAAGTCAGAAACAAGGGCACTCACGAAGTCATCAATAGAAGGACATTTCTGAAGCATACCTGGAAACAAGGAAAAGATCAGCCAACATATCCACCTGCAGACAGTAAAGAGGGACAAAGCCACTCGACACTAGGGGAACATTCTGGCTTTTTGAAATGAGAGCTTCGCTCTGTGACCTGCCTATGTGAACATTACAAAAAGTCATGAGTAAAAAAAAAAAATAATCATGGTCAGTATGTGGGCCCTGAAACTATTTATGATTTTAATATTCTTTTGCTGTCTACTCAGCAGTTCGAATAGAGATTTAGGACCAAATATGTCTCCCAAGAGTTTTTATATTGTAGATATTACTGTATACTTAGAGTGACGTTAGAAGACTGAATTGTTAGTTATCTTGGAGTGCATTGGTTCAGAACTTAATACGTTTAGTTGCTTATCAAGTTTTATTGTCAAGTTCTATACATTTTAAAGTCAACCAAGTGTCATTCTTTTGTAGAAATCTCATATCAGAGTCAAGTTATTGGCTTTCCTCCAGATTTTCCTATTTTGGAGAACTCCTAGCTTTGCAACTTTCTAATTGTATAATGAGGATCACTTACATATCTGGTACTCAGATTTCCTGATCTAACATTCGAGGTGGCTATAAAACAAGAAGATCTAATAGAAAATAATTCAGTAAAAAGCTTAATTTATCATCACTCTTCACTCTCAAGGAAGCCAATGACAAAGATTCAAGCAATCAATGTTGTTGTTCTGACCAGTATTCTTGGCAGATAATGCTAACTCAAAGGTTGAACAGGGCTCTATACACTGGCCTTTAATTTGGGGATGGACCCCATAAAACTCATTCCAACACAGAGACGTTAAAAGATCGCCTGAGTCCTCTATTATCGTCTTCAATCTTTAATGCAATTCAGTTAATATGTCTTGAGTATTTACTCTGTATAAAGGATCAGGCCAGAGCACAAGCATTCAAAGACAAACAGGCTAAGTCACAACAGGACTGTGAAGGCTAAAATTATAAGTGCACAGAAGAAAATACCTTTGTGATTTTTGAGGTAGGCAAAGGTTTCTTAGACAAGAAAGTAATAACCATAAAAGAAAAAAAATACTCGATTTTACCAAAATAAAAAAAAAACACTTCTATTCTTTAAAAGAAACCATTAAGGAAATGAAGAGGTAAATGAGAGAATAAGGGAAAACCCTCAATATAATATATATCTCATATTGGATTGGTATCCAGAATACATAAAGTACTCCTTCAACTTATAGAAAGTATTTTTAAAAAAAGGGGCACCTGTGTGGCTCAGTCAGTTGGGCATCTGTTGATTTCGGCTTAGGTCATGATCTCATGGTTCATGATATGGAGTCCCATGTCAGGCTTGTGGTGACAGCAGGGAGCCTGCTTAGGACTCTCTCCTCTCTCTCTACTTCTTCCCCCACGCATGGGCACTCTCTCTCTCTCTCAAAATAAACATTTAGGGGCAACTGGGTGGCTCAGTCGGTTAAAATTCCTCCAGTTTTTCCTATTTTGGAGAACTCCTAAATAGAGATTTGGCTCAGGTCATGATCTTGCAATTCATGAGTTTGAGCCCCACTTCAGGCTCTCTGCTGTCAGTGCAGAGCCCACTTAGAATCCTGTCTCCCTCTCTGTCCCTCCCCTCCCATGCACACATGTGCTCCCCCCCCAATAAAAAATAAACATTAAGTAAACATTCTTTAAAAAAGCATTTAAAAAATTTCAAAAGGGACAAAAGATTTGAGTAGACCTTTCTTTCACAAAAGAAGACAACCAAATAAACACACAGGCACTGAGAAGACACAACATTATTGTCATTTGGGAAAAGAAAACTAAACAACACAACCACCAGAATGGCTAAAATTATGAAGACCAAATGTAGGCAAGGCTATGGGCCAGCCTGCATTGTCACACATCAGCAGTGGAGGAGTGAGATGGTACAACCACTTTGGAAAAAGATCTGGCAGCTTCTTATAAAACTAAGCACACACGTACCGTATGACCCAGCAATTGCCTCCCAGGTATTTACCCGAGGGAAACGAAAGCCATGTCAACAAAAAAGGATTTTACAACCCAAACTGGAAACAACACGAGTTTTCATCCACAGGCCTTGGATAAGCATACACGGTATATTTGGAAAACAGAATACCACTGAGCAACAAGGAACAGTCCACTGACAGGTGAAACAACATGGATGAACCTCAAGAGACTTCCGCAAAGGAGTCCTTCTTGTCTGATTTGATTCATAGGAAGTTCAAAGGTGGGCCAAACTAATCTACGGTGATAAAACATGAGAAGAGTGATTGCTTACAGGCGTGGAGATGACAATTGACTGAGAAGGGACACAAGCCAACTGTCTGCTGTGATGGTAATGTTCTACAGATGGACAGTGATCGGTGTTACTAAGGCATATATATATGCCTCAGAATTCATTACATGGTAAGTTAAAGATTTATGCATTTCACTGTATATAAATATTACCTAAAAAATCAGAGAAGTAACACATATAAAATGTTTGGGGTAAAATGTACTGCCGTCTGACACATGCTTTGATAAATTACATATATTATAGACACATGATGGATTGATGGGTGGCTAGAGGAATGGATGGTTGGATGTGACAAAGACAATAAAATGTTCGCTGTAGAAATCTAAATGGCAAGTACATGAGTGCTTACTGTACTAGTCATTCAACTTCTCTGAATGTCTGAAAATTTACAACATAAAACATTTGGGAAAAAGTCAACTGTAGGTGTTAGCAGCATACAAAGGGCAGTCGGTGGAAGAAGAGAGGGAGGAAGATGAATTCTGATGGAGAGATTCAGATGGCTTGGTGGCGGGGTGGGATCTGAGGAGAAACTTGAAGGACAGGGAAGGGTCAGGTTCAAATTAGGCCCCTCCAGGTGGAGAGGACAGTATAGGAAGGCATGAAGGCGGGAAGAGGAAAAGGATGTATATTGACCACTAAGTGGTCTGCTAGGGCTGGCGGAAGGGTGGAGGCGGCTCTGGGAGACAGGTTTTAGGAAGACTCTAAGGCTTGGAATGACAGTGACTAGGAGGAGAGGGTAACTGAACCAGAGTGCTGGAAGGAAACCAATAGCTTGTCACAGTTAGGTGCCGGGTGCGGGGGGTCAGGGAGCGCTCCACGTGCAGGCCATCAGGCCTCAGCCATGAGAACAGAGAGTTCAGGGGCAGGTCCAGGACGGGACACATGGGACATGGTCATTCCCATCAGGGAGAGTGACTTTGGGGGAAACTGCCCAAGGACTGGCATGTGTGGTGGACAAAAAAACAGCACCAAATGCATACTCGTAAGTCACGGACTAGACATGCAGTAGTTAAGAAAATAAGAATGTCGTAATATTTTTAACTGCAGACCAAAATATTCCCATACTCATTCAAGTGCAATTCTGCTATCTTCACTCAGGAAATATCTGAGAAATATGGAGAAGCTGCTGAAAGAGAAGTTCATTGCTTTGTTTTTATTTATAAAACTAAAGTTCAAAGCATAATTTTCTTTTTACGGTAAAATCATCTCTATGGGTGAAAGAAGGCCTTTCCTCTGATCCAGCTGTGTCACGAAGGATGGAAATGGTGAGTCTCTGATGATTGCTAAAGTAGCCCATTTCACATTGGATCTTTAGATGTAGGTTATTGCTTAAGTAGAAGCAATCTCATTAATAAACCGGGTTTCATGCACTTCCTACGTGCCAAGTTTCTTAATGCAGAGAACAGCTGTAGGGAAAACATTTAAACATGGCTTTCAATCAACTGTGTTAACCTATTCCACCCTTTTCTTCCCTTTAGTATGTGAAACATTCTATAATTAAATGACTGGTCATTTATAATTAATGCCTGGAACTGCAGAAGGTAAAACCCATTTATTCAGAGCCAACCTATTCAGTTGAGCGTGGCCTCCTGTCCCTTTGAAGTGGTTCATTTTAACTCGATAAACTGCCAGTATAAACATGACCTTGCTCTGTCCTCCTCGGGACACGGACCTGACTAGCACCCGTCCTTCTCCAGTTTCCCATCCTCAACCACGGCAAAACAAAAACATATACACTCATGGTATTTTTATATAAAATCTGGTCAGCAGGAAGTGATTTGGTAATTTTTGCATGTCATGAGACTGGTAAGGATGAAAGTCCCCCAAAGAGGAAATCAGGACCCACTGGGATAAAGAATAATCCTGAGGCAAGACTTCTCTTGGCATATTGTGATGGCATCCTCGCTTTAATTAGATTTAAACATCCGGCAAGTGTTGACATGAACTGACTTCTACACAGAAGAATTAAAAGAAAAATGCAATGTTTTCAGTCGGTTCCTTAAGTGAGAAAAACTGAAATTAGCTTTTATATGTATATATGGTCCCAAAAAAATTCCAGGAACTCTTTGATTTTTTAAAAAGCTGACAAAGATGTCTTCCTTGTCTTCGAGTCCTAATCTGAGAGGGTGATGATTAGACCTGCGGTCTCTTGGGAGCCAGGTTGGAGCTGTGAGTGCAATTTCCAAACGTGTTTCACCGTGGAAGTTACCTAAATTAGGGGTAAAACAGACTGATTTTGCCAAAAAAGGTCAGAAACCTCACAACTAGAGAGAGGAGAGTGTTGGCAGCAATGTAAGAAAGACAAAATTGCATTAGGACAGATGCTGCACATATTAATTCATAAAGAGGAAAACAGGTAGTTGAGTGTCATCTGTCCTAGCGGAAGAGACAATACATAATGAGTAGCTGAAGAATGATGATTTAACTTATTTTTCTCCTCATTTTACCTGAGAAGCAAATGGGCTAATAAAAGTTGGCACAAGCCAGGACATTTTCGTCTCGACCACTCTGCTCCAACTAGCCTGTTTCATAACCTTGCAGTACCAGGGCTATTATTCTGGGCCCAACTAAAATAAAGTATGATATCGAAAGGATTCCAAGACTGAGTCTTGAAGCAGTAGGGGTTCCCAAAGTGCACTATGTGCTATTCTTTCTAGTGCCTGTGGGCACAGAGCTGGAAATAAAGTAAGGATGAAGACACCAGGCGTGAGAACCTGACTCACACACAGCTGGTCTAGAAAGGGTTTATCAGAAAACAGACAACCAAGTGATACTAGCAGTTACCTGCTGAGCCAGGTGCTGTGCTCTTGCTAAGGGCATCAACTCACCTGGACCTCAAAACCCAGCTGCGAGGAACCTATCTGACAGATAAAACAGAGCAAAGGGAGATCATACGATTCTTAACTTTTTTGTTGAACCCTAGAAGCCTGGCCCCAGAGCCCATGCGCTCAGAGCACTGGGATATACTGCCTCATGCCCCCAGGGTTTTGTAAGACAACAAATTCTAAGAAGGCCCATATTTAAATACCAGCATCCCGGGTATGACAAAACCCGTATGTGTGGAAATATTCTGGGGGCTGGGGTGACGTCTGATAGCTCCCTGATGCCACCATGGCTATATGGACCCAACTTATTAATTGTCCCCTTACTGCCTTGAAGACAGAGCCAAAATGTCCATTGCTTTTTGGACAACTCGGTTTTGATGCTACGGGGTACACTTTATGAACAGTCACAACTACTTAACTGTCCACGGAGCTAGAGCACAGAGAACCCTGGGAGCAAGCTCTGTGGACACGGCTGGTACCAGGAAATGGCCTTGCCCAGCCATGACTGGGACCTGCAACATGCTCTTCCTCTCGGGGCATGATGCTCGGCCATGTTTGGCTGCTGCTGCAGTTTTAGAAATCATCCTGGCAGAGAAAGGTGCCTAAGAGTTCTGCCCTTAAGGATGTTTTCTGGGTGGCCTCCAAGTATCCTCGGTAACTCCCTGCAAACAGAAGCCCTTACATGTTCAAGGGGCTCCCAACTATGCATATTTCTATGCTTTTACCCAGAGCGAATTTTGTCAGTTCCAAGATGAGTTGAGTACGTGTACAAAGCTGCCAGTTTACGCCCTGTTAGTCTGTAATGGATAATATATAATCTAACCAGGCCAGCATTTAAATATCAACATATTCTTGGCAGGAATTCTTTAACCTCTTGAGTGCCCATCTAGATGTACAACTAATACAATTAGTTCAAAAAATTGACAGGGCAGCTGGCTGGCATGTTGATTGTGCCTCTGAGACAAGCTGGCAAATATGGAATCTTGTTATGGTTCCCTTTGCTAAGTGCCTGAGAATACAGGAAACCACTGGGGCACTTAAAACACTATATATACACACGTGCGTGCACACATCCACTCATATATTTACACACGCACATCCATATACACACATAATATAGAGAGATGAGAGAGAGAGGGAGAGGGAGAGAGAAAGAGAATCTCAAGCAGGCTCCATGCTCAGTGTGGAGCCCTACACAGGGCTCAATCATGATCCTGGGATCATGACCTGAGCCGAAATAAAGAGTCAGATGCTTGAACGACTGAGCCACCCAGGTGCCCCTAGAATTATTTTGAAACTTGGAAGAGAAGAGTTAATGCCTCCTCTTTGGGTCTATTTCACATATTGCTTAACACCCACCAAGGCTGCCCAGTCAAATGAAACTGTGGTTGAGTGTGACCAAAATTTAGTGAAAGCAAATAAGGGTGACAGAAGTAACTATAAATAAAATCTCTGTTAACTTTTCTCACTCACTGTGTATCTGAGTGCCTAAAGTCAACTGAAGGCAGGCAAAAAGATCATATATTTATTAGGAAGATCTAGTATATACATTATGTATAAAAATACTAAGAATCTGTTTTATAGGAATATATGATATAGTCGTTCTAAGAGTGCAGTTCTCAGATGAACATCATGGGTGTTACCAGGGAACCTGCTAGAAATACACATTTTTGGTCTTGACCCCAGACGTAACGAGTCAGGAGCTGGGAGGGAGCTCGGCAATCGGTGATCCTGACGAAGTGTGAGAAACGCAGCAGGGACGTACATGTGGAAGCAGAGGAAAAGCAGAAAATGAGCTCAGGGTTCTCTCCCACAGGCCAACTACAACTTAAACAGTTGGGGGCAAGAAAGAGGTATTAATTTTCTATTAAACTAGCCTAAAAAAATAGTTGTTTTCTCAAGTGAAATAGGAAACAAGCTTAGGAAACAAAGGCAGGATTTGTTTGGGACACTGTTCAAAGTTATGATGACCACGGGAGAGAGGACACAGCTGGCTGGAAAAGCACCTAAAAGGATCAAGTGTATTTGGGAGGAAAATAGTCTGAAAATCTGGGGGTGGGGGGTGGGGCGGAGTAGGGAAGTTGTCTTAGAGTCGTGGGGGGGGAGCAGGCCAGCCTTGCTGAGGGGTGTCCCTAATGGGAGGTGGGCCTCAGAGGCAGGACGCAGGGTTTTTATTTTGGGAAAGCAAGTGGAGTGTCCTTTGATTACTAGCACCGCCCTGGGAATAGTGCTCTGTGTTTACTGATTGTTGACTCCTTTGTGAGGACAGCTCGGAACCCATCTCAGAGGCTTCTTTCCTGTAGCAATTCTGAGTGTTCTGAGCTTGAGAACTATACCCAACCCCAGTGGACAGTAGCCCCAAGGACCCGGCAGGGCTTCTTCTCCAGGGAAAAGACCAGAAGTGCATACAGGAGCGCGCGATTGGCAGGAATGTCGTGAATTCTGTGAAAATGGGGCCTTCCTGGGGTGCTTTATGGTGGGGGTGGGAGGGGGGAGCTGGATGTTGCTGAGGTCGACTCCCCATAGACTTGGCAAGGGGTTCAGAAAGGACACACCCACCCGGATGCCGAGCTCCACGCACCACACCCGTTAGCAGAACCACGGCCATATCCTCCTCCATTTACGATGGAAAGTCCGTTCAAACCTTTACCAAAACCTAAAAGCTCTGAGTACCTATGTGCTAGGCACACAGATATGAGAGGAACACGATTTCTGTTCTTGACAAGTTCATTATCTGGGGAGAAAACCATGGGAATACACAGTAGTTAACGTAGAACAAATGTGTATAGAAGGTACAGAATCGGCGAAAAGGAGGGAGTGACTGAGTTGCGAGCTTGTTGTGGTGAAAGCACCCTGGGACCATGTCATTCCTTCTCCCGAGACCCCAGGAGCTGCTCCTTCTGAGCTCTGCTGTGATTTCTCCCTTTGATTCTATGGCCACCTCCATCGTATTCCAAAAAATTCTGCTTTGCTAAGCCAGAGTGGGTCCTATTTTTTTTCAAGAAGAGTCCCAGTTGATAAAATGATCAGTTCACAAGTTATTAAAAGGGATTTAGTGACGCCTGGGGGGCACTGATATTTCTGTTTGATTAAGGATTAACTTTCTAGACCCAGGGCTTGGACTAGAGGCAGGTAGTTTTTTTGGTATTTAAATAACTCTGTCTTTCCTCAGATTCATAAAGTCTAAGTGATATACAGCAAGCTTTACATCGGGTTTCCTCTCTCCAAGTTCACTGGGGAGGAGAGGAGAGTCTTCCTAGCCCAAGACTGAGAAACAAGTGTTCCACTGCCTCATAGTCCTGGCCAGGTGTGGCAGGAGGCGTGACAGGAGGTCTGCTGAGCAGCGGGGTGGGGTCCTCCCAACGCTGGCTCCTTTCCTGTACAATCGAAAGGAAAAAATTGCCCTTACGTCTGTGGGTTTCAAAGGTGCAAGGAAAGTTTGTGGATTGGGTGTGTGTCCCAGGCTGTCCAGGAGAGAGGAGGCCGGGGTGTTCCATATGGGGAGGGGGCAGGTGGAGGTGAGCCCGACACCTATTGGACTGGCCGGCTGTTCAGAGCTGGGGACAAATAATTCATCAGTTCTTTGAAACTCAAAGCTAAAACCCAATCATATTCTGACATTTCAGACACTGGTACTTGATTTAAATTTTATCAGTCAAGTTTAGAGTTCAGGCCTACAGCTACTGTTTATTTAGGGGTCAGGCTGGCAGACCAAGACAAGCTGTAGGCTCCCAAGAGGAGTGTGCTGGGGACCCTGTACTGGGACCACAGCCCACTCTGTAAACACCAGCAGAGTCACCACCAAACCCTGGGGGCAATGTGCAGGTTAGGGTTTTAGGCTGAATGGAGCATTACCTGGTCTGGCAGAGCGTTCTATAGCTTACAGTTTCAGTGTAATTCGCCTCTTCTGACTATACCTAAGGGTTCCTTTGAAGGGTTGCCCAGGGGAAATAGGAAAGATAAATTCTTCCTTTTCTAAAGAAAACTTCGGAAACCTCCATACAAGGTAGTGTGTCTGATGGTTAAAGCAAGGGTCTGGCGAGTGACTACCTCAGTTAGCCAACTGGCTAAGGGACCTCAGACCAGTCACTCAACTTTCCATACCTCATTTCTGCTCAGAGCCATCAGAAGTAAAGGTAAAATGTTAGAGTGGAATGTAATGTTTGAAAATCACAAAACTGGCAGAACGCCATCTATTTTGCTAGACTGTTTTAAGAATTAAATGAGAGTGTGCATTTCCGACAGAAAATGCTCCATCAGTGGTAACGATAACAACCAGATCCAAAGGTTTATAAAAACCTACTTCCCAGTCCAGTGAATGGAAGAATGAGGTTGTTTATTCACTTACTTATTTATTTGTACAAGTTGAATTCCAAAACATTGGTCTGTGACGAAGTATTTAGGACGTGCGTATCAAACTCATGGTCACAGGCTAGTTACCAAGCTACATGAATCATGGCTTGCTTTACTTTTTTCCACTTTTTGCCATCTGCTTTTTAGGAGATAACTGTTTATCTTCTAAATGAAGTAAACTAAAAAAAAGAATGAAACAAAAGATGCAACTAAAACACTCATGAGGAGCTGTCAGAAGAGGTCTGTCAAGAAGAGATCACTGGGATAATGGGAAAGTTCTGGAAATGGACAGTGGTGATGGTTGCACAGGATCGGGAATACACGACACTGTGAACGCCCACTGAAATGCATATTTTAAAATGGTTAAAATGGTACATTTTGTATTATGTCTACTTTACCATAATTGAAAAAATAATGAGGAAGAGGGCCCAACGCACTAAGATAGAGCCTTTGATTCACCCAGATGGTCAGCTGGCCCTGCCGCCTCCAGGCTCTGTTAGCAAACGTAACAATAACCAGGCAGATTAGCTCTCCAGACCGGAGAAACGAGTGACAAGGCCTGTCTGTGTATTGCCAGCACCACTAACCGTTCTAAAAGCCTATCGTAACAGCAGCTATTTTGTGTGCACGCCGAAATAATTCTATGTGCCAAACGCAACTCGGTCTTGTGAAGAATTAGAGCACACAGGCTGGCCTGGCAGTTTGAAAAGTCTAAGACGAATTTTATGAGATCAGAACTCTAATTCCAGATCTGTCTCTCCCAAGCCTCGGGCAACTATATTGCTCACCTCCTCCACTTTGAAGTTGTTCTCTGCTACAAGACCGTGGTTACCCACACCTTTCTCTAAAGGTGGATTCCCCCTATCTGCAATCAGTTCCTGGGAAAATCAGAGTATCAGCCAGAAAGCAAAATTCCTTTCTTCCTTTGAACTGAAAAAAACCCCGATTGCCCCCTAGGCTCAGTTAATATCTGTCTCTGGTCCGACAGGAGGTTCTGTCTAGGGGCTGCACACCGGATGGGTGCAGAGAGTCTTCCTGCTGGACAGACGCTCGTCTGGCTGGCTGGGCCCCACATACGTGGTCTGTTTACAAATTGGTTTATTTTAACTTCATCGTCAGATGTAATCATTCCATTTACAATTATACTTCTGGGTTACAAAACATTTTGCCTTTTGAAGCTCCATGCCTTCCTTAAACAAACACACCCACATAGTAAACGTATACACACCCTCTTCAAAAATGGGTGCATTTACAAAAGGGAGGTCTTAGCCTTGAGAACGCAGGTGCTCTCTTCACTTCCATTTCTTCCTTCCAAAAAGCTCTCAGCTATTTCAGAGGCCACGTTGAGTAAATATCCAAACGAGCCAAAGATTAGGGATTCTATTTACTTGGCTATTATTCCGGGTTGCCATTTACCTTTATTACTGAAACTATGTCATAATCCTGGAGCCACTAAATTCTAAGTCTGGTTCCATGACATGCTTTCCTCCTTTATTCCTGTTCCGCTGTGCAAGAAAAGAAGGTTGCTGCCCATGAGCATGTTGTAAAGTACCAACACTTGCTGGGAATCCATGTGTTCTCACTCAACAGATCTTACTTTGCTGTGGAATTACTGTGCTACAGGTAAGCCAGTTGATACCCTACCGACTCTAGTCAGCACACGCCACCTTTCACATCTTACTCTGAGATCTCAACGGTATATCCCTTGAGCATCACTGTATTTGTGACGAGCCATTCAGGTGGCAAGAATTAGAACAAGCGGGAAAATACAGTGGAAGAGGAACACAACCATTTCTAAAGCTAAAGCTTCCTGATATGGCCTGAAAAATAAGTTTAAGAGATTATCAGTCCTCCCGAGACCCATCAGAGCGCCCGAATCTGAGTCACACTTCCACCAGCTGCAACGCTGTGACCTTGGGCAGTAAGCTGCGGGAGCACTGTGGGACTGTTCAGAGCACAAAAGCAGGGAACACAGGGCAGCGTCCTCAGCACAGCCCCTGGCACATCAAAAACTCCCCACCGAGGTTTCTAGCTAGTAGTTATGGTTATCACTCCAGTCCACTCAACTCCAACAATACCAAAGCAGTAGAAATTAGTCTTAACTGGTTAATATCCAACATGAAGATAAGTAGTAACTTATCTTAGGAAAATCAGTATGTGAGGCTACTGCAGCATTTTAATAACACTCCTATCCTAACATGAAAAAAGCACGTGCATTGGAAGGAAGACACAGGGGAATGGGGTGCTGGAATTCCAGGTTTTCTGAGGGTGTGATTTAAGATTTCAAGGATTTTTTAATTTTTAAGGTTCATTTATTTTTGAGAGAGAGAGCGCGAGTGCATGCGCGCACAGGCAGGGGAGGGGAGACACAGAATCCGAAGCAGGCTCCAGGCTCTGAGCTGTCAGCACATAGACTGATGCAGGGCTTGAACTCACGAACTGTGAGATCATGCCCTGAGCTGAAGTCAAACGCTTAACTGAGTGAGCCACTAGAATTCCAATTATTTTGAGGGTGTGATTTAAGATTTCAAGAATTTATTAAAGCTCTGTTTTCTTAAACTTCTTGAAGAGAAGACATAAGTCGAGTTTAGCTGTCCTCCTGACCCTACAGCTTATTCAAACTAAACATACCTTTAGTTGTGTAAGGAAAACGACTGAAAGTGAGACTTGTGTTACTTGACATCCCCTACCTTGTACGATGAGGTAGAAAAAAAACTTGATAATCTTACTCAAATATTTGCATTGTGAACACTCTGAGATTAAAAGGGATTATTCAATATAAAAAAAAACTTTAATGTCAAGATGAACTAGTAAGTAAAAGAGAAAATTAGGTTTTGGCTTGATTGCTCCTTGATCTAGTTTCATTACTAGTAATGTTACATAATAAGCAAAAGGAAGAAGTTTCTCTTAGAGATAGTTGAAAAGACTCAAGTAAACACTGGAAGATATCTTGTAAAACGATCTTTCAGGAAATGATCCAGTTAAACCAAGAGACATTTTCCTATCTCAATGCTTGCTGGCGACATTTCAAACAAGAGTTGGTTAGCAAATGCCAGTTTCAACTGCTCCACTAAAATCTGCTCTAAATCTCTGCTACTACTATTATTATTTACCTTTTATTGGTATGCTTGCTAGATGGGAAGGCACCAGCGCACCCCGGCATCAGTCCTGCCTAAGATTAACTTCAGGCTCCTAATTTGCTCAGCCCTTGATGCTTGATGCCTCCGGGTGTCGAGCTAAGAATCTAGATCAAGAGTTTGGGGAAACGACATCTGCTTTTCTAACTTGTTTTTAGCCCACTGCCAACAGCACACATTTGTAACCACATGTTAAGAACACCATCTATAATGACCATCTTTAAAGAAGATTTTATAACACTTCCATTAAGCAATCACAAGGAGCTGATGAATATTATCTACATTCCTTTTAGGAGTTGTGCAGTTGATAAAATCTATTAAGTGGAGCTGCTTCTGTACTTCCTGGAGTTAGTCTACGACAAGTTATTTACTTGGGAAAAAAGACTCTCACACCTCAAGTAAAGCCAAACTCCAGATGCACTCAGACAGCTATGCAAGTGGCAGAGGGCTCCGTCACATTTACACAGCAAGCAGAAGTTAAGGGAGTACTACTACTCACCAAAAGTAAAAAGCAACAAAAAAGTGTATCAAGAGTCTATAGCTTCAAGGGCACAGGGGTGGAGTGCCTTGAGCCAGTAAATGCGGTGGGCACCTCAAAGCCTTTGAAGACACAATGGCCTGGGTCAAATCCTGACAATGCCATTTAACAGCTTTGCAACACTGAGTTATTTACTCAGTGTCTCTAGGCTTTATGTCCCATATATGTGACCTGGGGATAACACCACATATCAAATTAATGTTATGTGGATTATAGACATTGTCTGCATCTAACACACTTTATGTCAGTGTCCCTTTCACTTCTGCACAACTAATCTCCGTCCTGCGTGGCATGTGAAATCATTTGAGTAGGAACTTGTGATGCCCAGGGTTTAGTAAGAGGTGCTCTACTCTGAGCCCCAGGGAATATGCAGGGCCATGGTCTTTTGTTGAAAGGGATTCTCTACCCATCCCTTCTAGCCAGTTGTTTGATAATCAATACTCACTCGCCCTGCAAGCAGAAGCAAGGAAGTGTACTGAAATGAAAAATGCCACAGATACATATGCAAGTAAAACCACGGATTGTGAGGAAGTTGTTCTGTGAGTGTTCTACGAGATGAGCAAGCATTTCTAATACATTTTAACTTGATAAACAAGCGATGTCTTGCAATATGAGTAGTACACAACACCGAACGTCACATGATCACAGCTGAGCCAATGGTTCTCTCTCTCTCTCCCCCTCATTCTCTTTCTATTGTGGGTGATCATCTCCCATGCTTGGATGCTCGGTCTCAGGCTGCTGTGTTTGGCAGAAATCAGTGATTTTCCAGAACGTTGGAAGGTGCCCACAACTGGCACTCGTATAGTTTTTGTCACTTCAAAGCACCTATGGACAGTCCTTTGCTTTTCCATACAAGACTGAGCTCAGGAACGCTTTGCTTCCAGAAGGAAGCCGGGCTGCCTTCAGATACAGACCCTTTCCTCTGTGGCCTTATTGCCAGTTACATGAAATACAGTACATGACAGGAGTTTATGCACACTGTGCTGTTGTCAACATCTGTGCGAGCGGATTCAGTGGTCCCCATGCAGGGAAAGGTTCCACTGAGCCAACAGATAGCAGTGATTCCGTTAGTGATGGTGAGAGTCGTCCTACACACTAACCCTCCTGTCGTCTCCCTTACGCCAGCCACGAAGGTTTTCAAAGGAAAGTGTGGGTTAATTTATTTTTCTCTACATTTTGTATTCTTTATTATTTTGTATTATATTACAGTATTGTAATCATTACAGTATTGTAATCAACATGGACATTTTTGAGTTGTGGAATGAATCATCTGAGTTTCTATTATTTCTTATAGGGAAATTCACTTTGATATACAAGTGCTTTGGATTAAAAATATGTTTCTGGAATGAATTATGCTCACAAACCAAGGTTTTACTGTATGTGTATGTATTCATGAGTGTGCGTGTGTGCGTGTGTGTATATATATATATATATATACACTATATATAGTATACACTGATAGGTTAAAAGTTAACATCCTTAAAAAATGAGTTAAAATTCTATTTAAAAGTTACTTCCCCAGAGGGTTTTCGTCCTCTTTGCTAGCAAAATATTATTTTGCTGAATTCTGTCATCAGGACATTGACAATAAAATAGGGGGAAAAATCCAAGGATAGTAGATGCTTCTGGGTTAAGTTTTGCAGAAGAAAAGATCTGTCATTTCCTGGTAAAGGCTGACTTCCTTTTATTGGTGTAAAGAGATCAATATGCCATGTGGTTTCTATTACCCTACACTGTAAAAGTTATACAAAATGCTCATCAGTTTCTAGATGATAGTATGCAGTTATCTGCCTGATATGTTAACAAAACACTATAACCCACGGGAATTACTTATTCCTGGTGCTCCAAAGTCAATTTATTTAGAAAGTAAAAAAAAAAAAAAAAAAAAAAAAGGCCACTCATTCCATGAAGGCATTCCATTTATAACACCCACATATTTTCTCTTTTGTTTATCTGTATCACTGAAACGCTGACCTTGTATTTTTATAAGCAAAGAACAATCTGAGTGGCTATTCCAAGGGCGGGCACCTCTGATCATTATAAAAAGCCCCAGGAATAGACTCAGTATATTTTGCACCAAAGCATCTGGTGAAATCAGGCTGCAGGTTCCCAGACGTGCTGCCCATTAATACACTAGGTGTGGAGAGAGCTTTCCCGAAGGTCAGCATCCTGTCACATTAGGTTGATACCTTCAGCATATCCCCTTCCGGGCCACCTCACCTGGCTGTCCAGTCGGTGCCCAGTATGACGGAGAGACTGGAACCCAGTCTGCAGGCCCCAGCCTTGTGTCCTGGTGCAGGCTGCATGGCCCCAGCGTGGGCACCAGTCTGCACCACCATCTCCTGGATGGGGCTCCTTCTTGTAAATCTGACGGGAGCTATAGGGTCTCTGTGTTATTCTTACTGGTTTATTTCTGTCTCCCTCAAGTGCCGGGTTAGCAATGTTCAATAAATATTTACTATGCTTAAATGAATGAGTATCTTCAATGACTAACAATACCTTCTTTTATTCCATCAGATTACTTACCAGCCACTACCCTAAGGATATTAAAATAATACATTTTCATGAAAGACTGTATTGGGACAGCTCCTTCCGTCTTAAGCGACGAAGGTGGTGTGGCTAAAAGCAAAGGGTTCTGGGCGCCAACATGCACAAGGTGGCTAGCAGGAGGGAGAGGCGTCGCAGGGAGGTGATGGTGAAGGCCAAGGCCTCTGGGACCACTCGCTCCCAGGGGAAGTTTTACTTCGAGTTGGCCCTACTTTAATGAAGCCCTGAGTTGACTCACCTCATATAACAAAGCCCACTACTTGCTGCCGTAAATCACGGTGCAGAATTTCTCTCTGACCTCTCACAGTAGTGAAAACACTTTCCACTTTAATGCCTGTTCCTTAAATCACTACTAATTCACCGAACTGACTTGGTCTTGCATTATGGGAATTGTAAAGCACAAGGTAGGATCTATTTTCTTCTACCCTTGGAGAACACTGGTTGTGTGGTGTAATAAATATAAGTAGTGTGTAGAGGAAAAGCTCTACAAACACAAAATATGTGACTAGCCAGATGGATGGCAGTACCTTAGGAGCCGTGGCTCCCCTCTCTCTCCCGATGAAGGCTCTTTGATCAAAAAAGAACTGAGGCCCAGATGTAACTTGAATCGATCTTCTGCACGACATATCATAGTGAAACTGGCAAAATATGAGGATAAAGAGAGAGTTATGAAAGCATCTAGGGATAAAAGGGCCCTAACATACAAAGGGAGACATATCAGGGTGGTTGTAGACCTATCTACTGAAACTTGGCAGGCCAGAAAGGGATGGCAGGAAATCTTCAATGTGATGAACAGAAAAAATATGCAGCCAAGAATACTTTATCCAGCAAGCCTGTCATTCAGAATAGAAGGAGAAATAAAAGTTTTCCCAAACAAACAAAAATTGAAGGAATTCATCACCACTAAACCAGCCCTACAAGAAATCCCAAGGGGGACTCTATGAGGGAAATGTTGCAAGGAACACAAAGTACCAGAGACGCCATTAAAAGCATGAATCCTACAGAGAACACAATGACTCTAAACCCATATTTTTCAATAATAACACTGAATGTAAGTAGACTAAATGCTCCAATCAAAAGACACAGGGTATCGGAATGGATAAAAAAACAAAATCCATCTATTTGCTGTCTACAAGAGACTTATTTGAGACCTGAGGACACCTTCAGATTGAAAGTGAAGGGATGGAGAAATATCTATCATGCTACTGGAAGTCAAAAGAAAGCTGGAATAGCCATACTTATATCAGACGAACTGGACTTTAAAGTAAAGGCAGTAATAAGATATGAAAAAGGGCATTATATAATAATTACAGGGTCTACCTATCAGGAAGAGCTAACAATTATAAATGTCTATGCACCAAATTCAGGAGCACCCAAATACATAAAATAATTTATCAAAAAGAGAAACAATCTTATTAATAAGAATGTGCTAATTGCAGGGGACTTTAATACTCCACTTAGAGCAATGGATAGATCAACTAGACAGAAAATCACTGAAAAAACAATGGACCTGAATGACACATAGGACCAGATGGATTTGACAGATATATTTAGAACTCTACATCCTGAGGCTAGGGAATTCACTTTCGTTTTGAGTGCACATGGTACACTCTCCAAGATAGATCACATATAGGTCATAAAGCAGCCCTCAATAAATATAAAAGAATTGAGATCATACCATGCACACTTTCAGATCACTATGCTATGAAACTTGAAATCAATCACAGAAAAAAGTCTGGAAAATCTCCAAAAACATGGAGGTTAAACAAATGGGCCAATCAGGCAATTAGAGAAGAAATTAAAAAGTATATGGAAACAAATGAAAATGAAAATACAACAAGTCAAACTCTTTGGGATGCAGCAAAGGCAGTCCTAAGAGGAAGTACATTACAACCCAGACCTATTTCAAGAAACTAGAAAAAGCACAAATACAGAATCTAACAGCGTACCTAAAGGAACTAGAAGCAGAGCAGCAAGAACAACCCAAACCCAGCAGAAGAAGAGAAATAATAAAGATCAGGGAAGAAATAAACAATATAGAATCGAAAAAAACAGTTGATCAATGAAACCAAGAGTTGGCTTTCTGAAAAGATAAACAAAATTGATAAACCTCTAGCCAGGCTTCTCAAGAAGAAGAGAGAGAGCACCGAAATAGACAAAATCACGAATGAAAATGGATTTATTACAACCAATCTCTCAGAAATACGAAATATTATCAGGGAATACTATGAAAAATTATATGCCAACAAAGTGGACAACCTAGAGGAAATGGACAAATTCCTAAACACACATGCACTACCAAAATTCAAACGGGAAGAGTTAGAAAATCTGAACAGACCCATAACCAGTGAAGAAATTGAATCAGTTACCAAAAATCTCCCAACAAATAAGAGCCCTGGGCCAGATGGCTTCCCTGGGGAATTCTACCAGACATTTAAGGCAGAGTTAATACCCATTCTTCTCAAGCTATTCCAAACAACAGAAATGGAAGGAAAACTTCCGGACTCATTCTATGAAGTCACTTTGATTCCCAAACCAGACAGAAGACCCAGCCAAAAAAGAGAACTACAGGCCAATATCCTTGGTGAATACCGATGAAAAAATCCTCAACAAGATACTAGCACATTGAATTCAGCAGCATATACAAAGAATTATCCATCATGATCAAGTGGGATTCATTCCTGGGTTACAGGGCTCGTTCAAAATTCACAAATCCATCAATGTGAAAATTCATGTTAACAAAAGAAAAGATAAAAACCATATGATCCTGTCAATAGAGGCAGAAAGAGCATTTGACAAAATACAGCATCCTTTCTTAATAAAAACCCTCGAGAAAGTCAGGATAGAAGGAACTTACTTAAACATCATAAAAGCCATTTATGAAAAGCCCACAGCGAATATTATCCTCAATGGGGAAAAACTGAGAGCTTTCCCCCAAGATCAGGAACACGACAGGGATGTCCACTCTCACCACTGTTGTTTAACATAGTGCTGGAAGTCCTAGCATCAGCAATAAAAGGAAATAAAAGACATCAGAATTGGCAAAGATGAAGTCAAACTTTCACTTTTCGCAGATGACATGATACTCTACATGGAAAACCTGACAGACTTCACCCAAAGCCTACTAGAACTGATCCATGAATTCAGCAATGTCTCGGTATAAAATCAACATACAGAAATCGGTTGCATTTTTATACACCAATAATGAAGCAACAGAAGGAGAAATCAAGAACTGATCCCATTCACAATTGCACGAAAAACCATAAAATACCTAGGAATAAACCTAACCAAAGATGTAAAAGATCTGTATGATTAAAACTATAGAAAATTTATGAAGGAAATTGAAGAAGATACAAA
>CM053574.1:72850662-72868139 GCA_028646485.1 Cryptoprocta ferox
GCAAAAATGAACTATTGGGAGCTCATCAAGATAAAAAGCTTCTGCACTGCAAAGGAAACAATCAAAAAAACTAATAGGCAACCGACGGAATGGGAAAAGATAGTGGCAAATGACATATCAGATAAAGGGCTGGTATCCAAAATCTACAAAGTACTCACCAAACTCCACACCCGAAAAACAATCCAGTGAGGAAATTGGCAGAAAACATGAATGGACACTTCTCCGAAGAGGACATCAGATGGCCAACAGACACATGAAACGATGTTCAGCATCACTCATCATCAGGGAAATACAAATCAAAACCACACTGAGATACCACCTCATGCCAGTCAGAGTGGCTAAAATGAACAACTCAAGAGTCTACAGATGCTGGCGAGGATGTGGAGAAACGGGCACCCTCCTACCCTGTTGGTAGGAATGTAAACTGGTAGAGCCGCTCTGGAAAACAGTGTGGAGGTTCCTCAAAAAACTATCAGTAAACTCCCCTATGACCCAGCAATAGCACTGCTGGGGATTTACCCAA
This sequence comes from Cryptoprocta ferox, assembly GCA_028646485.1. Lineage (NCBI taxonomy): Eukaryota > Metazoa > Chordata > Mammalia > Carnivora > Eupleridae > Cryptoprocta > Cryptoprocta ferox. Next base: position 72,851,186 of record CM053574.1, read on the forward strand.
GGGATACAGAAATGCTGATGCATAGGGGCATATGTACCCCAATATTCGTAGCGGCACTTTCAACAATAGCCAAATCATGGAAAGAGCCTAAATGTCCATCAACTGATGAATGGATCAAGAAGATGTGGTTTATATATACAATGGAATACTACATGGTAATGAGAAAGAATGAAATCTGGACATTCGTAGCAAAGTGGATGGACCTCGAGGGTGTCATGATAAGCGAAATGGGTCAGGCAGAAAAGGACAGATACCATATATTTTCACTCATAGGTCTAACAGGAGAGACCTAACACAGGACCATGGGGAGGGGAAGGAGGAAAAAGAGTTAGGGAGACGGAGGGAGACAAAGCATGAGAGACTCTTGAATACTGAAAACAAACTGAGGGGGGAAAGGGGAGGGGAAAAGTGGAAGGGGGGTGATGGTCATGGTGGAGGTCACTTGTGGGGAAGAGCACTGGGTGTTATATGGAAACCAACCTGACAATATAAAGTTAATAAAAAAAAAATTGACATCAACCTGCCGGTCAGAATCGGTGCCGCTGGGAAACCCAGCGAGAAGACTCTGGGCCTTTTCTTTGCTGATGGTGAGGGAGAAGAAGAATCTATGTGAAGCCCCTGTACACACATTCTTCAGGAAGAGGAAGGGGAAAGACTACCTAGAAGGTCATAACTTAGAAAATTATTTTGTTTCTTAATTTTTTTAATGTTTATTTTTGAGAGACAGCGTGCAAGCAAAGGAGGGGCAGAGAGAGAGGGACACAGAATCTGAAGCAGGCTCCAGGCTCTGTCAGCGCAGAGCCCGACATGGGGCTCGAACTTATGAACCGTGAGATCATGATCTGAGCCGAAGTCGGACATTTAACCGACTGAGCCACCCAGGCGCCCTGGAATAATTTTTAAAGGAAGCAAAGCACACTCTAGGAAACCTCTCTGGTATTCTTAGTGAGATTTGAGAAAACACCGTATTAATGAAGGCATAAAAGAAAAGGTGAGTAGAAATAGGGTAATGAAGATAGGGAGTAGGGAAAATATGGAAGAAAGAAATGCAGAGAAACAGAGACATGAGTACAATGATTTAAAATGTTACACAAGCAGAAAGAGCAAGACTGTTGAGGTCGACCTTGAGAAGCATCTAAGAATGCACGTCAGATGTGGTGAGACTGTTGGCAAGAAGACCAAGAGGGGAGTTACCTCCTCTGGGGGACAGAATTCCTGAGGATGAAGCCACAACAGCTGAAACAAAGGCAATAACAAAAAATGAATTCTTGTGTATTCCCATGCTCAAAACAGCATCTAGGGTGTTGGGGTTGCTCTGGTGAGTACATGCTAGTCAGAGAATTTAAGGAAACTTTTTTGAGATGAAAAGAAAAAAGAGTGTGCTGTTTAATAAGGAAATCTTTGATAGTTGCCCAATAATGTGAATGTACTTAATGTCACTGAACGGTACACTTAAAAGTGGTTAAAACAGGGGTGCCTGAGTGGCTCAGTTAAGCATCTGACTTTGGCTCAGATCATGATCTCACAGTTTGTGGGTTTGAGCCCCACATCAGGCTCTGTGCTGATAGCTCAGAGCCTGGAGCCTGCTTCAGATTCTGTGTCTCCCTCTCTCTGCCCCTCCCCTGCTTGCTCTCTTATCTTTCTTTCTCAAAAATAAACATTAAAAAATTGTTTTCAAATAATAAAAGTGGTTAAAACAGTAAATTATACCTTATGTGTATTTTAATTTTTTTAAAAAGAAAAGGAGAATCCTGCATTCCAGACCAAAACAAATAAAACAGTGAAAAGAGACCTTTACCTAGACATAATCTGCCTTTTCTTGGAGAGGTTAATTACGAATATAATTAAAATTATAGGCCAGCGTATCCCAAATTGGGCTTTGCAGGACACTTCCCAGGAGCCAATACTTAGGAACTGTTACTTGTGAATTCAAAAGGGTCCTGTTGTTAAATACATTTGGGAAATACTAAGTGTTGAAAGTTAGCAATCCTACAATTACAAACATCTCTAGCATTGGATATAGGAACCAGTATTTTGCAAACATATTTGATCATAGGACCGTCACCCCCTTTTTTGGAGTACCTATTGATGAGAAGGAACAACAAAAAGCATTCACGTCAGACCTGGTTCAACGTCACCCGCCTGGTTCAACACTTCAAGCCTGGTTCAACTCCTCACGTTTGGGTAAATAACTCAGACCTGGTTCAACACCTCAGACCTGGACAAAACCTCACAATTGGGTCATCAACTTATGCCTGGTTCAACACCTCAGACCTATTTAGACACTACGTGCCTGGATCAAGACCACACGCCTGGTTCAAATCCTCACACCTGATTCAACACCACATGCCTGGGTCAACACCTCAGGCTTGGTACAACACCTCAGTCCTGGTTGAACACCTCACTCCTGTTTCAATACCTCAATCCTGCTTCGGTTCCTCGGACCTGGGTCAAAATATCACAGTTGAGTCATCACCTCATGCCTGGATCATCACCTCATGCCTGGATCAACACCAGTTTAGACACCGCCCACCTGGTTCAACACCACACACACACAACACACATGCGCGGCCCAACACCTCAGACCTGGTTCAACACCTCACGCCTGGTTCTATACCTCACTCTTGATTCTGCACCTCACACTTCTGTCAACACCATACGTCTGATTCAACATCTCTGACGTAGTTCAACAACTCACGCCTGCTTCAACTCATGCTCTGCTCAACTTCTAATGCATGGCTCAACACCTCACGCCTGGTTCAACACCTCATGCCTGGCTGAACTCCTCACGCCTGGGTCAACACCTCAGACCTAGTTCAACATTTCAGACCGGGATCAACAACTCACGTCTGGTTCAGCACCTCACACCCTGTTCAACATCTAACACCTGTCTCAACACCTCAACACATCACGCTTGGTTCAACACCTCACACCTGTTTCAACACCTCACACTTGGTTCCAAACCTCACACCCTGGTCAACACGACAGGTCTGGTTCAACATCTCAGACCTACTTCAATAACTCAGGCCTGCTTCAACACATCATGCCCTGCTCAGCAAGTAACGCCCGGCTCCACACCTCACTCCTGGTTCAACACCACATGCCCAGTTCAACATCTCACGCCCGACTCAACACCTCATGCCTGGGTCAAAAACACAGACCTGGATCAAAAACTCATGCCTGGTTCAATACCTCAGACCTGGTTCAAAACCACACAGGTGGGTCAACACCTCACACCTGGTCAACACCTCACAATGGGGTCATCACTTCATGCCTGGTTCAACACCTCAGACCTGGTTAGACACCTTGCGCCTGGTTCAACACGGTATGCCTGGTTCAAATCCTGACGCCTGGTTCAAAAACACGCTTGGTTCAACACCTCATGCCTGGATCAACACCTCAGACACGGTAAGACAACTCGCGCCTTATTCAAAACCATATACCTGTTTCAAATCCTCACGCCTGGTTCAACACCACATGCTTGGTTCAACACCTCAGGCCTGGTTCAACACCTCAGGCCTGGTTCCACACCTCACACCTCCATCAACAACCCAGGTCTGGTTTAACATCTCAGACCTAGTTCAACAAATCATGCCTGTTTAAACAAGTCACACCCTGCTCAGCTTCTAATGCCTGTTTCAACACTTCACTCCTGGGTCAACACATCAGCCTCAGTCAACACCACACACCTGGTTCAACACTTCAGAACTGGTTCAACATATCAGACCTGGTTCACCACCACAGACCTGATTCAACACCTCACAGCCTGGTTCAATACCTCACAAATGGGTCAACACCTCACACCTGGTCAACACCTCACAATGGGGTCATCATCACTTCATGCCTGCTTCAACACCTCAGACCTGGTTAGACACCTCGTGCCTGATTCAAAACCATATACCTGTTTCAAATCCTGACGCCTGATTCAACACCACATGCTTGGTTCAACACCACAGACCTGGTAGAACACCGCACACATGGTTCAACACCTGAGACCTGTCTCAGTCCTACACGCCTGGCTCAACATCTCACACCTGGCTCAACACCTCACACCTGGTTCAACACCTCAGGCCTGGTTCAACACCTCACACCTGGTTCAACACCTCAGGCCTGGTTCAACACCTCAGGCCTGGTTCCACACCTCACACCTCCGTCAACAACCCAGGTCTGGTTTAACATCTCAGACCTAGTTCAACAAATGCCTGTTTAAACAAGTCACACCCTGCTCAACTTCTAATGCCTGATTCAACACTTCACTTCTGGGTCTACATATCACGCCTCAGTCGACACCACACACCTGGTTCAACACTTCAGAACTGGTTCAACATATCAGACCTGGTTCAACACCTCACAACCTGGTTCAATACCTCACAGATGGGTCAACACCTCACACCTGGTCAACACCTCACAATGGGGTCATCACTTCATGCCTGGTTCAACACCTCAGACCTGGTTAGACAGCTTGTGCCTGGTTCAACACGACATGCCTGGTTCAACACCTGATGCCTGGTTCTAAATCATATGCATGGTTCAACACCTGATGCCTGGATCAACAACTCAGACCTGGTAAGACACCTCATGCCTGATTCAAAACCATATACCTGTTTCAAATCCTCACGCCTGATTCAACACCACATGCTTGGTTCAACCCCACAGACCTGGTAGAACACCACAGACATGGTTCAACACCTCAGACCTGTCTCAATACTACATGCCTGGCTCAACATCTCAGACCTGGCTCAACACCTCACCCCTGGTTCAACATCTCAGGCCTGGTTCAACACCTCACGCCTGACTCAAAACCATATACCTGTTTCAAATCCTCATGCTTGGTTCAACACCACAGACATGGTTTAACTCCTCAGACCTGTCTCAATACTACACACCTGGCTCAACATCTCAGACCTGGCTCAACACCTCACACCGGGTTCAACACCTCAGGCCTGGTTCAACACCTCATTCCTGCTTCAACACCTCACACCTGGTTCAACAATTCACTCCTGGTTCCACACCTCACACCTCAGTCAACAACACAGATCTGGTTAACATCTCAGAACTAGTTCAACAAATCATGCCTGTTTCAACAAGTCACACTCTGCTCAACATCTAATGCCTGACTCACCACCTCACTCCTGGGTTAACAAACACATCACACCTCAGTCAACACCACACACCTGTTTCAACACCTCAGGACTGGTTCAACATATCAGACCCGGTTCAACACCTCACACCTGTTTCAACACCTCACACTTGGTTCCACACCTCACACGTTGGTCAACACGAAAGGTCTGGATCAACATCTCAGACCTAGTTCAATAACTCAGGCCTGCTTCAACACATCATGCCCTGCTCAGCAAGTAACGCCCGGCTCCACACCTCACTCCTGGTTCAACACCACATGCCCTGTTCAACAACTCACGCCCGACTCAACACCTAATGCCTGGGTCAACAATTCAGACCTGGATCAAAAACTCATGCCTGGTTCAATACCTCAGACCTGGTTCAAAACCTCATAGTTGGGTCAACACCTCACACCTGGTCAACACCTCACAATGGGGTCACCTGGTCAACACCTCACAATGGGGTCATCACTTCTTGCCTGGTTCAACACATCAGACCTGGAAAGACAGCTTGCGCCTGGTTCAACACGACATTCCTGGTTCAAATCCTGACGCCTGGTTCAAAACTACATGCATGGTTCTACACCTGATGTCTGGATCAACACCTGAGATGTGGTAAGACAACTCACGCCTTAATCAAAACCATATACCTATTTCAAATCCTCACGCCTGGGTCAACACCACATGCTTGGTTCAACACCACAGACCTCGTAGAACACCTCACGCCTGGCTCAACACCTCAGACCTGTCTCAATACTACACGCCTGGCTCAACATCTCAGACCTGGCTCAACACCTCACACCTGGCTCAACACCTCACGCCTGGCTTAACACCTCAGACCTGGATCAACATCTCAGACCTGGTTCAACACCTCAGGCCTGTTCAACACCTCAGGCCTGCTTCAACTTCTCACACCTGGTTCAAAACCTCACAATTTCGTCAACACCTCACCTGGTTGAACACCTCAGGCTTGGTTCAACACCTTATTCCTGTGTCCACATCTCACACCTTGGTCAGCACCATAGATCTGGTTCAACCTCTCCGACATAGTTCAACAACTCACTCCTGCTTCTACACCTCCCGCCTGGCTCAACACTTCACACCTGGGTCACCACCACAGTTCTGCATCAACATTTCAGACCCGGTTCAACAACTCACGCCTGGTTCAACACCTCACACCTGGTTCAACAACTCACTCCTGGTTCCACACCTCACACCTCAGTCAACAACACAGCTCTGGTTTAACATCTCAGACCTTGTTCAACAAATCATGCCTGTTTCAACACGTCACGCCCTGCTCAACACCTAATGCCGGATTCAACACCTCACTCCTGGGGCAACACATCACGCCTCAGTCAACACCACACACCTGGTTCAACACCTCCGAATTGGTTCAACATGTGCGACCTGGTTCAACACCACAGACCTGGTTCAACACCTCAGGCCTGGTTCAACACTTCAGGCCTGGTTCAACACCTCACGCCTGACTCAAAACCATATACCTGTTTCAAATCCTCACGCCTGGGTCAACACCACATGCTTGGTTCAACACCACAGACATGGTTTAACACCTCAGACCTGTCTCAATACTACACACCTGGCTCAACATCTCAGACCTGGCTCAACACCTCACACCTGGTTCAACACCTCACACCTGGCTCAACAATTCACTCCTGGCTCCACACCTCACACCTCAGTCAACAACACAACTCTGGTTTAACATCTCAGACCTTGTTCAACAAATCATGCCTGTTTGAACAAGTCACGCCCTGCTCAACATCTAATGCCGGATTCAATACCTCACTCCTGGGTCAACACATCACGCCTCAGTCAACACCACACACCTGGTTCAACACCTCCGAATTGGTTCAACATGTGCGACCTGGTTCAACACCACAGACCTGGTTCAACACCTCACACCTGTTTCAACACCTCACACTTGGTTCCAAACCTCACACCTTGGTCAACACGACAGGTCTGGTTCAACATCTCAGACCTACTTCAATAACTCAGGCCTGCTTCAACACATCATGCCCTGCTCAGCAAGTAACGCCTGGCTCCACACCTCACTCCTGGTTCAACACCACATGCCCAGTTCAGCAACTCACGCCCGACTCAACACCTCATGCCTGGGTCAACAACACAGACCTGGATCAAAAACTCATGCCTGGTTCAATACCTCAGACCTGGTTCAAAACCACACAGGTGGGTCAACACCTCACACCTGGTCAACACCTCACAATGGGGTCATCACTTCATGCCTGGTTCAACACCTCAGACCTGGTTAGACACCTTGCGCCTGGTTCAACACAATATGCCTGGTTCAAATCCTGATGCCTGGTTCAAAAACACGCTTGGTTCAACACCTCATGCCTGGATCAACACGTCAGACATGGTAAGACAACCGGCGCCTTATTCAAAACCATATACCTGTTTCAAATCCTCATGCCTGGTTCAACACCACATGCTTGGTTCAACACCTCACACCTGGTCAACACGTCAGGCCTGTTCAACACCTCAGGCCTGGTTCAACACCTCAGGCCTGGTTCCACACCTTACACCTCCATCAACAACCCAGGTCTGGTTTAACATCTCAGACCTAGTTCAACAAATCATGCCTGTTTAAACAAGTCACACCCTGCTCAGCTTCTAATGCCTGTTTCAACACTTCACTCCTGGGTCAACACATCATGCCTCAGTCAACACCACACACCTGGTTCAACACTTCAGAACTGGTTCAACATATCAGACCTGGTTCACCACCACAGACCTGGTTCAACACCTCACAGCCTGGTTCAATACCTCACAGATGGGTCAACACCTCACACCTGGTCAACACCTCACAATGGGGTCATCACTTCTTGCCAGCTTCAACACCTTAGACCTGGTTAGACATCTTGCGCCTGGTTCAAATCCATATGCATGGTTCAACACCTGATGCCTGGATCAACACCTCAGACCTGGTAAGACACCTCATGCCTGATTCAAAACCATATACCTGTTTCAAATCCTCATGCCTGGTTCAACACCACATGCTTGGTTCAACACCACAGACCTGGTAGAACACCACAGACATGGTTCAACACCTCAGACCTGTCTCAGTCCTACATGCCTGGCTCAACATCTCAGACCTGGCTCAACACCTCACACCTGGTTCAACACCTCTGGCCTGGTTCAACACCTCACGTCTGGTTCAACACCTCACGCCTGACTCAAAACCATCTACCTGTTTCAAATCCTCACGCCTGGGTCAACACCACATGCTTGGTTCAACACCTCACACCTGGTTCAACACGTCAGGCCTGTTCAACACCTCAGGCCTGATTCAACACCTCACACCTGGTTCAACACCTCATGCCTGGTTCCACACCTCACAACTCTGTCAACAGCCCAGGTCTGGTTTATCATCTCAGACCTAGTTCAGCAAATCATGCCTGTTTCAACAAGTCACACCCTCCTCAACACCTAATGCCTGATTCAACACTTCACTCCTGGGTCAAACATCACACCTCAGTCAACACCACACACCTGGTTCAATACTTCAGAACTGGTTCAATATATCAGACCTGGTTCACCACCATAGACCTGGTTCAACACCTCACACCTGGTTCAACACTTCATGCCTGGTTCCACACCTCACACCTCTGTCAACAACACAGGTCTGGTTTAACATCTCAGACCTAGTTCAACAAATCATGCCTGTTTCAACAAGTCACGCCCTGCTCAACATCTAATGCCTGATTCAACACCTCACTGCAGGGTCAACACATGATGCCCCAGTCAACACCACACACCTATTTCAACACTTCACTCTTGGTTCCACACCTCACACCTTGGTTAACACCACAGGTCTGGTTCAACATCTCAGACCTAGTTCAATAACTCAGGCCTGCTTCAACACCTCATGCCCTGCTCAACAAGTAACGCCTGGCTAAACACTTCTCTCCTGGTTCAACACCTCAAGCCAGATTCAACACATCAGATCTGGTTCAAAACCATATGCCTGGTCAACACCTCACGCCTGGGTCAACCCCCCCCTCCCAGTTCAACACCTCAGACCGGGTTCAACAACTCGCGCCCAGTTCAGCACCTCATGCCCTGTTCAACATCTAACTCCTGCCTCAACACCTCACTCCTGGTTCAACACCTAAGCCTGGGTCAACACCACACACCTGGTTCAACAACTGAGAACTGTTTCAACACCTCAGAACTGATTCAACATATCATACCTGGTTCAACACCACAGACCTCGTTCAACACCCATGCCTGGGTCAACACCTCATACCTGGTTGAAAACCTCATGCCTGTTTCAACACCTCACACCTGGTTCAACACTTCACCTGTTTCAATACCTGAGATCTGGGTCAACACCTAGACCTGGATCAACAACTCACACGTGGGTCAACACCTCACACCTGGCTCAACACTACATGCCTGGCTCAACACCTGACGCCTTGCTAAACACCTCATCCTGGGTTCAGCACTTCATGCCTCGTTTTTCCCCTCACATCTAGTTCAATACTGCAGACATGGTTCAAATCCTCACGCCTGTGTCAATCCCTCAGACCTGAGTAAACACCTAAGACCCGGGTCAACACCTCACATGTGGGTCAACACTTTACATGTGGGTCCACACTTCAAGCCTGGTTCAACACCTCCCGCCTGGCTCAACACCTCCCGCCTGGCTCAACACCACATGCATCATTCAACACCACATGCCTCGTTCAACACCACACACCTGGGTCAACACCTCAGACCTGGTTCAAAACCTCACAATTGGGTCAAACCTCACACCTGGTTGAACACCACAGACCTGGTTCAACACCTCAATCCTAGTTCAACCCCTCAGATATGGTTGAACACCTCACACCTGGCTCAACACCTCACGCATCATTCAACACCACATGCCTCGTTCAACACCGCACACCTGGGTCAACACCTCAGACCTGGTCAAAACCTCACAATTGTGAATCATCTCATGCTAGGTTCAATACCTCAGACCTGGTTCAAATCCTCATGCCTAGTTCAACACCAAATGCCTGGTTTAATACCTGAGACCTGATTCAACACCTCAGATCTGATTCAAAACCTCACGCCTGGTTCAACTCCTCAGACCTGAATCTACACCTCAGTCCTGCTTCAACTCCAGGTCGCCTGGTTCAATACCTGAGACCTGGTTCAACACCTCAGACCTGATTCAAAACCTCATGACTGGTTCAACACCTCAGACCTGAGTCTACACCTCAGTCCTGCTTCAACTCCTCAGACCTGGTTCAAAACCTCACAATTGGGTCAAACCTCACATCTGGTTGAACACCGCAGACCTGGTTCAACACCTCAGTCCTAGTTCAACCCCTCAGATATGGTTGAACACCTCACGCCTGGCTCAACAACTCACGCGTGGCTCAACACATCAAAGCCTCATGCCTGATTCAATACCTCACCCCTGGGTCAACATCTCATTCTGGTTCATCACCTCATGCCTGGTTCAACACCTCAGAGCTAGTTCAACACCACACACCTGGTTCAAACCACACAGCTGGGTCAACACCTCAGACCTGGTTCAACACCACCTGCCTGGTTCAACACTTTAAGCCTGCTTCAACAACTCACCTTTGGATCAATACGTCATGCCTGGATCAACATCTCAGACCTGGTTCAACAATTTACGCCTGATTCAACACCTCACGCCTTACTCAACAACTAATACCTAGCTCAACACCTCACTCTTGGTTCAACACCTCAAGCCTGGGTCAACACCTCACACCTTGGTCCACACCACACACTTGGTTCAACACTCAGACTGGTTCAATACCTCAGACTGGTTGAGGTTCAACACGTCAAACCTGATTGAACACCTGATTGAACCCTCAGTCGACACTACACACCTGGTTCAACCACTCAGAACTGGTTCAACACCTCAGAACTAGTTCAACATATCAGACCTGATTCAGCACCACAGACCTGGTTCAACACCTCATGCCTGGCTCAACCCCACCTGCTTGGTTCACACCACCTGACTGGTTCAACACCACCTGCCTGGTTCAACACTTCAAGCCTGCTTTAACACCTCACCTTTGGGTCAATTCCTCATGCCTCATTCAAAACCTCAGACCTGGTTCAACAGCTCACACCTGGCTCAGCACTTCACACCTGGTTCAACATCTCGTGCCTTGTTCAAACCCTCACACCTTGGCCAACCCCACACGCCTGTTTGAACATCTGACACCTGGTTCAACACCTTAGGCCTGGCTCAACACCTCACGCCTGGTTCAGCACCTCATGCCTGGCTCAACACCTCACTCTGATTCAAAATCTCACCCCTGGGTCAAAACCTTATTTCTGTTTCAACACCTCATGCCTGGCCCAACACCTCAGACCTGGCTCAACACCTCACATCTGGCTCAACACCTCACACCTGGCTCAGTACCTCACGCCTCAGTCAACACCACACACCTGGTTCAACACCTCAGAACTGGTTCAACACCTCACGCCTGGGTCAACACCTCAAGCCTTGGTCAACACAACACACCTGATTCAACAACTCAGCACTGCTTCAACACCTCAGAACTGGTTCAACATAGCCGACCTGGTTCAACAACTCACGCCCTGCTCAACATCTAATGCCTAGCTCAACACCTCACTCCTGGTTCAACACCTCAAGCCTGGGTCAACACCTCACGCCTTGGTCCACACCAACACCTTGTTCAACAGTACAGAACTGGTTCAACACCTCAGACTGGTTGAGGTTCAACATGTCAGACCTGGTTCAACACCTGACTCCTGGTTCAACACCTCAAGGCTGGGTCAACACCTCATGCCTCTGACAACACCACACACCTGGTTTAACAACTCAGAACTGCTTCAACACCTCAGAACTGGTTCAACATATCAGACCTGGTTCAACACCATAGACCTGGTTTGAATACCACAGACCTGGTTCCACAACTGAGACCTGGCTCAACACCATATGCCTGGCACAATACTTCACGCCTGGGCACACATTACACCTGGTTCATAACCTCACGCCTGGGTCAACATCTCACGCCTGGTTCATCACCTCACACCTGGATCAACACATTACACCTTGGTCAAAACCTCAAACCTGGGTCAAGACCATACGCGTGGGTCAACACCTCAACTTGGGTCAACACATTACGCCTGGTTCAACTCCTCTTGCCTGGTTCAACACCTCAAACCTGGCTCAACACCTCACAACTGGGTCAACACCTCAGACCTGGTTCCACACCTCATGCCTGGCTCAGCACTTCAAGCCTGTTTCAAAACCTTATCCCTGGGTCAACACCTCATTCCCGTTTCAACACCTCTAGCCTAGGTCAACACCTCAGACCTGGCTCAACATCTCACACCTGGCTCAGTACCTCACGGCTCAGTCAACACTACATACCTGGTTCAACACTCAGGATTGGTACAACATGTCAGACCTGGATCAACATCTCAGACCTGGTTCAACACCTCACCCCCTGCTCAACATCTAAGCCTGGCTCAACACCTCACCCCTGGTTCAATACTTCACGCCTGGGTCAACACCTCACACCTGGGTCAACACCTCATGCCTGGCTCAACACTTCACACGTGGTTAAACACCACACTCATGTCTCAGCACCACACGCCTGGCTCAAAACCTCATGCCGGGGTCAACACCGTCACCTGGCTCAACACCTCATCCCTATTTCAATACCAAATGCATGGTTCAACACCACCTGCCTGGTTCAACACTTTAAGCCTGCTTCAACAACTCACCTTTGGGTCAATACATCATGCCTAGTTCAAAACCTCAGACCTGGTTCAACACTTCACGCCTGGGTCAACACCTCACACCTGGATCAATATCTCAGACCTGGTTCAACAACTTACACCCAATTCAACACCTCACGTCCTGCTCAACATCTAACGCCTAGCTCAACACCTCACTCTTGGTTCAACACCACACGCCAGGCTGAACGCCACACGCCTGTCCCAACACCACACGCCTGGTTCAACACCACATGCCAGGCTGAACGCCACACGCCTGTCCCAACACCACACGCCTGGTTCAACCCCTCACTCCTGGTTCCACACCTCATGCCTGAATCAACACCTCATACATGGTTCAACACCTCAGACCTGGTTCAAAACCTGACAATTAGGTCAAAATCTCATGCCTGGTTCAACACTTCAGTCCTGGATCAATATCACATGCCTGGTTCAATACCTGATGCCTGGGTCAACCCCTCACTCCTGGTTCCACACCTCACACATGGTTCAAAACCTCATGCCTGGTTCAACACCACGTGCCTGGTTCAACATCTCACAGCTGGTTCTACATCTCATGCCTGGTTCAACACCTCAGACCTGGTTCAACACCTCACTCCTGGCTCAAAACCTCATGCTTGACTCAACACTTCAACTTGGGTCAACACCTCATGCCTGGGTCAGCACCACATGGGTGGGTCAACACCACATGCCTGGGTCAACATCTCACGCCTCTCTCAACACCTCATGCCTGCCTCAATACCACAAACCTGGCGCAACACCTCACAGTTCTACACCCCATCCCTGGTCAACACCACATGCCTGGCTTACACCTCAGTCCTGGCTCAATACCTCAAGCCTGGGTCAACATCTCATCCCTGGGACAACACTTCATGCCTCGTTCAACACCACATGCCTGGTTCAACACCTCAGGCCTAGGTCCACACCTCAAACCTAATTCAAAACCTCATGCCTGATTCCACACCTCACACCCGGTTCAACACCTCAGTCCAGGTTCAAAACCTCACAATTGAGTCAACACCTCACACCTAATTCAACATCTCAGACCTGGTCATAACCTCACAATTGGGTCGCCACCTTAAGCCTGATTCAACACCTTAGACCTGGTTAGACACCTCGCTCCTGGCTCAACACCTCACGCCTGATTCAACGCCAGATGCCTGGTCAACACCTCACACCTGGCTCGACATCTCACGCCTGGCTCAATTCCTCATGCCTTGTTCCACACCTGACAACTGATTCTACACCTCACGCCTGGTTCAACACCTCAGTCCTGGTTCAAAACCTCAGACCTGGTTCAACACCTCACGCCTGGTTCAATATCTCACACCGGGGTCAACACCATACACCTGGGTCAACACCACACCTCTGGCTCAACACCCCATGTCCAGCCCAACACCACATGCCTGGATCAATACCTCAGAACTGATTCAAAACCTCACAATTGGGTCAACACCTCACGCCTGGTTCAACATCTATGCCTGGCTGAACTCCTCACGCCTGGGTCAACACCTCAGACCTAGTTCAACATTTCAGACTGGGTTCAACAACTCATGCCTGGTTCAGCACCTCACACCCTGTTCAACATCTAACGCCTGGCTCAACACCTTGACACATCACGCCTGGGACAACACCTCATGCCTGCTTCAAATCCTCAAGCCTGGTTCAACACCACATACTTGGTTCAACACCTTAGATCTCGTTCAACACCTCAGACCTGGTTGAACACCGCAGGCCTGGCTCCACACCTCAGACCTGGTTCAACACCTGACGCCAGGTTCAACCCCTCACGCCAGGTTCAACCCCTCAGGCCAGGTTAAACATCACTGGGTTGAGCCCGGGTGTTGAGCCCGGCGGGAGGTGTTGAACGAGGTCTGAGGTGTTGAACCAGGTCTGAGGTGTATAACCAGATCTGCGGTGTTCAACCAGACATGAGGTGATGACCCTATTGTGAGGGATGACCAGACCAGGTCTGAGTTGTTGATTAGTTCTGAGAGGTTGAAGCCGACCTGTGGTGTTGACCGAGGTGTAAGGTTTGGAACCAGGAGTGAGGTGTTGAACCAGGTCTCTGGTGTTGAACCAGGTCTGACAGGTTCAACCAATTCTGAGGTGTTGAACCAGTTGTGTGGTGTTGACCCAGGCTTGAGGTGTTGAACCAGGAGTGAGGTGTTGACCCAGGGGTGAGGTTTTGAATCAGGCATGAGATCCTGAGCCAGGCGTGAAGTGTTGAACCAGGCATGAGGTACTGACCCAAACCTGACATGTTAAACCAGGCTTGAAGTGTTGAACCAGGCAGGTGATGTTGAACCAGGCATGTGGTGTTGAACCAGATCCTAGGTGTTGAATCAGGAGTGAGGTGTTGAACCAGGCGGGTAGTGTTAAGCCAGGCATGTGGTGTTGAACCAGGTCCGAGGTTTTGAACCAGCTGTGTGGTGATGAACCATGCATGTGGTATGGAACCAGGGGTGAGGTGTGGATCCCAGAGTGTGGTGTTATGCCAGGCAAGAGATGCTGACCCAGGCGTGAGGTGCAGAACCAAGCATGGGGTGTTCAGCCAGGCGTTGTTAGATGGTCAGCCAGGCGTGAGGTGTTGAACCAGGCATGAGGATTTGAACCAGGCCTGTGGTGTTGAACCAGGCACGAGGTGTCTAACCAGGTCTGAGGTGTGAACCAAGTGTGAGGTGTTGACCCAGTTGTGAGGTTTTGAATCAGTTCTGAGGATATGAAGCAGGTCTGAGGTGTTGAACCAGGCGGTGAGGGAGTGAACCAGGCGTGAGGTTTGGAATCAGGTCTGAGGTGTTGAACCAGGTCTGAGGTATTGAACCAGGATATGGTGTTGAACCAGGCCTGAGGTTTTGACCCAGGAGTGAGGTGTTGAACCAGGCCTATTGTGTTAAACCAGGCGTGAGGGGGTTGAACCAGTTCTGAGGTATTGAGCCAGGCATCTGGTGTTGAACCAAGCATGAGGTGGTCAGCCAGGTGGTAGATGGTGAGCTAGGCATGAGTTTGAAGTAGGCGTGTGGTCTTGAATCAGCCATGAGGATTTGAACCAAGCCTGTGGTATTTAACCAGGCACGAGGTGTCTTACCAGGTCTGAGGTGTTGAACCAGGCATGAGGTGATGACCCAATTGTGAGGTTTTGACCAGGTCTGAGGTGTTGAACCAGATGTGAGGTATTGACCCAATTGTGAGGTTTTGAACCAGGTCTGAGGAGTTGAAGCAGGTCTGAGTTGTTGAACTGGGGTGAAATGTTGACCCAGTTGTGAGGTTTTGAATCAGGTCTGAGGTGTTGACCCAGGTGTGAGGTGCTGAGGCAGGCGTAACGTGTTGTACTAGAAAGGTGGTGTTGAACCAGGAGTAGGTGTGGAGCCAGTCTCATGTGTTGAACCAGGAGTGACGTGTTGAGCCCGGCATTAGATGTTGAGCAGGCCTGAGTTTTTGAACTAGGTCTGAGATGTTGAACCACCAGTGGTTTTGACTGAGGTGTGAGGTGTGGAACTAGGTGTGAGGTGTTGACCCAGGTATGTGGTGATGAACCAGGTGTGAGGTGTTGAACCAGTCTGGGGTTTTGAACCAGGCGTGAGGTATTGACCCTGGCGTGAGGTATTGAGCCAGGCATGAGGATCTGAACCATGTCTGCAGTGTTGAACCATATGTGAGGTGTTAAACCAGGCATGAGGTGTTGAGCCAGGGGTGTGGTGTTGAGCCAGGCTACGGTGTTGATCCTGGCATGAGGTTTTGAGCCAGGTGTGTGGTTTTGTGCCCAGAGTGTGGTGTTTAAGCAGGGTGAGGTGTTATGCCAGGCAAGAGGTGTTGACCCAGGCGTGAGGTGTTGAACCAAGCATGGGATGTTCAGCCAGGCATTAGATGGTCAGCCAGGTGTGAGGTGTTGAACCAGGTGTGAGGATTTGAAGCAGGCCTGTGGTGTTGAACCAGGCACGAGGTGTCTAACCAGGTCTGAGGTGTTGAACCAGGCATGAGGTGATGACCCAATTGTGAGGTTTTGACCAGGTCTGAGGTGTTGAAGCAGGTGTGAGGTGTTAACCCAATTGTGAGGT
>CM053574.1:72868639-72930184 GCA_028646485.1 Cryptoprocta ferox
ACCTGGTTAAATACCACACTCCTGGCTCAACACCACATGCCTAGCTCAATACCTCATGCCGGGTTCAACACCATCACCTGGCTCAACAACACACCCCTGGTTCCATACCAAATGCATGGTTCAACACCTCAAGCCTGGTTCAACACCTCACGTTTGGGTCAATACCTCATGCCTGTTTCAACACTGTAGACCTGGATCAACATGTCACGCCTGGTTCAACACCTCACACATGGGTCAACACCACATGCCTGGCTAACACCTCTCAACTGGCTCCACACCTCAGACCTGGGTCAACACCTCATACCTAGGTAACACTTCACACATGGGTCAACACCTCACACCTGGTTAAACACCACACTTGTGGCTCCACACCACACACCTGGCTCAAAACCTCTAGCCGGGTTCAACACCAATGCCTGGCTCAACACCACACCTCTGGTTCAATACCAAATGCACGGTTCAACACCACACAGCTGGTTCAACACCTCAGACCTGGTTCCACGCCTCACACCTCGGTCAACACCACTGGTCTGGTCAACATCTCAGACCTAGTTCAACTCACGCCTGCTTCAACACCTCACACTCTGCTCAACATCTAATGCCTGGCTCAACACCTCACCCCTAGTTCAACAAATCAGAACTGGTTCAACAAATCAGACCTGGTTCAACATGTCAGACCTGGTTCAACACTGCAGCCCTGTGTCAACACCTAAGACCTGGGTCAACACGTCCCGTGTGGTTCCACACTTCACACCTGTTTCAACACGACAAGCCTGGCTCAGCACCTCATGCTGAGGTCAACACTTCACGCCTGGTTTAACACCTCACACCTGGTCCAACACTGCAGACCTCGTTCAAATCCTCATGACTGGTTCAATACCTCACACGTGGGTCAACACCCCAGACCTGGTTCAACAACTCATGCCAGGTTCTACACTACACACCTCCCTCAACACCACACGCCAGGTTCAACGCCACAGGCCTGGTTCAATACCTCAGACCTGGGTCAAAACCTCAGACCCGATTCAACACCTCACGCCTGGTTCAACATCTCAAAACATGCTTCAACTCCTCAGTCCTGGTTAAAACCTTCATGCCCTGCTCAACACCTCACTGCTGGTTCAACACATTAGACCTGGTTCGACAAATCAGAACTGGTTCAACGTGTCAGACCTGGTTCAACACATCAGACCTGGGTCAACACCTAAGATCTGGGTCAACTCGTCACGCGTGGGTCCACACTTCATGACTGGGTCCACACTTCATGCCTGTTTCAACACCTCCCGCCTTGTTCAACACCACAAGCCTGGCTCAACACCTCTTGCCGGGGTCAACACTTCACGCCTGGTTTAACACCTCACACCTGGTTCAACACTGCAGACCTCGTTCAAATCCTCACGTCTGTTTCAATACCTCATACCTGGGTCAACACCACACGCCTGGATCAATACCTCAGAACTGGTTCAAAACCTCACAATTGGGTCAACACTTCATGCCTGGTTCAACACTGCAGACCTGGATCAACACATGAGGCCTGGGTCAAGCCCCCACTCCTGGTTCCACATGTCATGCCTGGTTCCAAACGTCATGCCTGGTTCAACACCTCAGATGTTGTCCAAAACATGACACCTGGTTCACCATCACATGCCTGGTTCAACACCTCATGCCTGGCTGAACTCCTCATGACTGAATCAACACCTCAGACCTAGTTTAACATTTCAGACCGGGTTCAACAACTCACGTTTGGTTCAGCACCTCACACCCTGTTCAACATCTAACGCCTGGCTCAACACCTTGACACATCACGTGTGGGTCAACATCTCATGCCTGCTTCAAATCCTCAAGCCTGGTTCAACACCACACGCTTGGTTCAACACCTCAGACCTGGTTGAACACCGCAGGCCTGGCTCCATACCTCAGACCTGGTTCAACACCTGACGCCAGGTTCAACACCTCAGGCCAGGTTCAACATCTCCGGGTTGAGCCCGGGTGTTGAGGCCGGCGTGAGGTGTTGAACCAGGTCTGAGGTGTTGAAGTAGGTGTGAGGTGTTGACCCAATTGTGAGGTTTTGAACCATAACTGAGGAGTTGAAGCAGGTCTGAGGTGTTGAACCAGGTGTGAGGTTTTGAACCAGGTCTGAGGTATTGGACCAGGCATGTGGCGTTGAGCCAGGCATGAGGTGGTGAACCAGGCGGAATGTGTGGACCCACATGTGAAGTGTTGACCCACGAGAGAGGTGTTGACCCAGGTCTGAGGTGTTGACCCAGGTCTGCGGTGTTGAACCACATCTGAGCTGTTGAACCAAGCGTGTGGTGTTGAACCAGACATGAAGATTTGAACGAGGCATGTGGTGTTGAACCAGGCATGAGGTGGCTAACCAGGACTGAGGTCTTGAACCAGGAGTGAGGTGTTGAGCCCGGTGTTAGACGTTGAGCTGGGCGTGAGGTGTTGAAGCAGGCATGAGTTGTTGAACTAGGTGGGAGATGTTGAACCAGACATCTGGTATGATGTGTGGAACTAGGAGTGAGGTGTCCAACCAGGCGTGAAGTGTTGAAACAGGCCTGAGGTATCGAACTAGGTCTGAGGTGTTGAACCAGTTCTGAGGTGTTGAACCAAGTGTGTGGTGTTGACTGAGACATGAGGTGTTGACCCAGGCTTGAGGTGTTGAACCAAGTGTGAGTTGTCGAGCTAGGCATTAGAAATTGAGCAAGGCATGACTTGTTGAAACAGGCATGAATTGTGGAACTAGGTCTGACATGTTAAACTAGACCTATGGTGTTGACTGAGGTGTGAAGTGTGGAACCAGGAGTGAGTTGTTGAACCAGGCGTGAGGTGTTGAACCAGGAATGAGGTGTTGACCCAGGGGTGCAGTTTTAAATCAGGTGTGAGATCCTGAGCCAGGCATGAGGTGTTGAACCAGGCATGAGGTATTGACCCAAACGTGACGTGTTAAACCAGGCTTGAAGTGTTGAACCAGACGTGTTGTGTTGAACTATCCGTTTGGTATTGAACCAGGGGTGTGATGTAGAGCCAGGCGACAGTGTTGACCCCGGCATGAGGTTTTGAGCCAGGTGTGTGTGATGAGCCAGGAGTGTGGTGTTTAAGCAGGGTGAGGTGTTATGCCAGGCAAGAGGTGTTAACCCAGGCGTGAGGTGTTGAACCAAGTATGGGGTGTTCAGTCAGGCATTAGATGGTCAGCCAGGCCTGTGGTGTTGAACCAGTCATGAGGTGTCTAACCAGGTCTTAGGTGTTGAACCAGGCATGAGGTGATGACACAATTGTGAGGTTTTGAACCAATTGTGAGGTTTGAACCAGGTCTGAGGAGTTGAAGCAGGTCTGAGGTGTTGAACTAGGGGTGAGATTTTGAACCAATTGTGAGGTTTGAACCAGGTCTGAGGAGTTGAAGCAGGTCTGAGGTGTTGAACCAGGGGTGAGGGATTGAACCAGGCGTGAGGTTTTGAATCAGGTCTCAGATGTTGAACCAGGTCTGAGGTATTGACACAGGCATGAGGTGGTGAACCAGGCCTATTGTGTTGAACCAGGTGTGATGGGTTGAACCAGGTCTGAAGTATTGAGCCAGGCATCTGGTGTTGAACCAAGCATGAAGTGTTCAGCCAGGTGGTAGATGAATATGAACCAGGCATGAATATGAACCAGGCATGTGGTCTTGAATCAGGTGTGAGGGTTTGAACCAAGCCTGTGGTGTTGAACCAGCCTGAGGTGTCTAACCAGGTTGAGGTGTTGAACCAGGCATGAGGTGATGACCCAATTGTGAGGTTTTGACCAGGTCTGAGGTGTTGAAGCAGGTGTGAGGTTTTGACCCAATTGTGAGGTTTTGAACCAGGTCTGAGGAGTTGAAGCAGGTCTGAGTTGTTGAACTGGGGTGAAGTGTTGACCCAGTTGTGAGGTTTTGAATCAGGTCTGAGGTGTTGACCCACACGTGAGGTGTTGAGTCAGGCGTGAGGTGTTGAACTAGACATGTGGTGTTGAACCAGTCTGATGTGTTGAACCAGGAGTGACCTGTTGAGCTGGGCGTTAGATGTTGAGCAGGGTTTGAGGTGTTGCAGCAGGTGTGATTTTTGAACTAGGTCTGAGATGTTGAACCACTGGTGGTTTTGACTGAGGTGTGAGGTGTGGAACTCAGCATGAGGTGTTGACCCAGGTATGTGGTGATGAACCAGGTGTGAGGTGTTGAACCAGTCTTGGGTATTGAACCAGGCATGAGGATTTGAACCATGTCTGCAGTGTTGAACCAGATGTGAGGTATTAATCCAGACGTGAAGTGTTGACCACAGCATGAGGTGTTGAGCCAGGGGTGTGGTGTTGAGCCAGGCGGGAGGCGTTGAACCAGGCTTGAAGTGTGGACCCACGAGTGAGGTGTTGACCCACGTATGAGGTGTTGATTGAGGTCTGAGGTGTTGACCCAGGCATGAGGTATTGACCCAGGTGTGAAGTATTGAACCAGGTGTGAGGTATTGAGCTAGGCATTAGATGTTGAGCAGGGCGGGAGGTGTTGAAGCAGGTGTGAGTTGTTGAACTAGGTCAGGGATGCTGAACCAGATGTATGGTGTTGACCGAGGTGTGAGGTGTGGAATCAGGAGTGAGGTGTTGAACCATGTCTGAGGTTTCGCATAAGGCCTAAGGTGTTGAACCAGGTCTGAGGTTTTGAACCAGCTATGTGGTGTTGAACCATGCATTTTGGTATGGAACCAGGGGTGTGGTGTGGAGCCCAGAGTGTCATGTTATTCCAGGCAAGAGGTGTTGACCCAGGCATGAGGTGTTGGACCAAGCATGGGGTTTTCAGCCAGGCATTAGATGGTCAGCCAAGGGTGAGGTGTTGAACCAGGCGTGAGGTGATGTCCCAGTTGTGAGGTTTTGACCAGATCTGAGGTGTTGAACCAGGTGTGAGGTGTTGAACCAACTGTGAGGTTTTGAACCAGGTCTGAGGTATTGTACCAGGATATGGTGTTGAACCAGGTCTGAGGTATTGACCCAGGCGTGAGGTGCTGAACCAGGCCTAAAATGTTGAACCAGTCGTGAGGGGTTGAACCAGGTCTGAAGTATTGAGCCAGGCATCTGGTGTTGAACCAAGCATGAGGTGTTCAGCCAGGTGGTAGATGGTGAGCCAGGCATGAGTATGAACCAGGTGTGCGGTCTTGAATCAGGCATGAGGATTTGAACCAAGCCTGTGGTGTTGATCTGGGGTGAAGTGTTGACCCAGTTGTGAGGTTTTGAATCAGGTCTGAGGTGTTGAGTCAGGCGTGAAGTGTTGAAGTAGACATGTGGTGTTGAACCAGGGGTAGGTGTTGAACCAGTCTGATGTGTTGAACCAGGAGTGACGTGTTGAGCCCAGCATTCGATGTTGAGCAGGGCTTGAAGTGTTGCAGCAGGCCTGATATTTTGAATTAGGTCTGAGATGTTGAACCACCGGTGGTTTTGACCAAGGTGTGAGGCGTGGAACTAGGTGTGAGGTGTTGAACCAGGTATGTGGTGATGAACCAGGCGTGAGGTGTTGAACCAGTCTGGGGTGTTGAACCAGTCTGGGGTGTTGAACCAGGCTTGAGGTATTGACCCTGGCATGAGGATTTGAACCATGTCTGCAGTGTTGAACCAGATGTGAGGTGTTAAACCAGGCATGAAGTGTTGACCACAGCATGAGGTGTTGAGCCAGGGGTGTGGTGTTGAGCCAGGCAGGAGGCATTGAACCAGGCTTGAAGTGTGGACCCACGAGTGAGGTATTGACCCACGTGTGAGGTGTTAACCCAGGTCTGAGGTGTTGACCCAGGTCTGAGGTGTTGACTCAGGTCTGAGGTATGGAACAAGGTGTGGTGTTGAACCAGGAGTGAGGTGTTGAGCCAGGCCTGAGGTGTTGAACCAGGCCTGAGGTGGAGAACGAGGTCTGAGTTTTTGAGCAAGGCATGTGGTGTTGAGCCAAGTCTGAAGTGTTGAACCAGGTCTGTGGTGTTCCACCAGGTCTGAGGTGTTGCAACACATCTGAGGTGTTGAACCAAGCATGTGGTGTTGAACCAGGCATGAGGATTTGAACGAGGCGTGTGGTATTGAACCAGGCATGAGGTATTGACCACAGCATGAGGTGTTGAGCCAGGGGTGTGGTGTTGAGCCAGGCAGGAGGCATTGAACCAGGCTGAAGTATGGACCCACGAGTGAGGTGTGGACCTACGAGTGAGGTGTTGACACATGTGTGAGGTGTTGAACCAGGTCTGAGGTGTTGAACCAGGTCTGAGGTGTTGAACCACATCTGAGGTGTTGAACCACATCTGAGGTGTTGAACCAAGCATGTGGTGTTAAACCAGGCATGACGATTTGAACGAGGCATGTGGTGTTGAACCAGGCGTGAGGTGTCTAACCAGGACGGAGGTGCTGAGCCAGGTGTTATATGCTGAGCTGGGCGTGAGGTGTTGAAGCAGGCGTGAGTTGTTGAACTAGGTCCAAGATGTTGAACCAGATGTCTGGTGTGATGTGTGGAACTAGGAGTGAGGTGTTGAACCAGGACTGAGATGTTGAGCCAGGCGTGTGAGCTTGAGCCAGGTCTGAGGTGTTGAACCAGGTCTCAGGTGTTGAACCAGTTCTGAGTTGTTGCACCAAGTGTGTGGTGTTGACTGAGGAGTCAGGTGTTGATCCAGGCTTGAAGTGTTGAACCTGGTTCAACACATCAGACCGATTCAACACCTAGGCCTGGTTCATCACCGCATGCCTAGTTCAACACCTCACATTTGACTCAACAACTCAAGCCTGACTCACACCTGGTTCACCACCTCAGACCTGGTCAAAACCTGACAACTGGGTCATCACCTCATGCCTGGTTGAACACTTCAGTCCTGGTTAGACACCTCGCATCTGGTTCAACACCACAGGCCTAGTTCAAATCCTCATGCCTGGTTCAACACCTTATGCCTGGTTCATCACCTCACGCCTGGCTCACCATCTACCACCTGGCTGAACACCTCATGCTTGGTTCAACACCACATGCCTGGCTCAACACCTCAGACTAGTTTCAACCCCTCATGCCTGGTTCAACACATCAGGCCTGGTTCAATATCTCACGCCTGGGTGAACACTTCAGACCTGGGTCAACACCGCAGACCTGGTTCAATAACTCAGACCTAGGTCAACACCTCAGACCTGGTTCCACACCTCACACCTCAGTCAAAACCACCGGTCTGGTTCAACATCTCAGACCTAGTTCAACAACTCATTCCTGCTTTATCACCTCATGCCCTGCTCAAAATCACACACCTGGCTCAACACCTCACTCCTGGCTCAACATATCAGACCGGTTGAACACCTACACCTGCTTCAACACCACATGCCTAGTTCAACACTTCACACCTGACTCAACACCTCATGCCTGGGTCAACACCTCAGATCTGGTTCAACACCTCAGACCTGCTTCAATTCCTCAGACCTGGTTCAAAACCTCACAATTGGATCAACACCTCACAATGGTGTCATCACCTCCTGCCTGGTTCAACACCTCAGACCTGATTAGACACCTGGCGCCTCATTCAAAACCACACTCTTGGTTCAACACCTCAGATCTGGGTCAAAACCTCAGACGTGGTTGAACACCGCAGATATGGTTCAACACCTCAGACCTGGCTCAATACCACATGCCTGGTTCAACACCTCAGGCCTGGTTCAACACCTCACGCCTGGGTCAACACCTCAGACCTGGTTAACACCACACGCCTGTTTCAAGACCAAATGCCTGGTTCACCCCCTCAGACCTGGTCAATACCTCACAACTGGGTCAACACTTCAGACCTGGTCAGACACATTGCACCTGGTTCAACATCACCCACTTGGTTCAACACTTCAAGCCTGGCTCAACACCTCAGACTTGGTTCAACACCTCAGACCTGGTTTAACACCTCACGCCTGGCTCACCATCTAATGCCTGGCTCAATACCTCATGCCTGGCTCAACACCTCATGCCTGGTTCAATACCTAGTGCCTGGGTCAACACCTCACAACTGGGTCAACACCTCACACCTGGGTCAACACCTCATGCCTGGTTCAACACTGCAGACCTGGATCAACATCACATGCCTGGTTCAACACCTGACACCTGGGTCAACCCCTCACTACTGGTTCTACACGTCATGCCTGGTTCAACACCTCAGAGGGGTTCAACACCTCACACCTGGTTCAACACCACATGCCTGGTTCAACATCTCACAGCTGGTTCAACACCTCATTCCTGGCTCAAAACCTCATGCTTGGCTCAACACCTCACTCCTGGGGCAACACCTCAGGCCTGGGTCTACACCTCATGCCTGGGGGTTGACCTCATGCCTTAGTCAACACCACACACCTGGTTCAAAACTCAGAACTCGTTCTATACCTCAGAACTGGTTCAACACCACAGACCTGGTTCAACACCTCATGCCTGGTTCAACACCACATGGCTGGTTCAACACCTCAGACTTCGTTCATCCCCTCAGGCCTGGCTCAACACCTCAAGCCTGGGTCAACACCTCATACCTCGGTCAACATAACACACCTGGTTCAACAACTCATAACTGGTTTGACACCTCAGCACTGGTTCAACATGTCAGATCTGGTTCCACACGTCACGCCTGGATCAACACCTCACGCCTGGCTCAACCCTTATGCCTGACTCAACACCTCTCTCCTTGTTCAACACCTCAAGCCTGGGTCAACACCTCAAGCCTGGGTCAACACCTCATGCCTCGGTGAATACCACACACCTAGTTCAACAACTCATAACTGATTTGACACCCCAAAACTGGTTCAACACGTCAGACCTGTTTCAACACTAAAGACCTGGTTCCACACCTCACGCCTGGTTCATCTTCTCATGCCTGACTCAACACCACCTCATACCTGGTTCAACACCTCAGACCTGGTTCCACATATCAGACCTAGTTCAACACCTCACACCTGACTCAACACCTCAATCCTGGTTCAACACCTCAACTGTGGGTCAACACCTCATGCCTTGGTCAACACCACACACCTGGTTCAAAACTCAGAACTGGTTCAACACCACAGACCTGGTTTAACACCTCATGCCTGGTTCAACACCACATGGCTGGTTCAACACCTCAGACTTGATTCATCCCTTGAGGCCTGGCTCAACACCACAAACCTGGCTCAACACCTCATGCCTGGTTCAACACCTCACACCTAGTTCAACACTGCAGACCTTGTTCAACACCTCACGCCTGGCTCGACACCACACACCTGGGTCAACACCTCACGCCTCGTTCAACACCACATGCCTCGTTCAACATCACACACCTGGTTTGATACCTCAGACCCGGTTCAACACCTCAGACCTGATTCAAAACCTCTTGTCTATTTCAACACTTCACCCCTGGTTCAACACCTCAGACCTGGTACAAGCTCACAATTGGGTCATCACCTCAAGCCTGGTTCAACACCTCAGACCTGGTTAGACACCTCACGCCTGATTCAACACCACATGCTTGGTTCAAATCCTCATGCCTGGATCAATACCACATTCCTGGTCCAATTCCTCAGACCTAGATCAACACATCTGACTTGATTCAAAACCTCACACCTCGTTCTACACCTCACCCCTGGTTCAACACCTCAGACCTGCTTCAACTCCTCAGTCCTGGTTCAAAACCTCACAATTGGGTCAACACCTCACACCTGGTTCAACACCTCAAACCTTGTTAGATACCTCATGCCTGGTTCAACACCTCATGCCTGGTTCAATCCTGCAGACCTCTCTCAACACATCACACCTGGTCAACACCATACTCCTGGCTCAATACCACAGACCTGGCACAATACCTCACACCTGGTTCAACGCCACACGCCTGGCTCAACACCTCACGCCTGGGTCAGCACCACATGGATGGGTCAACACCACACGCCTGGATCAACACCTCTCGCCTGGGTGTACACTTCACACCTGGGTCTACACCTCACATCTGGGTCAACACCACATGCCTGGCTAACAACTCTTGCCTGGCTCCACACCTCATGCCTGGCTCAACACCTCAGAATGGGGCAACACCTCCCACCTGGGTCAACACCTCACAGCTGCTTAAACACCACACTCCTGGCTCAACACCACATGTCTGACTGAAAACCTCATGCCAGGTTCAACACCGTCACCTGGCTCAACACCCATGGCTGGTTCAACACCTCAGACCTGGTTCAACACCACATGCCTGGTTCAACACTTCAAGCCTGGTTCATCACCTCACTTTTGGGTCAATACCTCATGCCTGGCTCAGCACTTCACACCTGTCTCTACATCTCACACCTGGCTCAACATCTCATGCCTGGTTCAAACCCTCAAACCTCAGTCAACACCACATGCCTGTTTCAACATCTGACACCTGGTTCAACACATCAGACCTGGTGCAACACCTCAGGCCTAGCTCAACACCTCACCCCTGGGTCAAAACCTTATGCCTGGTTCAACACCTCATGGGGAGGTGAACACCTCATGCCTGGTTCAACACCCCATGCCTGGTTCAACACCTCACTCCTCAGTCAACACCACTGGTGTGCTTCAACATCTCAGACTAGTTCAACAACTCACGCATGCTTCAACACCTTATGCCCTGCTCAACATCTAACGCCTGGCTTAACACCACACTCCTGGTTCAACACCAAGCCTAGTTCAACACATCAGACTTGGTTCAACGCCTATTCCTCCTTCAACACCACATGCCTAGTTCAACACCAGACAGCTGGTTCAACACCTCATGCCTGGGTCAAAACCTCAGACCTGGTATCACATCTCAGACCTGGTTCAACAACTCACGCCCTGCTCAACATCTAACGCCTGGCTCAACACCTCACTTCTGGTTCAACACATCAAGCCCGGGTCAACACCTCATGCCTCAGTCAACACCACACACCTGGTTCAAAACTCAGAACTGGTTCTACACCTCAGAACTGGTTCAACACCACAGACCTGGTTCAACACCTCATGCCTGGTTCAACACCACACGGCTGGTTCAACACCAGATGGCTGGCTTAAGACCATAAGCCTGGTTCAAACCTCATGCCTTAGTCAACACCTCATGCCTGGTTCAACACCTCAGACTTGGTTCAACCCGTCATGCCTGGGTCAACACCTCACGCCTGGCTCCACACCTCACGTCTGGGTCAACACTTCAGACCTGGTTCAACACCACTTCCCTGGCTCAACACCTCACACCTGATTCAACACCTGAGACCTTGTTCAACACATCATGCCTGGTTCATTACCTCACGTCTGGTTCAACACCTCAGTTCTGGTACAACACCTCAGACCTTGTTCTATACCACATGCCTGGCACAACACCTCACACCTGGCTCAACACCTCACTCCTGGTTCAACACATCAATCCTGGGTCAACACCTCATACCTCAGTCAACACAACACACCTGGTTTGACACCTCAGCACTGGTTCAACATGTCAGACCTGGTTCCACACCACAGACCTGGTTCCACACCTCACGCCTGGATCAACACCTCACGCCTGGCTCAACCCTTATGCCTGACTCAACACGTCTCTCCTTGTTCAACACCTCAAGCCTGGGTCAACACCTCATGCCTTGGTGAATACCACACACCTAGTTCAACAACTCATAACTGATTTGACACCCCAAAACTGGTTCAACACGTCAGACCTGTTTCAACACTAAAGACCTGGTTCAATACCTCACGCCTCGGTCAACACCTCATGTCTTGGTCAACACCACACTCCTGGTTCAAAACTCACAACTGGTTGGACACCTCAGAACTGGTTCAACACCTCAAGACTGGGTCAACACCTCATGCCTCAGTCAATACCACATACCTGGTTCAAAACTCAGAACTGGTTCTACACCTCAGAACTGGTTCAACACCACAGACCTGGTTCAACACCTCGTGCCTGGTTTAACACCTCAGACTTGGTTCAACCCCTCATGCCCGGGTCAACATATCACGCCTGGCTCCACACCTCATACCTGGGTCAAGACTTCAGACCTGGTTCAACACCACATCCCTGGCTCAACACCTCACGCCTGGTTCAACACCTGAGACCTTGTTCAACATATCATGCCTGGTTCATTACCTCACGTCTGGTTAAACACCTCAGTTCTGGTTCAACACCTCAGACCTCGTTCTACACCACACGCCTGGCACAACACCTCACGCCTGGCTCAACACCTCAGGCCTTGGCTCAACACCTCAGGCCTGACTCAACACCACATGCGTGGTTCAACACCACACGCCTGGTTCAACACCTCAGACCTGGTTCAACACCTCACGCCTCGTTCAACACCTCTCGCCTGGTTTGACACCACATGCCTGGCTCGACATCTGGGTCCCCTGGGTCAACTCCTCACACCTCACACCCTCACCTAGCTCTGCATCTGGGACATCTCACTTGTTTTTTAAGTGGAAATAAAATCAATGACATAAATACCTGGCTCCTTTGTAGAGACTCCCTCTGAGTTCAGAGTGTCATTTTCTCATACTCTAAAAATGGCGATTGAATATACTGAAAAATTTATCATGTTAACCATTTTTCAGCATAAGGTTCTGTAACACAAGTACATTTCCACTGCTCATGCCACTGTCACCACCCCTCACCTCTGGAACTTTGCATCATCCCCAACTAAGACTCCTGACCCATTAACTCTCAGCCCCTCCCCCAGCCACCTTTGGGCTTTCTATCTCTGGATCTGCCTGTTCTCAGTAGCTCCTGTAAGTCGAACCAGGCAGTCTTCATCCTCGTGGGCCTCTAACTCACTTTGCTAGCTCTTCAGAGTCTCTGTTTGGGGAGGAGGGAAGAGACACAACAAATGGCCAGTGAGGTTGGGGTGCCTGGGTGGCTCTGTCTGTTAAGCATCTGACTTCAGCTCAGGTCTTGTTCTCATGGCCCATGGGTTCGAGCCCCGCATTGGGCTCTGTGCTGACAGCTCAGAGCCTGTAGCCAGCTTCAGATTCTGTGTCTCCCCCTCTCTCTGCACCTCTCCCACTCACACTCTGTCTCTCTCTCAAAAATAAATATATATTTTTTTAAAAAATGGCCCGTGGGTTTCCTATGGCGACAGGGTTAAGATAATGCCTATTTTTGCCCCTTAACAATGATTTATAACACCATAATGAAAAGAATATGAAATTATTATCAAAAGCTTGAATTTACTCTTTTTATTATCTCACTTTCTTGTGATTCATTGTGTAAGAACTTCTGTATTTTGTTACTAAGTCATTCTCAAACCTTTTCATACATTCATTTTATTTTATTTTAAGGCTTATTTATTTGGAAAGAAAGAGAGAGAGAGTGAGAGAGAGCATGAGCAGGGGAAGGGCAGAAAGAAAGGCAGAGAGAGAGAATCCCAAGCAGGCTCTGCACTGTCAGCACAAAGCCCCTCACAGGGCTCATTCTCATGAACCATGAGATCATGACCTGAGCCAAAATCAGGAGTGTTACACTTAACCAACTGAGCCATCCCGGTGCCCCTATACATTGATTTTAAATAAACCCATTTGTGGGACACCTGAGTGGCTCAGTCAGTTAAATGTCTGACTTTGGCTCAGGTCACAATCTTGAGGCTTGTGGGTTTGAGCCCCGCATCTGGCTCTGTGCTGACAGCTCAGAGCCTGGAGCCTGCTTCAGATTCTGTGGCTCCCTCTCTCTCTGCTCCTCCCCCACTCAAACTCTGTCTCTCTACTTAAAAAAAAACACATTAAAAAATTAAAAACCAAAACCATTTGTGAGCTAGCACTTTCAGAGATCTTCCTGTGAGGAAATGCTCATCCTCTTTCTCATAGCGGCACAAACATATGTGCGGATGCTATTCTGTGGTGCATTTAACACTCGTGAAGTGTGAGAATGTACATCACGGTGCTGAAGGAGAAAAGGATGCTTTCCCTGAGGGACGAGACATCGGAATGGCGTGGGATGGGAGCTGCTGGCCAGAGCCAGGGGACAGGTCCTTCCTTTCCCCCGAAAATTATGTGAGAGTCAGGGAGGAAGTCCCGACTTGGTGGTGGACGAGAGGACTGAGGGATCTGGTTGCAGGTGAGGGTCTGAGTTGGCATCTGGGAGACCGAAGGCAGTGGACAAGGTGGAAGGTCTAAGACCTGTGTCACCTCCAGTGGGGCCGAGGTGTCCAGATGGGATGTGAGCCACCATCGAGAGGCTGGACCATCCTTACACCAGGCTGACTGGGTTTCTGACACACCAGTCAGACTGGAGAGGACTGGATGACAGAGAAGCCAGGTTATAGGGACAGACAGACAGACAGGAAGCCTGAGTCCTGGGGTGGGTGACAGGGACTGGGCAAGGCAAGATCCCGGGGAACAATGGTGCTATTGAGTGCCTCATACCTAGTATTGGACTGGCAATTTCCACCCCCTCTCAACATAGGACGACTCCAGGCCAGGATTTGTTTGTGAAGCATTATTCTATCTCCCTGCTAAACACCATTATCCTGAAATTCTCCTGCTTCATACATATTATTGACACACATGGCAATTCTATCAATTTTAAATTAACTTTAGTTTCTAGGTAACTCTTAGAAAAAACCCTATTGGCTTGTCAAGAACAAGAGAGGTGACTTTGGCAATTAAAAGTCTGTGGAAGGAGTGGTTCAGGGCCCCTTTACAGCCAAGCAAGGTTGTGGTGATGACAGTAGCCCTTAGATGATCTGGTAGGAAAAGGAGGGAGAAGGATGGCCTGTCCCTGCCTAAACTTTGCAAAAACAAACAAAAAAACCCCCAAAAACAAAAAAACCCAACTATCCAGTCATGTGTTAGGGATTCCTGAAACTCTTGAAATTGAGTGGCACTAATGCAAAGCTAGGGGGGTCTCTTGATGCCCAAATGCACCAAGGACACAGACCTCAGGATGACAGTTTTCTAAAATGTGAAGCGGTCAGGTATGCTTTCCATTCAGGTCACGGTTTTTAAATGTGGCTACTGTGTTATGCTGATCTCGCGAGAGCATTCTGAAACGCGCCATGGAGAGGGTGAGCCTGATTTCCTTGGAAGTCATGAATGAGTTACGATGATTATGAATTAATCATGGTTATTACTGAAAGAGTTCATCATAGCTCACATATAGCTTATGGTAACAGCCACAGTGTTTTATAGGCACTGTAAATGTCTTAAGAAAGTGTTAGTAGAAAGTATATGTACACAGATGTGTAACGTGCACATGGCTCATTTGATAGATTAAATGAAATGCTGATTTAATCTATTACTGCTCATGTGTGTGTGTGTGTGTGTGTGTGTGTGTGTGTGTGTAAGTGTCCCTGTTAGCTCAAAGCCAGGGGCTCTGACTGCCTGAGGACCCAGCTGAGGACCCAGAAAAGCTACCTTACCTAAGTGGTAAGTAATTACCTACCACTTGTTGTCAGTTTGATGTTTTGGGGCATCTGAAGAATTTTTTACACTATACTATTAAAATCTTTACACATGTATCTCCTACGATGTGGAACACTCACTCTTCTGAGGACAAAGAGATTATCTTTGTATCTCCTCTACTTAACAGTGTCTTACCCACAGTGAGCATTCAATAAACCTTTGCTGAATGAATATTAGGGAAAATTTTATTTATCTTCCGACGAAAGCACCATGAGAACTGTACTGTGTTGCTCATTATCGCATATATCCTTCCTAGAACAGTGCCTTGCACGCACTTATGCTAGGTATGTGACAGAGACAGATAAACCAGTTATCAAGAAAAATAGAAAAGTTTTAAAATACAAAGACGAAAAAAAATTTTTTTTAAATACGAAGACCAAAAGACCATGAGGTCTATGAAAAATGGGAGAAAACAGGAACATGACATCTATTGAATTAATTGATATCAGTGCATAAAATGCATCACTTTCTGGACTAGATCTACCAATGTCTAACATTGGGCTTTGAGTATATCAACTCAAGGTTATTGTGGAAAAGAAGGAAGCATAACCAGTAAACCAGAAAACGAGAACTTACTAGGAGGCCACACGATACATTAGACAAAGCACAGGTTCAGAGCTCAATAGGTCTGGGCAAATTCCTGGATCAGCCATTTAATAGCTGTGCCAAGTTGGCTGGATTCAGGCTCCTTGTATTAGAACACTAGGCCTGCAATGCCTACCTTCACTGATAGAGAGAGTCTATTTACTCAGTGCCCAGTATATCAGTTCTCAGTAATTCCTGTCCAGGTCCAGGGGGAGGAATAAGCATGAAGACAAGTTGTAACATAAAATGTAACAAGATGGAAGGTCATGAGTCCAAGCAATGAGTGCACTGTACGAGGGGAATCTTAACTGATGAGTCTTGCCGAGCTACCTTGATGTTTGGGTTAAGACCGAGCCTAAAATTTACAGCCGAAACGCTAGCACAGTTTGGCATGAATATTATGAAGTTAATAACCCTGAAAGTTTAGCTGAGCCTAAACAAGACATGGCTCTATTCATTTCACAAATACGTATCAAGCACCTGCTTTGGTACTTTTTAGGGACTAGGAATGCAACTGTGAGAGAACTGTGGAAACTTTCTACTCCCGTGGCTCTTACCTTCTGGTAGGATGTGACAAAATAAAACAACCAACCAATAGGTTCAAGGGCAACAACTTCTATGGGAAAATAGGGAAAGGAATATGGAATCTGGGGAAGTATGCCGTTTAAAAGTGGGTGGTCAGAGGCGGCTACATTGGGAAAATGACTTCTAAGAGGACAGTGAAAGAGCCAGAAGATGTCATGAGAAGAGCAGAGGAAACAGCACGGGAAAAGGCTCTGTAGTAGACATGAGCCTGACCCTTTGAAGGCTGTAGGTGTCTATCTTAAAACACAGAACTCTGTTAAAGACTAACAGTGTATTTTTAAAAACAAAACCCAAAAGTTTCCTTCATACTGTTGTCTGATATTCTGACGCTCTGATAACACACCACCTGTTTGTGAATTGGTTCTTGGACTCAGAAAGGTACCATAACATGAACTCAGACCACCGTGCCTCTTTCTTCTGTGTTCTATTTGGAAAATATTTACATATCACTTACTGCATGCTAGATGTTTTCTAAACACTTTAAATATATAACTCATGGATGCCTGGGTGGCTCAGCCAATTGAGCACCTGACTCGAGTTCCGCTCAGATCAGGATCTCAGAGACATGGGACCAATCCATGTTGGGCTCCCTGCTGAGCAGGGAGATCAAGATTCTCTTTCTCTCCCTCTGCCCCTTTCCCCTGCTCATTCTTTCTCTAAAATAAGTAAGTAAAGGGAGCCTGGGTGGCTCAATTGGTTAAGCATCTGACTATTGATTTCGGCTCAGGTCATGATCTTGCAGTTCCTGAGTTCAAGCCCCCATTGGGCTCTGTGCTGACTGCAGAGCCTGCTTGGGATTCTCTCTCTGTCCCTTCCCTACTCATGCTCTCTCTCGAAATAAATAAACTTAAAAAAAATTAAAATAAGTAAATAAAAAGAACTCACTTAATTCTCATAACAATCCTGAGCTACTACAGTTGTGTCCATTTTACAGGAGGTAAACTGAGGCACAGAGAGGTTAGATTACGTGTCTAAAATCACAGAGCTAATAAACATAAGAGGTGTGATTTGAACCCCGGGTTGTCCAGCTTTAGAGTTTGTCCCCTTAAGCCAGCCTCTGATGGGGGCCGCTTACCTCCCAGCGGAAAGCCTGGGCCAGCTCGGACCAACTCCAAGGAGCCCAGTGCGGGCACCTCTTCCCAGTTCCACGTCGGCTGGCGTCACTTTGGTAATGTAAGTTGTGCCACAGAGGAAGCGGTTACGCCACAGAAGTCAGCGCATGCCACAGACCGAGGGGCGTCACAAAGAACCGGCTGTCCGGCGCCTTGCACGCAGCACGTGACGCACCCCTGCGTCGTCAGCGTCCCACGCTTTGTTTCCATCCCCCTTGACGCTTCCCCTGACCAGACCCCAGCAGGCACCGATTGCTCTGGTTTTATGCAGGTGTGGGCCGTTGTGAGATCCCACCGTCCCCTCACCGGCCGCATAAGGCCCTGGGGGGAAAGCACAGTTCTATTGATCGCTATATCGCCAGCACTTGGAAGCGCAGCATAATAGGCCTTTAGCAAAGAGCGGCAGACGGCTGACGCCTGCGCAATGAGAGCTCAGCGCACGAGCCGCATGCGAGGGGAGTCTCTTTCGGGATTGGAGTCTCCAATCCCGTGGAGGAGAGTGGGCGGGGCTCCGGCCACCAGTGCAGCTGGTGTGTAGGGGCCAATTGGCCCCTCCCACCCCAGGGGACCCGGGGCGCCTTGCACCTCCTCCAGGCCGAGGGGAGGGGGAGCTGATATATATTTACACCAAATACAAATACTTTATAAATACTTATCAATGGCGTTCGATGTGCAGACTTGCAGTTCTAGCGAGCACAGCGCAATTCACTCTCTTTCAAGGGGCATCTGTCAAGGCTCCAGCCTGTCACTGGATGGCAGTGGGAGTGTGTGGGCGGCCAGGAGGAGTGTGTGGACGACCAGTGGGAAAGTGTGGAGGATTAGTGGGAGAGTGTGGACGGCCAGTGGGAGTGTGTGGGTAGCCAGTGGGAGTGTGTGGACAGCTAGTGGGAATGTGTGGGTGGCCAGTGGTAGTGTGTGGGTGGCTAGTGGGAGTGTGTGGGCTGAGGGAAGGCTGCTGTTGCAATCAAGTGTCAAATTTCCTGACCTTTGAGCATTTTCTTCTTAACTCTTTACGTCCCAGCTGCTGCCACCAAAGGAGGGGTCCTTCTCAGTTGTCACCCTACCTGGAGGGTCAGGACCTCCATGTTTGCCTGGAGGTCACCGACTTGATGATTAGCCCTGAAGACACCCCCGCCCTTCTTTCTGGAGTCACGGCTCCAAACCTCAGCATTTTAAGAGGCCTCAAGAATTTCCAAGCAGCCCCGGATAAAGTAGCTTATAATTTTTATGAAGGCTGTGTGGAAAGTGGAGCCGGAGTGACCTGAGGAAACTCACGTTATTTACACAAGAGGCCACGTGGGCACTCGTTGGTTGGGAGCCCACTTCTGTGTGAGCCACCTGGAGACTTGGCAGGACCCAGCGAGTGCCTCCCTGGGCCTCTGGTGAGAACCACCCTTCCCCAGGCCTTGAGAATGTCCATGGTCTCACCTTTCCTGTGTTCAGAACACTTTACTCATCTTCCTGATGCTTCACACATGCTTCGTGGCCCATTACAAAGCGGTTTGGCTTCCGAACTTTAGAAGGTCTTCAGAGGGCAGGGCTAAGTCTCTTGGGTCGGCCCAGGAAGGATTTGGTCTGCAGCGAGGATGCAGCGTGGGGTGGGGGGGAGAGAGGGCGCCGGGCAGTGGTAGAGTCTAGTTCTCTAGACACTCACTATGTTCCATTCGTGTCCCCATCATGAGCACTTAGGTGATGGTAGAGGGGGGCCCTGTCCAGCTGTGGTTGGGTATCTAGGTGTGCTTCAGCTTGAGTGGTTCTGGTGGTTTCTAGGCCATTATAGCCGGAGGAATACAGAGCCTGGCTTTGACCCAGCCTTCTCTGGGCTCCAGAGACTCCAGCAAGGAGGCCTCAACCCAAACTACAATGGCCAGGTAACCCAAAGTGGCCTGCCGCTGCGGGCTAGGCTTTGAAACACTCTGGAAACTGGGCTGAGGCCCAGGGCTGAGGCCTCAGGCCAGATGGGGCTTTCTCTGTCCAAGCCTTACCCCAAATCGTAGCAAGCGGATAAATGAGAGATGAGGACCCATGCCTGCCGGAAAGTAGAGAAGAGAGAGAGCTGGCCAGGCCCACCCGGGGGTCACCACCCAGGACAGGGCTGGGAGGAAGGGCTTGGAACAGACAACACCATGCTCTCCTGTGGCCCAACGGAGAGCTGACCCCATTGCTATCCTGCTCCTTCATGAAAGAGCTGGGAGGAGGGAGGGCCAGGCCCACGCTGCTGGCTTGATCCTTCGATCTCTCACTTGTAGAAATGTAGCTTCTGGGGAAGGGAGATGTGTGTGTGTGTGTGTTTGTATTTAAGTATATTTATTTATTTTGGGGAGACAGAGTATATGCGAGTGGGATAGTAGCAGAGAGAGAAAGAGAGACAGAGAGACAGAGAGAGAGAGAAAATCCCAAGCAGGTTCTGCACTGTCAGCACAGAGCCTCATGTGGAGCTTGAACCCACGAACCACGAGATCATGACCTGAGCTGAAGTCAGACACTTAACCAACTAAGCCACCCAGGTGCCCCAAGGGATATATAGTTTTTTAAGAAGCATTATACATTAATTTAAAAATCAGTGTCTATTTCATCATCTAAAAGATTTACTGAGATTTCCCCTGAGTGTAGGAGTCAGGTCACTCTTTTCCCAGGGCCCTCAAATGCCCTTTTACTGTAAATGGTAAGCATAAGCATCAAATGGTAACTATTTTTATTTTGATCATTAATTTTACGATTTTTGATAACTGATTCTTGCGGAACTCATTTCTTTTTCTCTAAGCTGCCTCAGCATTATGTATTTCCTTGAGCCAAATAATTAGATTCTGACATTTTTCATTTGTTTGGTCTTTTAGCCACAAGGAAATGCATGTTGAGACCATAGCTCTTGAATTATGCAATAGAAAAATACCAAAGTGTTTTAATTTTAGTTTTGTAGGTCATGTGATTGGTCCATGATTTCAAATATAATGGAAAAAGATCTGTATATTAGAGGGGCCCCCAGGTGGCTCAGTTGGTTAAGAGTCCAACTCTTGATTTCAGCCCAGGTCATGATTTCACAGTTCATGAGTTCAAGCCCAGCGTTGGGCTCTGTGCTGACAGCAAGGAGCTTGCTTGGGATTCTTTCTCCCCCTCTCTCTCTGCCCCTTCCCTGCTCGTGTGTGTGTGTATATGTGTTCTCTCTCTCAAAATAAAAAATAAACTTAAAAAAATCTATAAATTAGAAGCAAACAGCTATTTCTCAGCTATTTCTCCTCTGATGCTCTAAAAGACCCAGGGACTTGTGTCTCCCTGGTGGTGTCCTCAAAGGCCTTGGCCTTCCTGTCAGAACCCCTCTCCAGCCCTTTGGCCCCTGGTAGTGCTGTTTCTCTGTCTCTCTCCAACATACTAAGTTTCTCCAAGTGCTTTGAACACATGGTGGAAAAGACAACCGCTCATATTTAATAAGTACTTACTCTGTGCCAGACAGGGTTCTAAGGCTTTACACACATTAACATGTTTAATCCTCAGAACATCTCTGGGAGGGAGGTACTCTTTTTCATCCTTATTTTATGGATGAGGGAACTGAGGCACAGAGAAGTTAAGTAGCTTGCCAGAGGTTACACAGTGTACATCAGCACCCATGCTGTTCATTGCCGTGTTATATATATACTTCATGCCTTGTGCCTCAGTGGCCTCGCCCTTCCTGTCACTGAGCAGCGACTCAGCTTCTACTTCCCCCATGTCCTTGTCCCCCTGAGGTTCGCGCTATTCACTTCTTCCTTGTAAGGGTCTAGCAAGGCGCTGGGCCCATGAGGCTTGGCAAACATTTGCTGAAAGCATGAAAGACAGATGTGTGTCATACGGCTGATGAAGGCCCTAGGGGAGGGTTACCTGTCTGGCTGTCTGGTGCCCGTGGAGGCTGCTGGGGGCAGCTGGCAATTCTCACAGCCAGCGGGCCGCAGACCCTCGGGCTCTGGATGGCAGGGCTGCCCTCCCGTGGGGGGCTCTCCCCCTCCGAATCCTGTCCCGTAGCCTCCCTGTGGGCCTCCCACTCCCTCTGCTGCACTTTCTGGTCCTGTCTATCCTCCACTGCTTTCAGCTCTTCTCTTGGCTTTTTGTGAAAATTCAGGCAGAAAATAGGTCACAAGAAATTAGAGAAAGACCAGGCATGGCAGGAAGGCAGCCCAGTGAGAGATGATCGCTGTCACACAGCTGCTCACACAAGTCAGGGTCTTGCTGAGTGACGGCGGGACAGGTAGGCTCGTCCTTGAGAATTTTGCCCTGTGGTGGTGTAAGCCCTTCGGTTCTCTGCAAAGGCTGGTGAGAAATGCCCAGTGCCTTTCCCACGGAGTGCACCCAAGGCCCCTTGGGGGTCTGGGCCACGCTGCTGCGCAGACGCTGTTATGACTTGTGATACTACTTGGCCTCTACATGCTCAGAAGAACCACTTTGGACAACGGGCCGTGGCTTCTGTCTCCACGGCTGTCTGGTTCCCAGCACCCTGCCACCACCTCAGTTAGCTGGCCCTCACACCCTCAGCAGGGCTGTCCATCGCCCCGGGTGCTTGGTGCTCACTGTTCTCAGTTACCCCTCGCACAAGCTTTCGGTTAGTCTCCAATGAAACCAGTCCCTCCCACTCCTTGCCCCTCTGCGGTTGCTCGCCTTGCACTTCCCTCCATCTCCTCTCAATCCCTCTACTGTCCGAGGGCCCTGGATGTGGTCTCCAAGGTCTCAGGGAGCGGTCTCTCCCTTCCCTGGTCCATGACTTGATACCTCAACTATGCAGCTCAGAATGACTTGTGTTTTGTGTGGTTGTTTCGGCTATATCACGTTACCAGCTCACATATAATTTGTTGGCCTTTTTTCATTCCCCTGAGGTCTCCTTCAGTGTTTGTATTTTCCAAATACTTTATCTCTTTGCCATTAATAACTATGTGTGGGATTCTCATCTCCCTTAGTGTAAGAGCTTGCATTTTTTCCACATTGGACCGCCTTTTATTTGCTGCCCTTAATTATCGCCTCTTGCTATTGGTATCCTATTTTCATCCTTGAGTGGGAGGCTTATTTAGTTTCAGTTAATGGGCAGCCACCTCACCCAGTCTTCTCCCCGGGGAGGCAACACCAAAGAGAATTAACTTTATCACGTTGCCGATGGCACTCAGCCTTCTCCTCCCGCCTCCCAGACTGTCACTTACTCAGTGACTCCTCCGGCCCACCAGAGCCCATCATGGCACTTGATGGAAAGACTCAGAGATATGATCTGTGATGAAAGCATAACATAACTGGGACTTCTTAACTGGGAAATAGACCCAGTGACCTAAGTGTGCTCGCGGGGCAGGCATTACTCTATTAAGGGTAGAGATTAGCTCTATTTTCCGTCTCTTTTACATGATGTAAATGGGTTAGCGCTAGAATGAGAGGTTGCATTTAGATTCGAGAAAAAGCTTTGCGGAGCTAATCGTGAGGCATGGGATGGGGGAGGGCCAAGAAAGAGTTCTCAAGGGCAGGAGTTGGGGGTGGTAACAATCTCCTCCTGCATGATCTTTAAAAATAAAACGGGGATTGTTCTCCTCAGAAGGGGTCCAGCTAGCCCTTGTAAAATGGGATTCTTAGTACATTTAGACTCAATCGACATCTCCTGGCTTTGACTCCAGTCCTTTGTTTTTGTTTTTGAGAGAGAGAGAGACAGCGTGAGCAGAGAGAGAGGGAGACACAGAATCCAAAGACAGGTTCCAGGCTCTGAACTAGCTGTCAGCACAGAGCCTGACGCGGGGCTCGAACCCACGAACCATGAGATCATAGCTAAGTCGAAGTCGGACGCTCAACCGACTGAGCCACTCAGGCACCCCGTCTCCCGTCCTTTGGATGTGGTTCTCAATGATGTTCTTTCCTTCTGCTCTACATTAACCATTTATCTCTGTACCTGTGGGTGTAGGAGCACGCTGTAAATTGCAAACGAGCAGGTTTATAATAGGCATTCTCGATCCTAGAAACCCATTCGATCGCCATGAACTTCATCTCAGACTTTTAAAATGGTTTATACGTAAAGGGTCTACAGGTGCTGCTCAACTCGGATCTCATACCCCACCTTGAACTGACAGCTTCAGAATCCACTGTGTTGGCAGTCAGTAACTCTGGGAGGGGCCTCAGCTGTGGGACAATGTGAATTGGGTACTACACTGCTGACATTTCTTAACTATGACAACCCGTTGCCTGCTACCTACATCAGTTGTGGGAAAAGTAGCAAAAGCAATGCTTGAAAGAGGTTGAGTGGGGGAGGAATATGTTAACGTGATGACAGAGATGGTCTTAAGTCAGTGGTTTTCTCTCTGTGAGTCACTCTTTTCCCACATTGATATATTTATATTCAGGACTTCATTATATATAAGGTTCCTTTCAGCTCTCAGTGACTCCACAGGCCTAAGTTGGTGAGGAGAACCCCACCCCTGCCCAATCAAGGCTCATAGAACTGGGTAGATTCTCATAGAATGGGGTCGATTTGTCAAAATTCTATACTTTCTTTAAAGTGCTACTTTTCCAGCCTTTTTACAGAAAAAGTTTGGGGGAGAATGAGCTAAGGCATCACAAGGGCTGAGGAAGAGCTCAGATTCTAGAGTTCCCTTAACCAGTTTTGGAGGCTCCCCCAGTTCCCATACCTTCCTTCTACCACCACGCCTCCCACAACACGGATCTTCAGAGCCATAAAGCACAGGAAGTAAGGACGAGGCAACTCTTCTCCAAAAATGGGCATAACCATGGACCCACAACCGGGGAAAGTAAGTCACCAACTGGGTTTTCTCAAGAGAACCTGGACCTCAGACCCCAGAGCGTCGCAAAGGCCATCGGTTCTTCACTTAAAGCCATTGTCAGGTGCTTTTGCTATACCTAGGAAGCCATTTGGTTTTCTCTGATTAGGGTATAGCAAAAATTCCCAAGGTTTCCTCTTCATTTTCAAGTCACAGCAATTCGAGATGCTTCAGACATCGTGACGACAGAGGCAGCAGTGTCCACTACCTCGTCCCGAGCAGGGTGTTCCTCAGCTCATAGGACGGGGCTTGCAGACAGCAGGTCCTAGTAGGCATGAAGGAGTATGAGAGCCGCAGGCAGGGTTGACGCAGGGGAAGGAGAGGTGAGAAGGGGAAGCCATGTTTCAGTGTTCACAGCACCCCTGCACTTCACCTGTCTCGTATATTCCCTGCTGCCTCCCATTGTCCTGCCATGCCCCTAACTTTGTCATTCAAAGGAAAACACTGCAGTCCAGGTCCAGGGTGGGGGGACCCAATTCAACATGAGAACATGGGGTCCCTTGTTCAAAAGTGACTGACAGTTTTAAGAGGGTGACTGCAAGCAGAACATGGACCCAGACGGGGGCCCTTCTGAGCACAGGGTCCTGGATCACCCTTGGGTTGCACAACCTTGAAGCCGGCTCTGGTCCTGAGACATCATCAAACTAGCTGTGTGGCCCAGAAAAGGCCAAGGCAGGTTGGTAAACACGCAGGCCGAAACTCACTCTGGATGATGAGGTCTCCTGCCCACACAGAGTGCCACCTCGAGGCTCGGTCCCCGGCGCGGGTGGGTTCATCCCTCCCCCTTGGGGACTCCAGCGCCCACACCGGCTGCTCCCAGGGTCTTTTGTTTAGATGAGAAGATACGGCGATGTCTGAGATGGGGTGTGCTGCAGGTAGAAATCTAAACCCTAGCCAGCAGAGAAAAGACAGGGTGAGTGGCGCACATGTGGCCCGCTGCTCGACCGGACTTCACAGGAATGTGAGCCGGAGGCCCGGAGAGGCACCAAAACAAAGAAGAGATTCTCCCTCTCGCCAGCTCAAGCCAAGATGACTGGTATCAGATTAACACTCCAGCTCACCTGCTGGAAAGGATCACTAATAGCTTCCATGGGGCCAGAGGGCTCCTGGGCCTCCCGGAACCCAGGCAGCCCCATGGTCCCAGGCATCAGGAGCGAGAGGTCACTAGGGAGAAGAGCCTACAGGCGGCTTGGGTGACTTCTGAGGCACAACGGCCGTGGTCTCTATCTCTGAGTAGATGCTCCACGGTCCAACCCCTTCTTACTAGGAGAGGGGTCCACATCCTCGCAAGATGGAAACACTGCAGGTGATGCGGAGGGGAATTCTCACCCAGCTGGTCCCCCCGTGTTGTTCAAACCAACAATGACATGTACACCTTTACATGCACTCATAAGTCTGCCTGTGGGCCTGGGTGTTCATTTTGAGCATGAAGTTATGATTGAAAAGGTGAGTATGTGGACAGTCAGCTTATAAAGATGGTCACCTTATTAGGAAAGATGCCCAAACACTAATTTCTGTCTTTGCTCCCTAATGTTTCCCATTCCTTATTCATTTTCCCTACTAAGCCCCTCCTACACCCTCTCTTAATATATAGGAAATAGAGAAAACCATGTAACAAACATCTATATAATCACGCCCGAGATGAAATAGACATTAACTTTTGTCTAGCGTTGCCGCAGGGGACTTGAACAAACAGATGATAATTTCACCATTCCTGACCACCACCTCCCTTTCCCTCCCTTTCTCTTGAGAGGTAAATGTACCTACCATCTTAGGAGCTTAGGTTTTCTTTTTCTCATCAATCAGGCTACCAATCAATCCTTGATTTGGTTATAGGCCTTGTAAGTACCCTCTTCCTGCCTGTGATTTGGTTTATCAATTTGCGTCTGGTGCCTTTTGAGATAGAATTGTTTTAAATTTGAATGTGCAGTTCACATCTGACCCACATGGGTTTGAACTGCACCAGTCTACTTATACAGGGATTTCTTTCAACAAACATATGGACAGGGCTGTAGATGTACTTTCTCCCTATGATTTTCTTTCTTTTTTAATTTTATTATTATTTTTTAAATGTTCATTTCTGAGAGAGAGGGATGGAGTGTGAGCAGGGGAGGGGCAGAGAGAGAGGGAAACAGAATCTGAAGCAGGCTCCAGGCTCTGAGCTGTCAGCACAGAGCCCGACGCAGGGCTTAAACTCACAAACCATGAGATCATGACCTGAGCTGAAGTTGGAGGCTCAACTGACTGAGTGACCCAGGTCCCCCCCCAAAATATTAAAAAAAATAATTTCACTGTGTAATTCAGTCCGTATTTAATATAGTGTCCATATTTTACTTGTCCCCTTATATATTTGAGCCTATGCCATTAGGTTGATATGTTGCTGTACTTCCTGTTTTTTTTCTGATTATACAATGATTCTCTTTTATAACTCTAATAAATTTATTTTTGCTTTGAAGTTCATTTGATCTTGTATTGATATCGGTTATCCTAGCCTTCTTTCTTTATGTTTATTTATTTTGAAAGAGAGAGAGAGAGAGAGAGCGACAGAGAGAGAGAGCATTAGCTGGGGAAGGGCAGAGAGAGGGAGACACAGAATCCAAAGCAGGCTCCAGGCTCTGAGCTGTCAGCACAGAGCCCGATGCGGGGCTCGAACTCACAAACCATGAGATCATGACTTGAGACGAAGTCATACGCTCAAACACTGAGCCACCCGGGCACCCCCCTAGCTTTCTTTTGAGCAGTATGTACCTGGATATTTTTTCCTTTTTCTTATTCTTCATTCTTTCATTACAGGTATGTTTCTTTAAA
Source organism: Cryptoprocta ferox (assembly GCA_028646485.1). NCBI lineage: Eukaryota > Metazoa > Chordata > Mammalia > Carnivora > Eupleridae > Cryptoprocta > Cryptoprocta ferox. The sequence continues at coordinate 72,895,876 of CM053574.1, forward strand.
CGAAAAAAACCAATAGTTGGATTTTGTTATTTATTCAATCTGCTAGCCTATGCATTTTACTCTCGAGTTTAGACAATTTACACTAATTGTGGCCCCTGAGATATTAACAATGTTATTTTGTGCTTCTACTTACCGTCTTTTTTCTTTTCTCTCCTTCCTGCCTTCTCTTGGGTTTTTTGAAAGAAAAATTTTTGCAGTCTTTATTCCATTTTTTTCCCCACTAGTGATTTGGAAGTTATGTAATCTGTCCCCCCCCCTTTTTTTTAAAGTGGGTTACACTTAAATTTTTAAAATACAAGGGCCCTGGGTGGCTCAGTTAAGCGTCTGACTTCAGCTCAGGTCATGATCTTGCAGTTCGTGGGTTCAAGTCCTGCATTGGGTTCTGTGCTGACAGCTCAGAGCCTGGAGCCTGCTTCAGATTCTGTGTCTCCCTCTCTTTCTGCCCTTCCCTCACTCATGCTGTCTCTCTCTCTCTCTCTCTGTCTCAAAAATGAAAAAATAAGCAAATTTTTTTAAAATATAAAAAATTTTAAAAATAAACACTTGCTTTAGAGTCTAGTGTGAATATCTTTAACCTTCTGAAAACATGGAGATCTGAGCAGCCTTAACCCTGATTGCCTCTCCCATCCTTCATGTTATTACCATTATGAATTTTAGTTCCACTTCTCTTTCTTTATTCAAAAGCTTTACTGAGGTATAATTGAAAAGAATATTGACATATTTAAAATATAAAATTTTATGTATTTTAACACATTTACACATTTCCCAAAATCAAGGAAAAAAACACCCATTTTGTTTTCAATCCCCCTCTCAGCCATAGTTACTATTTTTATCTTATAACTGATTTGCCCAGGTATTTATTTTTATTAGCTTTTATTTGCCCACCATTTTTCTTTCATTTTTTTTCTTTTCCTTTCTCCTTTTAAAGTAAGCTCTATACCCAAAGTGGGGCTTGAACTCATGACCCTGAGATCAAGAGTCACATGGTCTACTGACTAAGCCAGTCAGGCACCCTTTTTTTCTTCTTAAATAAAAATTTCTGGCTCCTCAGTGAGGCTCCATTAGGGGGCAAATTCTCTGTTTCTGTCTTAAGATGTCTTTATTTTACCTTTGCATTTAAAGGAGATTTTAATCTGCATACAGAATTGAGGGTTTTCTTCAGCATTTTGAAAATATCGTTCCAAAGCCGCATGACCTCTATCGTCTGCTCTGGTCTCAGGCTACTGCCATGCCTTTGTGGCCAGCCGTCTTTCCTCTCTGATGGCTTTAAACATGTTCACTGTTATTTTGCAGTATATAGGCTCACACTAATGGTTTTACTCACAGCAATTTTTACTGCTGATAAGTGATAAGAGGTACGGGGCTCTGAGCAAATAATTTTTGTGGGTCCTACTCCATAGAAATCATTTGTCAACAAAATCGTATGTCAGCATCATTTTGGGAGCCCAATCACATGTGAGCCCAAGAAAGATATTCTGCTTTGACAACTGGGAGGGATCCCACTCATGAGGCTGCCACCCCCTGGCTCTAAGATCTGGCCCTGGGGACCCCAGGGCAACCCATAGGGGCAAGGCCTGAGGTCTACTGGAACATCTGGTTGACCTCCTAAACCAGATAGTGAGAGAGTGCTGCAGAGGGTACAGATAGCCTTGTTCCAGGCTCTGGGCACCCTGCGTGAACACTACCAGCCCTGCTCAGCCCTTGCCTTTGGAAGGGAGCATAGAAAACCTCAAGGACAGCACTCCAAAGCACGGACATCCCTGAGGTGCAGGACCCATGGCTGGGCCCCTGCTCACCTGGGTCTAAGGCTAGTACTGTAGACATACACAAGTGGTTCTGGAAAATGGTCTCTGAACATTTTCTTTCCCTCCTCTATGTTCTTTCTTTCTGGAACTCCTATTAGGTCTACGTGAGACTTTCTCATTTTATCTTTCATGCATTCTATCATACGTCTCTTCCATTTCCTCAGATCTACTTTCCAGTCCACTAATTTTCTTTTAATTTTTTAATGTTTATTTATTTTTTGAGAGAAAGAGAGAGACAGAGTGTGAGCAAGGGAGGGTCAGAGACAGAAGAAGACAGAATCCGAAGCAGGCTCCAGGCTCCGAGCTGTCAGCACAGATCCCGATGCAGGGCTCGAACTCAGGAACCGTGAGATCATGACCTGAGCCGAAGTCAGACACTTAACTGACTGAGCCACCCCAGTGCCCCCCCCCCAGCTAATTTTCTTTTCAGTTGTTTTTCTTCTGCTTTTAAATAATCTATTGAGTTTTAGATTTCAATTATTACATTTTTCATTTTCAGAAATTCTATTTCTTTTCCAAATCTGCTTAGTTTTCTTGCCCACAATGCTGTTTTCTTCTTTTTATATCTTTGATCATATAACAACGCTTATTCCATATTGTGGCCCTATGACAGCAAGTTCTTGGAGATGTAACCTTGCACTCTGTTATATCTGCTGCCTCTTGCTCATGGTGGCTAGTTTCCTCTCGTGACAGACTTTGGTAGCAGACAGGGTAGGAGGGATTTGTGTTTGTCTTTCTTAGATTGTCTTGTCTCGTCCCTTGTCCCCTGGGTTCTTTCTTCAGAGGCTCCTCTGTTCCTGCAAATAGGCTCGGGTAGATATCAGCACAGACAGAGCCACCATTCCCAACATTTCCCGGTAACTTGTTTTTCCCAAGCCAGTCTGCATTCCCCGAGGCAGTAGAGGGAACTGGCTTTCCCTAACAGTGCCTGGTAGAATCCCAGCTCCCATAGAACATGTGGATCATGGCTAACACCCTGGGCCAGAAGCTGACACCTGTTTTGCCGCCACCTCTGCTCCTGGGCTCATGACGCTTGCTGCTTCTCCCACACCTGCTCACCTAGCACCTGTGGCATGCCCAAGGGCAGGTAAGTGGCCTTCTGTTGCTGTGACCTCCCTCCTAGATGCCGAGTACTGGGAGAGTCCCCTGGGAAGCCCCGCTCACTTCCTCCCACAGCCTCTTACCACACCTCCACACTCAGAGGTAGCAAGCTGTGTCTCTGCATTCAGGTGGGGAGGGAGGGTAGGGAGAGAGGGGCAGAGGGATGCGGAGGGAGTGTGGGGGACGGAGAGATGGGGGGGTGGGAAGGGAGGGAGTCTTTCCTCCCCATGCCGGACCAGAGGAGTTTCTCACAGCAGTGTTGGGAAACCAGCACAGCCTACCCCTACACACACCCCCTGGAGAGAACGAGACCAGGCTCCCAAACCACCACCTGGCCTTCCCCTTCCCCTCATTTCCATGTCACTCCTCCCACCTTCAGATTACCCCATAGCACCGTGGGAGGCTTCTGACAGTCCTCCCTAGACCTCACAGCCTCAGATGAACAGGCAGATTCCACTCTTACCATTTTGCTTGCAGACTCTTTCCACTTCTTATATAGCAGTGAAGGTAGAAATAATAATATCTTTTGCTTACTGAATGGCCACTCTGTGATAGAGCATTAGACATTTTATCTGTGATTCTTACTATGCTCCTTCTGGAGAGTTCCAAATCGTCACCATTTTGCACAGGAGTAATTAAAAAGCCCCGAGATGAAATTCTAACACAGGCTACAACACGGATAAACCTTGAGGATGCTATGCTCCGGGAAATAAACTAGTCACGAAAGGACAATTCCATTTACATGAGGTACCTGGAGTCGTTACATTCACAAACAGAATGGCGGGCACCAGGGCTGGAGAAAGGGGGGCAGGGCGTTGTTGTTTAATGGGAGCAGAGTTTCAGTCTAGAAAGAGAAAACATTCTGTCAATGTATGGTGGTGATTGGTTGCACAATGATGTGAATGTACCTAATGCCACAATGGTACAGGTGAAACAATTTAATGTTTGTTTATTTTTGAGAGGGGGTAGAGAAAGCGGGGCAGGGGCAGAGAGAGGGAGACACAGAATCCAAAACAGGCTCCCAGCTCTGAGCTGTCAGCATGGAGCCTGTTGCGGGACTCAAACTCACGGACCGTGAGATCATGACCTGAGCCGAAGTTGGATGCTTAACTGACTGAGCCACCCAGGTGCCCCCATAAATGGCAAATTTCATGTTCTGTATATTTGGCCACAATTAAAAGAAAAAGATTCAGAGTTCAATGACTTGCTCAGGTCCTTGCTTCAGGTGAGAGGCTGAGTCTGCCCTTGACTCCAGCTTTGCCTGACCCTTGCTAGGCTCCTTCCTGGTAGCCACCTGTCCACCACTCAGACTGTCCCTTGCCTGTCTCCTGTCAGCACTCACCTTCACTCCCTTCTGTACCTCGGGCACAGCACAGACCCTGGCACACTAGTCAAACAAATGAAGAAATAACTACACATACAATTACTATGAACGTAATGGAAAAGCTGCCTGATTTTAGGGTTGGGGCTAGGGAAACTTAGCTGGAAGTGAGCAGAGGACGAAGGGGACTGGCAATCAGAGCTGTGGGGTCCTGGGTGACCCTCAGCTCTCTCTGCCCCCTGCTGGCCAGTGCAGCGCCTGCCCCACATGGTGAGCTGCATCTCAGCCCTCCTGGTACCTCCTGCCCCAGTCTCACCTTGCAAAGATGAGGCCTCCTGGGTGGAGACAGAGCAGGCAAACGTGGCAGTGACTGTCCTCCCCTGTCCCAGGATGAAGTTTAAGTGATAAGTGAGCTGCATGACAGAGGTGGACGGAGCTTCCCGAGCAATGCCCTGCTACGTGGCCCCTTGGGCATTAACCTGCCTCGCCGAATGGGGCTCCGCTCCAACTTCTGGTGGTCCTGCCGGCCCCTCCCGAGCTTCCTGCTCCTTTCTGGAGTGTGTCCCCAAGGCCATACATGCCATACAAGGCCATACAAGGGTCTTTCTCCAGAGACAACATGGCATGGCTGAGCAAGGGCTCCCTCTCCCCCAGCTGTGTGCTCTTAGGAGGGCTTCAGGCCTCAGTCATCCCAGCTGTGAAATGAGCGGATTGGATGAGTAGTCCCTGAACTTCCGTTTTAGTAGAATCACCTTGAGGCTTGTTTCACCTGCAGCTTCTTGGGACCCATTTCAGGACTCTCAGAGGTTTCCGGCTGGGCCCCGGAGGCAGGGGGTGTCTTGATTTCAATAATAGACTAAGGTTTTAAAAAGTGTGCTTGGGGGACGCCTGGGTGGCTAAGTTGGTTAAGTATCTGACTTCAGCTCAGGTCCGGATCTCACAGTTTGTGAATTCGAGCCCCACGTCCGGCTCTGTGCTGACAGTTCCGAGCCTAGAACCTGCTTCGGATTCTGTCTCCCCCTCTCTCTCTGCCCCTACCCCGCTCGTGCTCTCTCTCTCTCAAAAGTAAATAACATTAACAAAATTTTAAAAAACTGTGCTTGCAATTCTCTCTCTCCCTCTTTCTCTTCCCCTCTCCTGCTTGTCCTCTCTCTCTCTCTCCCTCTTTTTCTCTCTCTCTCCCCGTCACAAAATAAATAAACTCTTAAAAATTGTTGTGGTAAAATATTTATAAAATAAAACTTTTCATCCATTCATAAGTGTACAATTAGTGGCATTAAATACATGCACAACGTTGTGTGTCCATCAGCACCATCCATTCCCAAAACTCTTGTGTCTTCCCCAGCAGAAAGTCTGCAGCTCTATTCTACTTCTGCCTCTGTGGATCTGCCGAGTCTAGGTGTACTTCATATAGCTGGAATCATACAATATTTAGCCTTTATTTCACTGAGCACAATGTCTTCAAGCTTCACAGCCTGTGGAAGATTGCCTTCCTTTTTATGACTGAAGGAGAGCCCATGGCATATATGTGCCATATTTTGCTTATCCATTTATCTGAGGACGAACAGATAGTTTTGAGAGAGGAGAAAAAGGGTTAGATGACCTCCCAGAGACCCGGGCAGCTCTAGCACTCTGTAGTCTACAAACTTTTATAGGGGGTGTGTCCACTCCAACAGCATCCAGAAATAACGTGGTGGCGGGGAGGCCGTGGGGATGGTCACAGTCAGGTCCTGCTCTTTCTCTGAGATAATGGTGAAGGGAAGATGGGATGCTGGGACTTGAACTGGGAACTCGCCACTGATGGTACCTTACGGGCGTGGAAGGGAGCTCGGTGGGAGACAGCCAGGACAGCTGGGCGATGTTACAGTTCTCCCCCGTGCACATGCGGCACGTTTGAGTTTCCATAAGCCAGGATCTCAGATCGCAGAACCCAAGGGCCTGAAAGAACTTGTGAAATCGGATTCGTTTATTTATAGAATAAGAAAAAGGAGGCCCAGAGAAGGGATGTGTCCAGGGTCACTCAGCTGGTTGGTGGGAAAACTCAGATTAGAATCTGATCTCTTAGTGTCTTAGTTTTTTTTTGTCTTAGTATCTTAGTGTCCATTTTCATCAAGCCACTGACTCTGTTCTTGGACATTTGGACTATAGTCCTTGGGGGACCTGGAAAAATATAATAATAATAACAATAATAATAATACTAGATTGTTGAATACTGTGGGTTTTTGTGCATTAAGTTCATAGTTAATTCTCATGACTCTACTGTGACGTAAGGACAATTAATGTCTCCTTTTGGTAATGGAGGAAACTGGTGCTCAAGGACCAAGGAACACTGATGGGCCCACAGCTGTTGAGTGTGATCAGGGAAAGGTTCTTGGGGGGAGTGCACCTGAGGTGAGTACGTGGATAAGACTGACTCAGCTATCAAAGTTCAAGGGAGGAGCAAGTGCAAATGGCCAGGGGTAGAAAAGAAAGGAGCCAGTGGAGAGCAGAATGAGATGATTGAGGGGTGAGCAGGGATTGAATCAGGAAGGGCCTTGAAGTCAAGGATAAATGATTGAGGGGTGAGCAGTGATTGAATCAGGAAGGGCCTTGAGGGCCAGAATAAATGATTGAAGGGTGAGCAGTGATTGAATCAGGACCTTGAAGGCAAGGATAAAGGGCTTGTAATTTATTCCAAGGGCTGTAGGGTTTCCAGGCATCTGGTAGTCATTCATTCATGAAGTAAATGTATTTATTTACATCCATATACAATAAATGCATATTTATAAAAATATTAAAATTGTATTTAATTGATTAATACTTATAGTTAATTTCATAATTAATATTTAATCCCTCCATTAATGTCTATTAACAATTATTGGTGTAATATTTATTATTTTATTAATAATTATTTAAACTGATAAATAAAAATGAAAAATAAATGTTTATGTATACTAGTAAATAATGGGTAAATAAACATCCATTATGTGCCAAACACTATTCTAAGCTAGAAATGTAGAACTGGAAAGACTAAATTCCTTGCTGGCAGCCTAGTGAAAAGAAAGATATACAAGCGATCATGAAATAATATAACAATTGCTAAAATAAAGGCAGACAATGAAATCCTTAGGGGGAAGTATTTTAAACTGTACAAAGAGCTTAGGGACACCTATACCAGGGGTTCATTAATGATGTGAGACTGAAGTTTGAATTCCCCAGGGGACTAGGAGGAGCGAGCTTGCCCCGGGCGCTGTGCGAAGGTCTGAGAGCAGATGCAGTGTGTTGGGAGGTCGGCCACTTCGGTGAGCCCAGAACTTAGACCTGGGGCGTGGGGTGGAGTGAGACTGATACGAAACAGGAGACTGAGGGACATGAAGATGAGTTGGTGACCTGGGGCCAGGTCATGAAGAGCCTCGACTGTCCTGCTAAAGAGTCAGGACTTGACCTCATGAGGCTGAGGAGGCACAGGAGGGTTGTGGCAGGAGGGACGTAATCATACCACGGTCATTCGAAAGCCATGGGGAGTGGTGGTGTAGCTCTCAAATTCAGTCTCCTAGCTGAAAAGAGAGAAATGTAGGATGGGGTTCAGCCTGGATTTGGAGGAAGATCAGTGGGTTTTGAGCCAGGACACCAAGGAGGAAGTTGAAATTCTCTAGGTCTGTGTATCTCCATACATGAGGAGGTGAATTGTCTTGGGTTTAGAGTAGCGTCAGTTTCCCAGCCCAGGTATCTCTCTCTCTCTCTCTCTCTCTCTCTCTGCCCGGGCAGCTGCCTCAGAGTTCTGGGGACCCACAGATCACCATGCCAGACCGCTCGTCCAGACAGTTGCTAAGGTTCCTTCTAGCTCTATGTTAGGGTTATAAGGTGAAGCAAGGAGCCTTTGCTCTGTTGTTTCAATCTTATGCCTTCATTCTGCACAAACATGGCCTTGAAACATGGAATCTCTTCTCATTTCACTTGAGTGTGGAAAGTTGCTTATTAACTGCATTGTATGGCAGAAAGATCATGGCTGACTGAGTCAGAAATCCAGGGTTCAAATGCCAGCTTTACCACTTGCTGGCTGAAAACTTGTTTTTGAACATATTTTCTACCAATTTCTACTGTTCCCTGACTGGAGGCCTGGTTATTTAGTCTCCTTGCATCTTCATTTCTTCATCTGGAAGAAGAAGCTAATAACACCACTCATGGGAAGATGTGAAAATCCAATGAAATAATGGTATAAAAGTGCCATAAGAGATGAGTTGTTTTCAAATGTTCCACATTATCATCAGGGGATCTCCAAGTGAAGAATCTGGTTTTGAATTTATTCATCACCCTGCCAGAAATATACAAGGTACAAGGTCTAGCTGTCGAGTATTAGGATTAAAAAAACAAACAAACAAGACTTGAATATCCAGCTAAGTGTCATTAACTTCAAAGAGGTCCCTTGGTTGGGCAACTTGTTATTCTGATAATATTACTGTTACTTAAGACTTCTTTGCAATGTATCTTTTGAAGCTGTCTCCAAAGTTGGTATATCCTTTGTGGGGGTAACACTTTATTCATTGGATTGAATTTTGGTGAAAAAATAATAATTATACACAGAAAGCTATAGATTGTGAATATAGGTGCACAGCAAGCTAGATAAATATGTTTAAAAACGAGGAATATCTTGAATGCTATGAGCTTGTTTTGTGTGACAGATTCCACTGTACTTAAAAAAAATCTTTTTTTGGTGCTTATTTATTTTGTGAGAGAGAGAGAGAGACAGAGTGTGAGCATGAGAGGGAAAGAGAGGGAGACAAAATCTGAAGCAGGCTCTAGGCTCCGAGCTATCAGCACCAGAGGACAATGGGGGGCTTGAACCCACAAACCATGAGATCATGACTTGAGCTGAAGTTGTTCACTTAACCGGCTGAGCCCCCCAGGTGCCTCTCCACTGTACTTTTTAATGTATGATTTTTCTAAAATTCAGCCTCATGGAATACACCAACACATTCAATCATTTGTTTCAAGAAGTGTAGGAAATCAGCAACTGAATATGTTGACTCGAGAAATGGCCTGCTGCACCTTTGGGTCGGTGAGAGAAATGTCCTGGAGATGCCATTCCTAGGACCCCAGACCCCAAAGTCAGAGCAACACAGAGCCTGTGTTTAGAATGAAAATAGAGAGGTCCCCCTGGAGTGATGTATGCCATTATGTAGGTGGGGTTGGCTTTTTGGGAGGAGTTTGGCTTGCAGGGACTTTTTGCTTTGAGTCTTGTGGAAGAATTTCTACTAGAGTCACAAAAATGATACTCAAGAGCTGTAGAAGACAGAGGCTCTTGCTCTCTGTCTCTGAGTCACTGAAGACCTCGGGCTCTTTCTCTACATCACTCTCTTTACAGTCAAGTAATTCCCACTTCCTGGACTGCCAAAGAGACAAATTCAAAGGATTCCATGGCTCTCGGCTGGGTGAGATCATACTATAGACAGTTTTTGCGAGTCTAATAATAAATGACAGTCGTGAGTTTTAATGCAAAGGCCCTCCTCAGAGAGAATCATTTTGGTCATTCTCCTAGAACAGAACTGTGGCCTTTTTTCTTGTATGCTCCCTGAATTAAGATCTAGTCATTATATCCAAACTGGCTATAGCCAGGCCTTGCCCTTAATGTGGGATGTCCACTCTGGCGAGAGGCAGAGTAAAGAATAATGCAGTGGCGAGGGTGGGGACCTCAGTCCGAACTACTGATGGAAGGAAAGAGAAGGAGGAGCGTGAAGGGCACTGTGTCTGAAGATAAAGATGAGAAGTCGCAGAATTTTCCGTCTGACAGACAATGTCTTCTGGGTTCTGTGACTTTTTTTTTTTAATGTTTGTTTGTTTATTTTTCAGAGAGAGAGAGAGACTGAGAGTATGAGCACGGGAGGGGCAGAGAGAGAGAGGGAGGCACAGAATCCCAAGCAGACTCCAGGCTCTGAGCTGTCAGCATAGAGCCGGACTCAGGGCTCAAACCCATGAACTGTGAGATCATGACTTGAACTGAACTCGGACGCTTAACTGACTGAGCCACCCAGGCGCCCCCTGTGAGTTTTAAGAAAGCCTTGAGCCCCCTGAGATTTTACTGGTCTGCCCAACAGAAAACACTTTCCTCATGTTTGGTCACTGGTGTCTAGCTTGGGGGATTAAATGATTGGTTAGTTCTTGCATTAGTCTGGGTTTTTCAGAGAAAGAGAACCAACAGGGTGCCTGTGTGTGTGTGTGTGTGTGTGTGTGTGTGCGCGCGCGCGCGTGCATGCATGTGTGTAGAAAGAGTGTAGAAAGATTTATTTTAAGGAATTAGCTCAAGAGACGGTGGGGGCTGACAAGTGTGAAATTCATAGGGCAGGCAAGCAGGCGGGAGACCCAGGGGAGAGTTCACGTTGTGGTTTGAATCTGAAGGCAGAGAAGAGACAGTGTTCCTCTTCCTCAGGGAGCCTGTCTATTCTCTGAAAACCTTACCTGATTGAATGAGGCCCACCACAGTCTGGAGAGTCATTGGCTTTACTCAAACCCTACTGATTTCAATCTCATCTAAACACCTTCATGGCAACACCTAGACTCATGTTTGACCAAAACATCTGGGTCTCACTATCCAGCCAAGTTGACACATCAAGTTAACCACCACGATCCCCTACAGATGTCTAATTGGGATCTACTCAGAGAATAGCCTAGAATCTGCAGTCGTGGGTAGCGGGCTGGCTTATAAACTGAAAGAAGAAGACATTCTCCAAAGAGTCGCCAGTTGGAACCTGGCCTTCCGTAACTTCCTCATGGCACTTCATTTCAAGAAAGGGCGTCTGCAAAGGCGCCTTGGCATCAGGTTGGATTGGCCAACCTCAGGTGTTCCCCTGGCGGATTTATTAAATGTGAAATTCCTCAAGGGAATGCCAAGTCTCCAGTCAGACAGGGCTTGAGTGTGGCCCTGGGCCGCCTCTCCTCGTTTCGTTCTGTGTGCCGCCCTGTCATCCAGCCAGTGGCTGTTGGACCCCTCCACACCTGCCAGAAGTCTGGAGACCAAGATTTTAGGTCTTGTGTGGAGGGACATGAAGGAAAGACAAAAGCAAGGAGGAGGAGAAACTTCCTCTTTTACAATATTAAGTCTCATCTTCCCTCCTCACATTGGCACACTTCCCAAATCTTGCATTTGAAAAACCACCACAAATCCCACATTCTCTCTCTTGCGAGCCAAGGCCGGGCCTTAGTGACCTTAGAACCCTGCAATCTAAAGAAAGAGGCACACTTCATCGTGTTACTGCAGCAGCCGCTGCCGGTTGGCTCTGGGTCCTTGGAGAACACGTGGATGAACTTCGAGGGTGAGAACGGGGTGCGGAGAGGCCCTGGGGTTCTTTGCGCGGCTCCCCTCTCCACTCTACGCTTGGCCCCCATCCCGAGCTGGCCCATGGATTCACCTCTCTGTTCGCCTATTTGTGTTGAAGTATCCTCGGCTCTGTGTCACGGCAGGTGTGCCCAGTGCCTGGGGGACAGACGGGCTGCAGACTCGGGTGTGGTGGCACCTTGTAGCGGAAGTGACGGGAGGCGAGGAAGCAGGAAAGGCAACCGGCCAAGTACTGCTGCCACCCCCAAACCAGAGGCGGGCCTCCTTCTGAGTTTCCTGGGGGGGCAGCTCAGCCACGTCGGGGAGCAAACAGCGAAGCAGCCGCCTTTCTAGGACAAGGACAAGGAGCTGAGAAAACAAGTGATCGGGCAAGACGCTAGGTCCCAGGTGCAGACACCTGGCTAAGATTGAGAACTGGGTGGACAAACACAGTTCACCCTAAAAGTTCACTCAGGACGGTAGGGGTGCCTGGAGCTCAGGGGCAAGCAAGACCAGGAGTCCGAGCCACAGGCTCAGGACAGGAAGGCCACGGTTGATGGGTGACGCCATCTGCAGGCTTTGGGAGAGCGTGGCCGCACAACGAGGGGTGGGTGGGGTTGGGGGCGGGGATTCGACATCCCTGACCTAGGTCTTCTCAATGACTCAGATGTAGTGTTGATTTGATGTTAGCAGGTGGTTCAGCCAAGTCCTCAGCATAGATCTCAGGTTCAGCCCTTGAAGTCAGAATAGGACCAAGGCGGCCTCGATGATAGGAGAGAGTACTGACTTTCCTGGATGTCACTCCCCCCTCCCAGAAGAATTTGCACTTATGTCTTTACAATAAAGACCTATTTTATAAGTACTTAAAAGGTTTGTCTCCCTCATAATCCCGTTTGCTTCAACCCTGGCATTGCATTTGCAGCCAAATATATACTCGGTGCCACTGCTGTATACACATGTATACTGAATGAATGGACAGATGGATGAAGGGAGGAAGGAAGGACTGACATAGGAAATTCTCAGAGTGAGGCTTCTGAGAGGAGCTAAATTTGCCAATGGACTATTCTGTTCAATCTTCTGTTGACTGTAAATAGTCAACCCAGGTAAGGAAAATCCCTCTGCAGAGTCCTGCCAGCTCAATTGAACACCAAACAAAACTGACAGAATGCCAGCTTTTTCTATCTCAAGTAGGAATCAATGCCATTAGAAATTAAGAGCAAAAGACAAAATCCTGTCTTTAGAGACAAATGATTGAAACCCATGTCGTAAGCCCACCCACGGTTCCAGAGAAAGTTAAATTCAAGTCTTCTGGAGGCTTCTTTGAAAACAGCCATAAGTCATCCTAATTCAAATGCCACCGGTGGTTTATGGACGGACCAGACCCTGATCTGCCTGAGCTCTGCAGGAGAAGCCCTGTGACCTTCCTCTGGCGGAAATGTGACATAACCACCATGACTGTGAGCTGTTGACTTAATTCTGTATAATTACGTGTCTAGAATCACTTACTAGGTCATACTGAAATTTCTGAGGCATTATAGAAGGTTTTGGGAATTCTCAGTGTTGTTTAGTTTCAACCTGACTGAATGATAAATCTAAGCTGCTGATGTCGACTACCTTTTAAGAAAATCAGACAATACTTTCTCAAGTTAAAATGGAACACACAGACAAATTCAGCCAGCTGACTGACAGCTGCAAGGAGACCTTCATTATAGTGGTAACAGTGAAAAGGAGCTGTTTGTGTGACGATAGAATACTTCAGACCTTCTGTTAGAACCTCGCTTTGAGTTACCGTTCTCGGAGAGTTAATGGCACCCACAAGCCCAGCCAGTGTGTACGGCCACAGGAAAAGTCTACATGGGCCAAAGAGCTGGTGTGTGGGTGAGGGCATGGGTGTGGAAGAGGGAAAGATGCGAATGTCCTTCCCTCAGGGGATCCTTGGTGTCCCTGAACACCACAGACGAACCAGCTGAGAGAATATGGCATCCTTCAAAATAACCTACTTTTTTCCAGGAAGTTTAAAGTCTTCTCTCAAAATCTAATAATAGCTTTAAAAGCTTTACTGAAGGGAAGGAAGGGCAGAAGCTGGGAAGGAAAAAAAAGGAAACTCTCACGGTGACCAGTGTTGCTTGTGGGAGTTAGTCTACTCCTCTGCAGAAAAACACCCTGACCTCTGGAAAGAATGAATATAAAACGTCTCCTTTATTTTTTCCTTCTTTATGTCAGGAAATGAAGGAGGAAAAAGAAGAGATCATTAAAAAATCTTGATGCCAAAGGTTCTCAAATATCTCAGAGAATTCTTCAGTAGCTTGACATGCCTGAGAAATGCAAGCAGGTCACCAGGAAGGATTTCAAATCTCCGTCATAACATTTGAGGGGCTACAGAGGGTTACAGTGGAAGGATCAGAATTTAGGGAGACCCCCATATGGGGAGCAAGAGAGGAAAGCAAATCTGCATTCCCATCACCAATCATTGTTTTTACTGGACATGTAAGTATGAATGAACACCAGATAACAATTTTATTCACATATAAAAAAAGGCTATTACAAAACTATTTGTGTAAGAAAATGAAAATTTACAAATTTATAGATTCCAGTATGCAAAATAGTAATGATGAAATCTAAACTGATTCAAGCCGGTGACGTTCAAGCAATGATGGACTGTTTTCCTTTTTCTTTTCTTTTCATTTTTTTTTACTAGCACAGGTAATAGAGCTTAACTAGGTAATAGCAACATAACCACTTTAGAGTAGAAAAATCTATACTGGAAAAATATATTCCATATACACAAAATGAGAAAACCCATGCCTTTACATGGTCATTCCCCAAATCCTTGTCTCATTCTTGTTGGTGGGTTTCTGCAACATTAGAAGTCACACCGATTCTCACTCCCAGCCTTATTACCCGATGAAGATTTCCCAGCATCGGCATCCCAGCGGGTATAGTCCATGTGGGTGCTGCAGGGGTGTTCTGACTGTGGGAAACAGACGACATTTTCCTCTCAAGTGTTTATCCAAATAATAGAAGAATCTAACATTATTGTATGTTTCTGTAGTCTGTGGTGGTAAACTGTCTTCATCCTGATAAATAACCCAGGATATTTTCAAATGCCGTATCACATGAAATTGACTTTCAACCCTAAGCATTTCCCTACTGGTCAAAAGCGATGTTTCAGGGTTTGGGGGCCACAGTCTCATTCCCATTGATCCAGGCTTCTCTCCAGCAACTATTTGTCTTTGGGGTTGAGGAGGGTTTCTACATGTGGAAAATATATTCAGGTCACCAGAAGGAGCACACCCCTAGCCTACTTTGATCATCCCTCTGTCAAAACAAAACTTTTGGATTGCAAACAATGGCACACATATGTGAGTTACAGGGAAGCCACTCAAGGAAACTCTAGCGTGCATTTGCACGGACATCTTGTGGTCAAATCCTAAATATTTTACACGACTTTCCTAAAGGTGACTCTCATAAGAGCTGGTGAGTTATCATACATGAAAAACCACTGGTTAATGCTAAAAAAAAAAAAAAAAAAAAGAGGAAAAGAGGAAAAGCCAATCATTTATGACTGAGTATTAAACAGACACAGAAGACTATGGGCTACCCTGAGACTACTCCAATTTCTTATTTTGGATAAAGGAACTAAGGTCATGAGAATCCACACACATTAGAATGTTGGCCCAGGCACGAGGACAAGGGCTCATTAGATTTCCCTAATATCTTGCAAAGAACAGAAAGCATGGTTTTAATAAATAAGAAGATAACAAGGTCCTGAGAAAGACAGATTTTTTTTTTTAAAGTTCGTTTTCAATATTAAGTACAAGACACTAATTTGTGTGGAGCAATTGTGAAACAAAGAATTTTAGCGCACTCAAACGCAATGATGTTCTATTTCTTTTTTAAGTGCAAGTGTGACAGAGCCAATAGTAATCACTGAAAAGACAAAGGCCAGATCTGATCATGTACGTTCAAGTAGGAAACAAATAAATCCTACTCTAGTAATTCCTCTCCAGGGCATAAAGATTAAGAGCAAATGAGCCATCCCCTGGTTCATGACTGAACTGGGTTCATTTCTGTCTGAGTTGTGGAGATAATTCTGGTGTGTAACTACCAAGCAGGTAAGGGATGGGGCACCGGAATGAAGCACTTAAATCCAGCATCAATGGCTGAGATAGGAGATCACGGTGCAAACGAAATGTACACGGTCAGAGGGAACCCCGTAGTACCTGGTCAGATGACCTAAGGGCAGTTACAAACTGCTCACCTATGTGCCATCTACAAATTGTGCCTTTTCTTTTTGAATATGTAGTTCAGTCTCGTAAGACTACTCACTTGGTGTTACATCTTAGCAGTAGGGGAGCCTAATATGGTGTATTTCTAAAGCCCTTAACGTAAGATACGATGCAAAAGAAACAAACAAAACAAAACCAAAACCAAACTCACAGGTACAGAGAACAGACTGGTGGTTGTCAGAGGCAGGACGTCGGGGGGAGGAGGGTGAGAAGGAAAAGAACGTTACCTTTATAAATACCACTTTTCTATACAGGACAATCTCTGGATCTTTTAAGCCCAGTCACAGGGACAGAAGTAACACATGCTTCCCGATCAACTGATTTTCACAGAAATACGTTCATCAGTGTATATAACTCTCTAGGGTATGTGTGCTAAGTGGTTAAGGCGGGGTGGTGGGTGGCTTTTTCCCCACCCTTTCCCAGCCCGGACCCCTCGCATTACGAGGTCCAGCTGGGTTTCCAGGACCAGTGGCTGAGGTTACAAGTGTTGATTCTAGAAAAGACTTGCTCTCCTCTGATTCCTAGTCAGGCCAGTTAACTTCACCTAACAAACCCCATGATTTAGGCGGGCAGTGTGAAGTCAATTCTCGCCTCCTAAGCTAATCAGATGATGAAAACGTGAGCTTCGTCAAATAGAACTGCTCAGTTTTGAACCATTCTACATAAAAACTAAGGAAACTCTTCTGCCGTTGACTTTTAAGAGGATCATCAGCTATGTGAAATTATTTCTGGAAAGAAAATGTCAATGAAAACTTATACCCTGGGTCTTCAGTCTGGTAAAACCACATTTGCCATGAAAAGACGCACGAATGCACTTCTGTTTCTTGTTATATGCTCATAATCTCGTAGGCTGCAAACTCGACCCATGAGTCTTTGAAGTCATGCTTGTGGCATACAAGCTTCTTGTTTAGGAAAGATGCAGAGTATTGTGAGTGCCTGGAGTCTTTTCTTGTTATTCCTTGACATTTCAGCTTACAGCTGGTCTGGCTCAGAAGCAACTGGTTGAAAGGCTTAAAATGCCATCAGTTTGGTTCAGATTTATTTTCTTTCCCCCCAGAAGCCACGCGAAGTCCAGACTGTGCTCAGCCCATATAAGCCCAAGTGGAGGAGTTAAGTGCCTGCTGGGTTCCATCCATATTCTTCTACTGCAGAAAGAAGAAAGTACTTTAAGCTTCCTAAAACAGCAACAAGGAAAGCTTGTAAAACAACCTCACGAATGAAAGCTGCTCAGCTGTAATCGTTCAAAATTATTGTACATGACTTTTAACTAGCAGTACACATGAATTTAATAACATATAGACAAGCAGCTCATTAATGGTGTTTGAATACCTGGGCACCCACGTATTCTGAGAATAAAGTAAAGATTTTATAACCACTCACAGTCCCTCAGTATTTGCAGAAAACACTGCAGAGACAAAAGCGTGATGCATAGCAAGCAACATGTATTAACACATGATTCTTTTGCTAATTTCCGACCCCATTCAAACATTTGAAGGGTATTTCTGTGTTGCATTCTTGTAAAGCATTTGTAGGTAAAGATGTTAGGATCCTTTAGTCCCTTCTTTAAAAGAACACAGATGATTAATGAATAGTGACATTCTTATTCTTTGCATTTGAAACTTCTGCTAAACCACTGGAGAAAGTTTAGAGATAGTTTGGAAGGATTTCTCTTCTAATGATCTTCCTGAAAGGCTTCCACTCTCCCGTGGGCAGATGTCCTCAGCAAAGTGGCACCTTTGATCTGTCCCTTATCACAGAAGGGTAGCGACCTGATTTCTGGAGGAATTGGCCAACTGCGCATTACTCCAAGTGAATAAAACCTTTCATTCACTTATTTATCACTAATTTGGCATTGGTGACATATCAGGTAAGTTTACAGGAAAATATTTTTTCCCCTAGGTTGAAAGAGAGTAACTAGATATAGAAACTTCTGAAAGAACTCTAAGTAATATGAGATAGTTTCATCAAATATATCACTTAATATGACAGTAATAACCACATTAGCACTACTGTGGGAGACAAATGTTACTCGTTTTGCCAATATGGAAAAAAAAACAGTTTAAAAGACTGGGCAACCAGAACCCAGGTCATATCTTTTTTTTTTTTACCATTCCTTCTATTATTTTATGTTGACATTTTCAATGATGGCTAAAAACATCACCAAAAAAAAGCTCTTCCTATAGGTAAATAGCCTGGTCTCATTTTCTCAGGTATCCTAGCAACTGACGTCCCAAATATCTTAGTCTGTTCCTTTCTGGGGAGGTGTGTATAGGGAAAATTTGATTAGAATTGAGTCATTCAGACTCAAGTCATTCAGACTCTCACACCTATTTACTTTATCCTGCACCATAACTATCATCATCAGATTCTGGGTGGTCTTAAACCACCCACAAGAAAACTACTGTGTAAAAAATACAGTTTTTGGAAACAAATGCATCATGCATTAGCAATGGGAGCCTCACACCAAGTAAAGACAGAAGTGCCACTGTGCATTTTGCGGTATAGACATGTATCCAATTGCCACATCGCACGTCTTAACTTACACAGTGTTAAGTGTCAATTGCATCTCAATAAAGCTGAATAAAAGGGGAGAACTGAGGTTAAAAACCTGAAAATATGAGTGAATGCCTGGATAGGAATTTCCAATTCCATTGAAAAGACATAGAAATAAATCACTAGTAATGTCCGCAGCTGCCCTTATGCGTTTTTCAAACAGGAATGCTGTGCTTTGCTGAATTACGAAGGAGCCCGATGCCAAGCTGACTAAACACAATCTCAAGGAACCGGAAGTCTTTTGGGTCATAATCCCAAGCTGCTGAAGAAAAATTCTTTATGCGAAGTAAGTATGTTCCCTACCTCGGAGAATCAGCCTGTTACGAGGAAATCAGAATTGCCTTCTGGAATCTAATGGATTGAACAAAAACAGAACTAGTTGAGCTAAATACTTGTCGACCCTTGAAGCAAAGAAGAGGGTTAATCTCCCAAAGGTGTGCAGTTGTGTCTCTGGTTGCTTTTTGTTTGTTTGTTTTTGTTTTGTTTTTTATTAATGTTTATTTTTGAGAGAGACAGAAAGACAGGACACGAGTGGGGGAGGGATAGAAAGAGGGAGACACAGAAACCAAAACAGGCTCCAGGCTCTGAGCTGTCAGCACAGAGCCCGATGTTGGTCTTGAACCCACAAACTGTGAGATCATGACCTGAGCCAAAGCCGGATGCTCAATCGACTGAGCCACCTAGGCGCCCCTCTGGTTATTTTTTGAAGATTAAGGTTCACTCACTAAGTGTCACACATTCAGTAAGTACAACCAAAGTGCTTTCCAGAACCTGGAAAAGACTATCTCCTAAAATGGGCTCAAAATATTACTGCTGTTTTTAGTTATAGGGAGAAAACTGAAATGATTCACATTTTAACAATTCCTTTCTTGAATTCAGAATGTCTCATTTATATTTACCAAATTATCCAAAAAAAGATAACACATCTTGGAAAGCTAATAGAAACCTTTCATCACTAAATTACATCATGCAACTTGAATGTAACATTTTCTCACTCATCTTATATGTAATTATAACTTTCTTTTCATAATAATTTGGGTTGAAAATATCTTTAGGTAGATCACGATTACCTTGACAACTGTCTTTGAAAAGAAGTTAATGCCATTACATACACCAATCGTCTACACTAAACTATTTTACACTCACATAGCTGTAATAATAATGCTTACCAGCTCCCCCTACCTCACCAACAATATAATCAGAAAAAGGGAGAGAATGCCTTGGTTCTGATATGACTCGGTATGAAGATGCTTCAGTCCTCAGCCTTGGAATTTACATCACAACATTGGGCACGAGTTACACAATTAAGCTGAGCGGTAATCCTGTTTGCTGACAATACTCTGAAAAACCCTAGACAGTCACTGGGAGCACTGGTCTAGCTATTCCGTCTTGCCCCTGACAACAGATATGTGGGAAAAGGTAGCAGACCTTTGTGAAGGTAACACAAGCCAAGTTTAGGATCAAAACCAATTGACTTGATACAAAAGAAACTTCAACATCTTGTAATTTTAATGTTAAGAATCCCAAGGCTTTTATTCTAGGGTACTTGGCAAGGGCATCCGACTGGGAAGTTGGGGTTGGTTGCTGAAGGGGCAGGGTCCCTTTCTCCTGGCGGTTCTATGCTTCCATCATCTGCTCCCAGGACCTGCTCCCTCCTGCTGGTAGCTGGGTGTGCCCAGCCCCAAAGGCTTGTGAGCCAAGGTCCACCCCTTAAGTGTTTTCTTATGATTATCACAGAAGTCATAAAAATGATGGGATGGCTCCAAAGAACAAGGTCAGGAAACACTTTCTCCGCTCCAAAGGTAGGTATTTTACATTTTAAATGCCTAATTTGTTTGCTTTTCTTCCCTCATCTCTTCTGTATGTCCTTTATTTGGAGAAAAACCACATTATTTTTCTCCAAAGCCAACAAGTGTTTTCTGCATAGAATTCCCTGCAAACTCTCTATAGAATCTGTCGGTAGTTCAGGAAAAAAAGTATTGCAGATTTAGATCAACATATAGCCTACATGCTGCTCTTAAAAGGAGCACATCTCTATTCACAGTTGGGACTTTGGACTGCGTCTAACATAACTGGACAAGGACACATCACCTCGTGGAAAACAGAGGCACCTCTCGAGATCACAGGCATGTGCCAGAGTGTTTTCCCACAGGCAGTGACAGCAAGACTGTGTGTGCAGGCGGGGCCGTGTGGGGCCTGGGGGCCTCACTGGGGCTGTCATTCTGCCCTTTTATATCGAAGGCTGGCATAGTTTTTCCAAAAGACTGTATTCCAACAGTATATGTGCTTATGTTAGGGAAATGCTTGTGGACATCAAGTCACAATCCAGAAAGGTGACATCCTTGCCGAAGGGGAAGGAAGAGGTGGTTCCCAGGGGTCCCTGATGCTCCTCTATCTCCGGCCTTGCAGCATGCCCGAAAGCCCCGTCTCCCTGCAGTCACCATCTGCCCGCCAACCTGATTTTAAACGTTTTTTTCCAGAAGGTTCTTAGGCAGTATCTGAACCCAGATCACAACCGACAATCAATTTCCAACCAACGTGATCAGTCAAAGCGGAGCCATCTCGAAAACAACAGTAAAAGAGGGAGAAGGAAAGGAGAAGCTTGAGAGATCTAAATTCCCATTAAGTTGACAGTGAATGAGGTGCATTTAAGTATTGGCTGTAAAATATCACAGGGAAAATAAAGGTGAGGAATTGTTTACAAGATGTTCCCGAGACTCACTCATCTCTCTCAACCAGGAATGGAGCTAGAGGGTGCTGTGCTAAGTAGTTGGATTTGCGAAGAGTAAGAGAACACAGCGGCTCATTATGACCTTATAGAGTAATTGTTGGTTCAAAAAAGACTCTTGAAATTCAATTTAAAATGTATTCTCCAAACAGACAAGAACAAGAAGTTATGAAAGATGGAGAAACCTTCTCATCAGGTCCCCCCCACATACCTCGGCGAGAAGAATTTCATCCCTCGGGTCTGGCACGAGTCAGTGCTACGGCCTCACTGAGACCAGCCACTGCCTTACCTGGAGGGACGTCTGAGGGCTCAGGCCAATGATGTCATCACCCTCCTGACGCAACTGGCTTGTGGCAGTCGGTGTGTCCTGAGTGGGCACTGGTTCCGTCAGGGAGAGGTTAGGTCTCGAGAAATTAGTAGCTTCTGTCAAGTTTTCAGAACAAGCTTGAATTGGAACACCTCCACCAACCAAATCCTGACCACTGTTTGAATCCAAGGAGGATGAGCTTTGGTCTTCTGGATCGAGGGGATGAATGTCTTCGCCGGTGAGTTCAGGATAAGAGTCACAAAAAGAGATGTCGTCACCACAGATGGGGTTTTGCATCAGAGGCCAGGCATCTGAAAACTCGCCACAGATGGCCCTTGAAAGGGACCCGAAGAACGTGGGCATGGTCTCCCCCACTCCACCTGCGTGTCTGAACACACATTCAAAAGATCTGTAACTCGTCTACAGAGTGGAAAGACACCACTACAGAGTGATACTCCATCTCCGCTTTTAAGTTTTCTAGATGGAGCAGCAACTGATTACGTCCGAATTCCAAGGCTTTCTTTGTTATAAACTTGCTTCAGTGTACTTACTTTACAACTGAAGTTTTACACCTACTTCTAGTCAAGATAGTTATCTCGATGTCTAAAATACGGTTTCCTGGTAACTGAGTTTCTTGATGGCTATTCTAAAATCCTATGAGTAAATGACATGTTAAAAATTACTTCTGGATGACAGTGTGTCACAGATCATGGATATGGTAAACAAAATTAATGGAGCATAAAGTATAAAGAATGCTGCACTGGGTATCAGTAACCTTGAGAGACTTACTTATCTCTTGCCAAAGATTTGTCCCTCTCTGATGTCCAGAAGGTCAATAATAATCTTTTAAAAATGATCTCTCATAGTTTCACATGAAAATTGGCAAGTTAGTAGAATGCATATTTGCACAAGGGACAATAAATTCACATGGATCAAAAATACCAAGGGGTGCCTGGGTGGCTCAGTCGGTTAAGCATCTGACTTCGGCTCAGGTCATGATCTCGAGGTTCGTGGGTTTGAGCCCCGCATTGGGTTCTGTGCTGACAGCTCAGAGCCTGGAGCCTGTTTAGGATTCTGAGTCTCTCTCTCTCTCTGCCCCTCCCTTGTTCGCACTCTGTCTGTATCTCAAAAATAAACATTAAAAAAAATTGTAAAGAAATGCCAAGTTACCTCTCCTGAAGAGTGGTCTTGGAATGCCCTCTACAACCAAGAGTCACCCGGTCGCTGCTGCAGGCCTCATCACAGCACAGGGACGGAATCAGGTGGACCGGCCCTACGAAAGCCAGCAGAGGTGTGAAGCACAAGGCTTTCTCCTGGGAACTTTCTCTTTAGTACCAGTTCAACGTTGCTGTGGAAAATTTAGCCATTCCCTTCTGCCCCCACCCCTTGGAAAGGGGAAAGGAAATATGAGGTTTAATTCTCTCTCTCTTTTATTCTCTTACAAAAATGATGAAGCACTTCCATGAAGTACCTAGAGTAGAGTAGTCAAATCCCTAGAGACCAGAAATAGACTGGGGGGTGCCTGGGGGCGGGGGTGGGGAGTGTTGTGGTTAATGGGGACAGAGTTTCAGTTTGGGAAGGGGAAGGGGTTCTGGTGGTGGTGGTGGTGGCAGCACCACAGTGGGAATGTCCTTAATGCCATTGAACTGAATGAACACTTAAACCATGTTAAAATGATGCATTTTATGTTACATATATTTTACCACAATAAAAATCATAATGAAAGGTAATAACCCAGCTGGTGAGAGGGAAGGTGGAATGAGACTTGTGTGACGGTAGAAAGAATAGCACGTTTCTGTTGAGTGGCCTAGTAGTACAGGATAGGAAGAGGTATGTTCAAACCCTCTAACTCACCCATACACACACACACACAAACCACACACCACATACTCATCCACACCATACACACACTGCACACATCCGCACACACACACATCCACACAATTATTTTTTTACTGCTAGGAATGTAACATAAGGAATAACTAGATGTGTGCACACAGCTTCACAAACCATTTCATCAGAAGCAGCATATATTTTTAGTTATAGAGATAATATGAGTTTATTGAAGAAAAATTCTTTTTTCTTCATTTTAGAGAGCGTGAGTAGGGGAGATCACTGGGGGGGGGGAGAGAATCTTTTTTTTTTTTAATGCTTATTTATTTTTAAGAGACAGAGAGACACAGCACAAGTGGGGAGGGGCAGAGAGAGGGGGAGACACAGAATCTAAAGCAAGCTCCAGGCTCTGATCTGTCAGCACAGAGCCCGACGCAGGGCTCGAACCCATGAACCATGAGAAAATGACCTGAACCGAAGTTGGACACTTAACCGACTGAGCCACCCAGGAGCCCCGAGAGAGAGAGAATCTTAAGCAGGCTCCATGCTCAGCACTGAGCCTGACATGGGACTAGATCCCACAACCATGAGATCATGATCTGAGCCAAAATTGAACTGGATGCTCAACCGACTGAGTCACCCAGGTGCCCCAAAGAAAAAAATTCTTAAGAAGAGTGGGATTAGATAAGAAATTTACAAATAGATATTACCCAATCCTATAAACTGGACATGAACACTGTCAACATTTGGTGAACAGCTTTCTAGACTTCTCTCTCTATATTTACATACAAATATAATTCTGATTTTTATAGGACCATAAATAGACTAAAGCATACAAAAATAAAGACATGCCTATCGGTGGCAAGAAAGATGTGAAGAAAGTATATATTTACATATACATCCACAAATTTTTGTGTGTATCCAAAGTTTTCATGAGAAATGATCTCTTTTATAAAAAGGAAAAAATGTTGTGAAATTAGTATTTTCTTTTTTAAAATGAATGGTAAATATTGACGTGCAATTGTAAACCAGCGTGAAGCAGGATGGTACCTGCACATCTTTGCCTAAATGTCTCTCGATAAAGGCCCCACCTTGTGCTATGTGTGTATATGCTACTGTGTGCGCGGGGCACTCGCCCAGATCCACTGCCAGTCAAGTCAGCAAGCCTGTGTCATGCTCACCATGGGACATTCCAAAACTATTTCAAAGTAAAAGGTACTGCCATTCCTTTAAGACACAGCTGTTTTTAGCGCTCGAGCAGTGAAAGTACAAGACAAGCCTGGAACTTACTGTGTGCCAGAAATTAAGAAAGTGCTAAGAGAATCATCAGGACATGTCAAAATGACACATAAGCCACCCTGAAGGGACTTCCATTGACTTAACCTAGGAAGCTGTGAGCGCCAACATGATAATAGCAAAGGAGCATAAGCCGTGGAATAGGGTCCGTCAGTCCATGCTAATTCATGTAAATAAATAAACGGGGAAGAAGTTCTTTCTTACCACAGGAAACCAACTAATAAATGGGGTGAGAATGAAGGAATTACAAAACTAGCATCATGGTAATGACTGATGCAGGTTAGAACCATGAGAGGATGCTAAAATCCTGGTAAAAGTTTGGAGAGTACCCTTTTACACTATTGGTGGGAATGTAAACTGGTGCAGCTTCTCTGGAAAACAGTGTGGAGGTTCCTCAAAAAATTAACAATAGAACTCCCGTATGACACAGCAATAGCACTGCTAGGAATTTACCCAAGGGATACAGGAGTGCTAATTCGAAGGGGCATATGTACCCCAATGTTCATAGCAGCACTTTCAACAATAGCCAAATCATGGAAAGAGCCTAAATGTCCATCAACTGACGAATGGATCAAGAAGATGTGGTTTATCTATACAATGGAATACTACACGGCAATGAGAAAGAATGAAATCTGGCCATTTGTAGCAACGTGGATGGCACTTGAGGGTGTTATGCTAAGTGAAGTAAGTCAGGCAGAGAAGGACAGATACCATATGTTTTCACTCATATGTGGAACAGAAGAAACTTAACAGAGGACCATAGGGGAGGGGAAGGGGAAAAAATAGTTAAGGAGAGGGAGAGAGGCAAACCATGAGAGACTCTTAAATACTCAGAACAAACTAAGGGTTGATGGGGGGTGGGGGAGAGGGGAAAGTGGGTGATGGGCAAGAGGAGGGCACTTGTTGGGATAAGCACTGGGTGTTGTATGGAAACCAACTTGACAATAAACTATATTAAAAAAAATAAAATGTAATCCTTACATTAAAAAAAAACCAGGATATTTATGTAGTCTACAAGAGTCTACCACAACATATCTGTTAATTACACAGATAACAACAATAATTTTACAGCAGAGAAACCTGGCAGATGCCACCTTAACAAAGGGACCCAAATGAACCTGACCGGGAATGGGGCAGCTGCATATGCTGTGCCTCCTGATATGGGGCACTGAGAAGGACACAGCATCGGCACTGTGGTACTTCTGAATTCAGTCATCTGGAAACAAGAGACAAATGCGAACTGAGGGTCCTTCCACAGAATTACTGCCCTGTGCTCGTCAAAAAGAATGATGTCATGAGGCACAAAGATTAAGGACCTAGGCCAGATGAAAATCAGGAAAATGAGAGGTTTGATAACTAAATGCAACAAGGTTATCTGGGATTTTCTTTTACTGTAAAGGCCATCTTTGGGACAATTACGAAAATCTGAATATGCTCTGCAGATAATACCATAGATTTGACTCAATGCTGATCTCCTGACTTTAATAAGTGTGCTGTTCTGTAAGAGAATGTTCTTGTTCTTAGAAAATAATCACCATAGTATAAAGGAGTAAAGGAATAGCATATCTGCAACTGATTTTTAAGTGGAGATGAAAAAAATGTATATAAATATATATTTCTACTGTACTTAGAAAAATGATAAAACAGATTTGGAAATGAGATAGAACGTTAATATTTGGGGAATGTGGGTAAAGAGGGTGTGACAATTCTTTCTTCTATTCTTTCAGCATTTTTGTAAGTCTTAAATTATGTCAGCGTAAAAAGTTGAAAGAAAAAAGGCACTGCCATGAGCAGGAAACCATGTAGGTGGTAAGCTGTACCAAACCTGGGCATCAGAGGGGTGGACTCCTTCCAGTGTCGGCGTTCTGTTAAGAGGACGCGCACCAAGGCCATCTGCCTATTTAATTTTTCTTTCCCAACTGAAGTTCAAAGGAGGTAGAGTGTGCACAGAGCTGCATGTTATTACATTTAAAATTTCAGTTCATCTGTCAAGAAGTGATTGCTGTGCCCTCTAACTCTACCGGTGGTGTGCCAGTACAGTATCTGGGGAACCCAGTGCTGAAGGTGTTTGGAGGATCACCCGGTGAATGTCAGGAGCTGTCTAGAAGCCTATTATCTATGTAGGCAAAGGCAAAAATAGATCCATATACACCACGGAAAGTCCTATTTGTATTCCCACCCGTCTCTACAACGGAAGGCAGTAAGGAACGGAAGCCAATAAGTCTGTTGAAAACTTCTTACCCCACGTATGGAACGTTAGGTCAGAAGACTGAACCTGTAACTTCTTGGTAAGAAAGTCTGGATGTCTCCAAGAGTGTCAGCCAGTCTAAGTGGGCAACACTCAGCTTAAAGAGTGGCTCTAAGGGACAAAATGGGGCTGTTGGCGTTGCTTCATGGGTGAGAGATGAGAACGAGAAGGTAAGATGAGGCAGGAGGGGGCAGATGTCTAGGAAGGGTGCTGTTGTCTGACTTTGGACAGGAGGTTAGGTTTTCCGGGGGTGGGGAGATGGGGTGGGGACATGTAAGTGTGGAAGCCTCGTGTTGATACATATGAATAAGAGGTGGAGAAAGTTAGTATTCCCTTTGCCTTCTGGTTCTTCTTTAAGAAATCCTACAAGACATTAATAGACACATCAAAGTTCAGTTTCAATGCACCAGACAAGACAGGATACCCACTCCTACTCTATAAAAGGATGATATTAGGGGCGCCTGGGTGGCTCAGTCAGTTAAACGTCCAACTTTGGCTCAGGTCATGATATCGCGGGTTTGTGAGTTCGAGCCCTGCATCAGGCTTGCTGCTGACAACTCAGCCTGCATAGAGTCCTCTGTCCCCCTCTCTCTGCCCCTCCCCTACTTGGGCTCTCTCAAAAATAAACATTAAAAAAAAAATGATTAACAAAAGGATGATATTATTGTAAGTCAGTTGACCCAAAACAATAAAGGCAAACTTGTTTTAAAAAGTTGCTGAATAATTTTAGAATTTTAATGAGATTGCTTCTTTTCTTTTTAATACATAAAAGTCTCAAAACACTAAAACCATCAGGAGACAGAGAATAACTTAACAAGATTAGCTTTAATTAGAAAACAAAGCAGAGCTACTCAGCTGTGGGACCAACAGGGACAATTCTTTGCAACGTCGGTGTCCCAGGGGTTCCCCTAATGGCCCCTTACCCGGCTGCACTTACCGCAGGTCTGGGCCGAGTCCCGGTGACACGGACAACATGCTCTGGGAGCAGATCCGTTGAGCTGAGGTCTGTCAAAACATGACAGTTCAGAACCGTTGTACTGAATGTCCTGTGCTCTCAGAGACCCTACAGGGGGTGAGAATTCTGTCAGTGAAGACCATTTCCTCTATAAAGGAGCCCATGAACACCACATGCTGACACGTACCATTCTAGCCCGTGTCTTTCTGAAGAAAAAGGTGGCTATCATTGCCATGTAAAAACACTTCTCCTTACACGGAGACACAAATAGGAAGTAATCTGTTAAAGCTAAAAACATAGAGGACGTCTGTGGCCAGAACGTAGAACGATTTTCATTTTTGCCTAGAGGCTGGGACATGGCTGCCTTTTCAACATCCTTATAAAGCGGTGCCCCTGGAGGACCAGATGGCTGTGAGCTCCGTTTCTGTGTGTGCTCTGTCCCTTTAACAGCTCGTGGCCGTAGTCTTAGTCAAGGCCCCATGAAAGCCCGAGTGACGATGATGATAAGCACACTTCACCCAGATGCTAAGAAAGAGAAAGAGCTCAAAACTCACAGCTGGGTTTCTTCTCCATGAACTGCCTCTTACAGTAGATGACACAGAGGATGAGCAGGGCCAGCAGGACAGTGGCCAGGGCGCTGCAGATCACGGCCGCCAGGGCTGTGTCCCTCGGGCTGGAGGCCGTGGATGGGATCTTCACGAGGTTGACCTTACTGGTACCTGGGAACCACAGTAATGGAATCAGCCAGCTTTCAACGGCCCAGGAGACTCTGACGCTTATACTCAACGTGGCAGTTGCCTTTAATAATGGCCTCCATGCAATGTAGGTAAGATCCCAGAACACGGGGAGGTATCTGAAGATGGCTCGCGCCTCCCAGAAGACTTCTTTAATACTACACCCTTCCACCCTGTACCCTTCCCACAGCGCTGTGGACACACAACCTTCAACGCATCGTGTTGTCGGATGTGCCTCTAGGCCCGCTGGACCAGAGCTGTCTGCCAGCTGGAATTCTTCATCTCTGTCTCCCAGTAGTTGACACAGAATTTGGCACATAGTAGGTATGTCATATTTGCTATTTAATTGGAATTAGATGACCTAGATTTTCGAACACATTGAATTAAGGTATGCTTTTTGGGGGGCAACTTTAGGGAAAAACAAGGAGCTAGATCGCTCACAACCTAATAATAACCCCGATTTCTGACACAGTAAATATTTTTTAATGCCTGGCTGTTAAATTACTGAACAACATCTAAATTTTGGAGAAAAAAAATTTACTATTATTATACTAGCACTGTATGGACAGCACTCTAATGTGGTAAGAAAGTGTCAAGAAAGAGATTTTATTTTTATTTTATTTTAAATGTTTGTTTATTTTGAGAGAGAGAGTGTGTGTGTGTCTGAGGAGGGGAGGGGCAGAGACAGAGAGGGAGAGAGAGAATCCCTTGGCGGGAGAGGCTTGGCGCTGTCAGTGCAGAGCCCGACACGGGGCTCGATCTCACAAACTGCAAGATCGTGACCTGAGCCAAAATCAAGACTTGATGCTTAACTGACTGAGCCACCCAGGCACCCCGAGATTCTATTTTAGAGGGTGGTATTGCATCATGGTTAAGGGTTGAGATTCTAGAATCTCGCTGCCTGGGTTAACCTCTGGATGTGGAACCTTGAGCCAATTACTGAATCTCCTGGAGTCTTCATGCATGCCTCCATTCTATGGAGATATTAATAGTAACCATCTCACCTGGCTATTGAGAGAATGACATGCATTATCAGGGAAAGCATGTAGAAAAGGCCCTGTACTCACTGCTCTAGAATCATTAGCTATCGAGTGCTATTAATATTAATGATGATAATAATTAGCACTAACATTTTTAGGGTACTGGGATGAATAAACTCATTTAGCCCAGAAATCTCCATGCCGTGTTGCCACTTCATAACTTATTAATGAATCTGACAAGAGTTTGAGAGAGCTTGAAGCCTACACAGGGGGGTAGTATGCTTTCTCCTCCTCTGGGCACCGGACCCCTGAAGTGAGGTGGGCCCTCATTTGGTTTTCTTCACATGCTCTCAGCCCCCTGGAGCTCACCTGAGGCTGAGGGTTACTCCAGACCACTGCTGCCTGAGGGAAACGTAACATGTGCCCCTCATGTAATTTTAAGTTGTCTAGATGCCCTGTTAAAAAAAAGAAAAACAAAGGTGCCTGGGGGGGCTCAGTCCATTAAGCGTCCGAGTCTTGATTTCGGCTCAGGCCATGATCTCACAGTTGGTGAGGTCGAGCCCCACAGTGATCGAGCGTATTGTCAGCACAGAGCCTCCTTGGGATTCTCCCTCTCCCTCTCTCTCTGCTCCTCCCTGTGCTCTCTCTCTTTTCTCTCTCAAAATAAATAAATAAACCAAAAAACAAATAGATTAATAAAATAGATTGATTTTACCTAACCCAATATATCTTAAAGTATATATATTCATGTACTCAACATAAAAAGTATTAATGACATATTTTACATTCTCTATTTTGTACAGCACTGTCAAAGCCCGGTGTGTCTTCACATTGGCATCACCATCTCCTTTTGCACTAAGCACGTTTCAGGTGTTCGTTAGCCACATATAGCTACTGGCTATTGCATGGACATCATGGCTCTAGACATTAAATGTTGGTGTCCATATTTGTGCAGCATGGCACCTAGATGCAAGCAACTCATCAGCTGGTAACTTTCCTTCTTTCTTTTTTAGTGTTTACGTTTGAGAAAGTGAGTGAGAGAGAGAGAGAGAGAGAGAGAGAGCGCATGAGCAGGGGAGGAGCGAGGGGCGGGGTGGACACAAGATTCGAAGCAGGCTCTGCCCTGACAGCAGCAAGCCCAACTCGGGGCTCAAGCTCACGAACCATGAGATCATGACCTGAGCCAAAGTTGGACGCTCAACAAAGTGAGCCACCCAGGCGCCCCTGCTGGTACCTTTCACTGCATCCCTGGCTACACATCTGCTTTCCCCCATCAGATTGTTTTCCACTGTATTACGCTTGAGGGTA
Source organism: Cryptoprocta ferox (assembly GCA_028646485.1). NCBI lineage: Eukaryota > Metazoa > Chordata > Mammalia > Carnivora > Eupleridae > Cryptoprocta > Cryptoprocta ferox. Next base: position 72,926,625 of record CM053574.1, read on the forward strand.
GAAATGGAGAGAAACTTCTGGGTTCGTAATATTAAATCATGAAAACACCATAGCAGGGGTGATCATTGGGGAACACTGAATCTTGGTATTTCTAGGCTCCATGAGTCTGGGGCCATGCCGATAAAAGTTTCTTATTGCCAAGTGGAAGGCACCTAAGCTACATGCCTTGGGCTTGGATGATTAGGAATCATAATCCAATCATACACTTTAAAGGATATTTGTTCATGCACATGTTTAATATTCATACAAATATTTACCACTTATAGATAGCTATACAGACATCCTATAATAACCAAATAGCACATACAGCAAATTAAACAAATGACATCCCTGACCTAATAGAGATGAAATCGGATCTGAAACAGCCTCTATTGGTGGACAAGTGCACAAGAGGATGTCCGAACAGGGGCAAAGCTGGGACAAACACCACACTGACAAATCAATAACCCAATAGGAATTCAGAGCCTACACAAGGGAAAGGGTAGGCTACCCTGCAGGGGAAGGGACCTGGGGGATTTGGACCAAAGGCTGACGTTGTGGAAAACTGCCACCTTGCTTATGTTTATGAGAAAGGGGCTGGAATTCAGGGCGGGATCAGGTCCCTTCACTTAAACTCTCCATCAAATGATGCAGCTCCCTCCACACCACGCGGGGCTTTAGCAATAGCTGTTGTCAGACTGAAATACAGTGTATGACTGGAGCTGAACATCTCAAAGTTCCTAACTTTGTTGTAACCATCGAGTTAAGCTCATCGATTCACACAGTATTGGATATTCAGGAGAACCCTCCTGAGAATAGGGTCTCCTGGCTCCAGTAGCATCACTACCAGAACCTGTAAGTTCTTGGTGAACCTCCTTTAACATGGATGACTCACCTGATTTGCCTTCATATGAGAGCAACTGTTTCTGACTTATAAACACGCTAGAATGCTCCCACTGGGGATTTTATTTTGAATTTGGCGGTTTGTGATTCAGGATCTATTTTCCCCAAGCTAATCATGGAAGTCCTATTAATAATACACATCTTTCCACAACAGGGTATTAATATTGTAATTTCAGTGATACCGAGTTACCATAATAACATTGCTTTTTTTTTTAAAGTGCACTCAGGGGGCGCCTGGGGGGCTCAGTCAGTTAAGCATCCCACTTCAGCTCAGGTCATAAGCTCGCAGTTTGTGGGTTCAAGCCCCGCGTTGGGCTCTGTGCTGGCAGCTCAGAGCCTGGAACTGCCTCGGATTCGGTGTCTCCCTCTCTCTCTCTGCCACTCCCCCACTCATGCTCTGTCTCTCTCGCTGTCTCGAAAATAAATAAACATTAAAAAAAATTAAAGTGCAGTCAGTAAGCCCCTTTTCTACACACTGCCCTGGCAGCAGCAACTGAAGATGAACAAGAAAAATACAGGAGTTTTAACTCTCGGTGTTTGACACCAACATAAGAAAAGGTATCTTGTTAACTCAAACACCCCCTCAGAGAGGGTCTCCAGGGGGAGTGGGGCTCTGGAAACCCCATTCTGGATGTTTGTTTATATGTACAAGTTGATGACAACAGGCACAGAAGACAATCTATTTTATAGGAAATGGCTCATCAGTTTTAGTTCAATCATCACATAGAGCAATGGAGACATAAATGTGTACGCTGTGGGAGACTGGGCTGCATATCATTTGATTTAAGAACAACTCCAGCTGGGGCACCTGGGTGGTTCAGTTGGTTAAGCGTCCAGCTTTGGCTCAGGTCATGATCTTGCAGTTTGTGAGTTCGAGCCCCGCATCGGGCTCTGTGCTGACAGCTCAGAGCCTGGAGCGTGTTTCAGATTCTATGTGTGTGTCTCTCTCTCTGCCCCTCCCCTGCTCGCTCTCTGTCTCTCTTTCTCTCAAAAATAAACAAACATTTTAAAAAATTAAAAACAAACAAACAAACACAGGGACTCCTGGGTGGTTCAGTCAGTTAAGTGTCTGATTCTTGATTTCAGTTCACGTCATGATCGCACAGTTGGTGAGTTTGAGCCCCCTGTCGGGCTCTGCACTTGGGATTCTCTTTCTCCTTCCATCTCTGCCCTTCCCCCACTTGCATTCTCTCTCCCTCTCTCAAAATAAATAAACTTAAAAAAAAAAGAATAACCCCAGAATAAATAAACAAACTTAAAAAAAAAAAAGAATAACCCCAGAAACTCATTTACATAAGTTTCTGGTAAAAGCCTGTTTCCTTATAATTCTTTTTGATTTGAGTAGTAAAAGAAAAAAAAACGAGGGGGAAAGAGAGGGAGGAGCCTGGTACCAGTTATATAAAGTGGTTTCTCTTAGATTAGTCCTGGTTAATTGAGATATTGCTGAGAAATTCTCAGAAAAGGATTTATCTGCTACAAACTAAAAAGTATCATTTTGCTGACCTGTGACTGTCGAAATGATATTGAGATTAAAAAGTCTTTCCACCCACGCGCCTTGACTACATTCCGGTCCATAGCTGACCAAGCGTGCTGAATGCCTGAGAGGAATGCCACCTGTACCTTATTAGGATTCTGACAGTAGTTCCGAAGACTTGGGAACAGGAATGTCCACAGTGTTTGGAAAGTTTTAACTTTTCTGGAATACAAAGGCATCTCTTACCCTAATTAAGTTATTAAATTCCACTATAATCTTAGCACTACCCTCTGGCGATTTACTTCAGAGGGAGAACTGTTTTCTTAGCCGGAATTGTATTACTAGAGAAGTGCAATTTTGCACCTACATTTCCTTAGGCCTGCAGCTCGGCTGTCAGGTACTGAACTGAGTATCTACCATGAATAAGACATCCGACAAAGCATTAAATAAGTTGAAAGAGAATCTAAATAGAAGAAGAGAAAACGGAGGTCGCCAATAAAGTCTAGCAAGTGTTTCTATGAAAGTCCACTTTTATCCTTTGGGAATGTGATCAAGATGCAAAATATCTGAACTGCAGAGGTGCTCTGCTCACATCTTACCCCCTACACAGCTTCAGAATGGAGCTGGAGAGATGCATTTGTTGGAGGGATCTGTGTGAGCGGACTCTGAGCACGGACGTGTCTTAGAAGCTGCAAATTAGGAACTCAGGTGCAGGCCACAGACTTGCCTGAAACGTGCTTCCGCACACCTGTGGCTGCTTTCCGAGCCCTGGACACTAATGCACCCCCAGTGAGTTCACTCGCTTCACGACTAGCAGAGTCGGGAAAGTGCACTGACAGCCTGTATTTGCTAGGTGGGAAAACCAAGATGTTGGGTACTTCACCCAAGGTTATACAGCAAAGCGGAGACGGGGCCCGGGCCTTGGGATCCTTTGCGGTGGGCCACACTGGTCTGCGAATGCGGGCAGCTTCTGAGGGAATAACACATTGTGCCAGGGAAAGATGAAGCAAAACGTGGCTCATGTCTATGTGAAGGACACGCTCCTTTCTGCGGGTTCAAACCAGCCACGAAAACGTCGGGACTCTCTAAACAGCAGACAGTCCAGTGGTGCGTGAAGCCAGACCCGCACTGAGACTATTTCAGGGCCCCTTGGCCTCAGTGTGGATCTGGGTGTTGGCATCGCTGGGGGGGGGGGGGGGCGGGA
>CM053574.1:72930284-72942093 GCA_028646485.1 Cryptoprocta ferox
GGTTTCTTCCTACAGAAATGACCATGGCCTTGACATTACAGGGTAAGATTAAGTGAGATGCTGGATTTCACTACTCTGAATTTCTGTTTCCAGTCTGACTTTTCTGAACTCTAGATTCATCTATCCAACAGCTTACTGAACATCTCTGCTTGATGGAGATGCGTCTCAAACTCAAAAAGGAGTCCAGAACATGACCTCTGACAACCTCTGACAACCCCAACCCCCTCATTTCTTTCCACACCCCTCCCTCCCCACAGGCCTTTCCTGCCCATCATTGCCTGTCTGCAAGGCTCGTCCTGGGCTGCACCCATCACTCTTTCAGCTGCCCCTCTGCAAACACCACCTGCTTAGCGAGGCTTCCCCACCAAACCCTTGAAAACTGCAGTGTTTCCTCTCTCAGTGTTTCCTACCCACGTCTCTGCTCGCTTTGCCTTCCCAGCGGTTACTGCCATCTGACACTTTATGCATTTAATTTGTTTGATTCATTGTCATTCTCCCCTCTGGTGGGGGTAACAGAACGCATCCTGCACCCCCAAACACACACACCGGGCTTGTGTTTAAGTTGGGCCCAGCAAGAGGCCACATTGTCCAGCCTCCTTTGCAGCCTGGCATGATGATATATCTAAATTAGAGCCACCAGGGAACGGGGGTGATGACCAGAAGCGATGCGCATAGTATCTATCATCTCCGATGGATGGACGAACTGCTTGCCCCAGACAAGCTGGGCCAGAAGCTGGCTACGGCCGGGTCTGGCCCAGTCCCGATCCTTGGGATGAAGAAGATACCCCAAGGCTGGCAAAGCGCTGGGGGCAGGCAGCTGGGCTCTGAATGACCACCTGCGGTGGCCCCTGGGCCACCACGCTGAACTACTGAAGAAGTGGGAGGAGGAACAGCTATCTTACCCTGGCAACAATATTTTGGGGTCTCCTTGTTACAGAAATGTAGCCCTCGACAATGTCACCTCTCACTAAAATATAGGCTCCATAAGGGAAGGGATTTCCATCAGTTTTGTCCACTGCCAAATTGGTGTCACCTCCAAGTGTTCCTGGCACATGGCTGGTGCCTAATAACTATTTGATAAATGATAGGATGAATGAACGTTTATGAAAGAAACTGGAAAAGTCTAAGTACCCAAGAGTTTATTTAACAGGGAACTCTCCAGTTAATACGGTGAGATTATGCCGACAATGCGTCTGCCTCATATGCTCCCACCCCTGGCCGTGCAGCTGGCGACGGCGCAGGTGCAGACAGCTGGCGGCACTGGGTGTGACGGTACTGTGACCACAGGTGAGGGTTGCCCGGAGTTAGCAATACATAAATCTTGAAGATTACTGAATATACCCACAGAAAGAAGATGAAACAAAACCTCACCTTCTCTGGCCAGTTTTAATCAGCGCTCCATGCACCCATCACGAAGGGATGTTATTTTAGTTATTATATGCCAATGTACTCTTAAGTCAATGATATAGCTAGAGTGATGACTAATTTATAGTGAATTACCGAAGAAGCTAGAAAAGAAGAGGCCCTTCGGAAGGCCAACCGCATCTTCCAGAGAAAGCTGCTTTGGTGTCCATTTTCGAAACAGACTACTAGCTGGATTAGATAAGGGAACGGTTAGGCACTCCTATAATCTTACCAAATAAAACATACTAATCTTACACTTTTACAAGCCCCTCCCCTTAAAACTACACAGAAGCATGGAGAAAATGACACACGCATCTAGAGAACTGTTAATGACAGGAACCCATGATTATTTTTTAGAGACAGTTACCCAGATTATCATCAACACTACCGTTGGTGTCCGCATGCCAAATGCCTACAGCGGGCCAGCCCCTTACTTACCCACATTTGAAATGTCATAATAATTCTTTACAGTGAGCATTTGTCGATGAAGAAAGCTATACAGACATACCTATATATATGTACACACACACACACACACACACACACACACACATGTTTTTCACTTCAAACAAATATTGGGTGTTGGATCTAGATTTGAGCCTGGTTTATCTGACACTCAAATTTATGCACGCACTCTCTCTCTCTCTCTCTCCCCCCTCCTTTTTTTTTTTTTTGTAAATTATACTATGCTTTCCCCAACCATTTACAGCAAAAAATATATTACAGTGTGAAAGATTCTTGGCTCAAATTTTGTACAGACCAGTAAAAATTCTAGTTAATTGGCTAACATATACAATATAACTTGATCTAATCTAAAACACAAATCTAGCTTCACAAATTCAAACTGTCTTGGGGAGCCTGGGTGGCTCAGTTGGTTAAGCATCCGACTTTGGCTCAGGTCATGATCTCGCGGCTCATGAATTCGAGCCCCATGTCGGGCTCTGTGCTGACAGCTCAGAGCCAGGAGCCCGCTTTGGATTCTGTACTCCCTCTCTCTGACTCTTTCCCACTTGTGCTCTGTCTCTGTCTCTCTTTCTCAACAATAAACATTAAAAAAAATTCACCCTGTCTTATCCCCAAGATTAAAGACGCTATTATTGCATTTTACTGCAGGGAAAAATAACTTATGACCTTTTTAAACTTTATTTTTAAGGTCTTTGTGATATAATTAGATGAGTAGCAAATAGATATAATAGGGAAGAACAAGTTGTCAACAAATTATGCTTTCTGAGTTCCATTTTTAAGATTTCACTAATACTTTGTCTTTTCATCACAGAGTTTAGCACATGCAAACAACACATCAGGTGTTCTGCTCTAGGACGTGCCACTCTAGTTTCAAGGGAACTACAATTCAATTCATTGCTTTCTGTGTTCTTCTATCACCACCAATAAAAATCCCATACAACATAAAGGTTTCATAAAATTAAAATCCAATGAATCAATTTCTAGCAATGCTCTTTAATAAAAAAGAAATATTAACAAAAAGCTCTTCGCAATGTTAACTGAGGCAAGGATACAGTTTTGGAGTGTTAGCTTTATATTGTTAATCTAAACTGGCTAAACAAAATTATCTATGTTAACACCCAACATATGAATTCCATATATACCACAGGGGTCTGCCACTAAATGAAAGTGGATTTTTTAAATCCACTTTATACCAAGCTTTCTTTTCTTTTATTTTTTTTAGTTTTTTGAGAGAGAGACAGACAGAGACAAAGAGACAGAGCAAAAGCAGGGGAGGGTCAGAGAGAGAGGGAGACACAGAATCTGAAACAGGCTCCAGGCTCTGAGCTGTTAGCAAAGAGCCTGACACAGGGCTCGAATTCATGAACCACAAGATCATGACCTGAGCTGAAGTCAGGCACTCAACCCACTGAACCACCCAGGCGCCCTTACCAAGCATTCTGATACCAGGTAAATGTAAAAGAGTGAGACTTTGTCACCTTTTATTTTTTTTCATTTTAGACATGGGTTTTAGAACTATGTGGTTTGTTTTTCAGTAACTGATAGAAATATTATTCCAAAATGAGCTTTTTCTATGTGTTTCTATGTATATATATTTAAATGAGACTGATTTTTTTTATTGTGGTAAAATATACATTTACCACTAGTGACACTGAATATATGCACAACATTGTGCAACCATTACCACTAATTCCAGAACATTTTCAATACCTCAGAAGGAAACCCCATGCCTTGAGCAGTCACTCTCCATTCTCCTTCCTCTTCACTTCCTGGCAACCACTAATCTGCTCTCTGTCTCAATGAATTTGCCTATTCTGGGTATTTCATATACATGGACTCATGCGGTATTATGTGGCCTTTTGTGTCTGGCTTCTCTCACTTAGCATAATGTCTTCAAGTTTCATTTTCTAATATTATAAGAACTCCATTCCTTTTACGGTTGAATAACATTCCACGGTATGGACATCTGCTTTTGTTTATCCCTTCATCAGATAATGGGCATTTGGGTTGTCTCCACCTTTGGGCCATTGTGAATAATGCTCCTATGAAGATTCACATACAAGCTTTTCCCATAGATTTTTAAACTTTTCACAAAGATACATTGTTTAAATGCTATCAAAAGACACATTATTATTACATGAAAGCATTAAGTCAATTAATAATCCAGGAAATAAAAGTATCTCCCAAGCAAGAACTAAGGGGAGTGGAGGAAGATGATGTTGGAGAAGCTGGTCAGAGTCAGTTCATGTGGGGATTTATATATTGTAGTGAAGAGTTTGGATTCTATTCTAAGAATAATAGGATATAGTCAACAACAGCAGAATTATTCTGCTTCTACATTCTTCTCAAGTGCATATGGAATATTATCCCAGATAGACCACACGTGAGGTCACAAAACCAGTTTCAATAAATTTTAAAAGTTGAAATCATGCAAAGTCCCTTTTCTAATCACAATGGAATGAAATTAGAAATCACTAACAGAAAGAAAACTGGACAATTCACAAATATGAAGAAATTAAACAATATACACTTAAATAACCAGTAGATTGAGGAAGAATTTGCAAAGGAAATTAGAAAAATCCTTTGAGATGAACAAAAACAAAACCACAACATAACAAAACCTATAGGATACTGCAAAAGCGATGCTTAGAGGACAATTTATAGCAGTAAATGTCCACACTGAAAAAGATCTAAAGTCAATAACCTAACTTTCAGCTTTTAAGACATTAAAAAAAGAAGAGTAATTAAATCAAAAGCTAGCAGATGGAAGGAAATAATAAGGATTAGAGCAGAGATAATGAAACAGAGAAGAGAAAAACAATAGAATCAGTAAGACCAAGAGTTGATTCTTTGATAAGATCAACAAAATGGACAAAACCTCAGATTGACTAAAAAAAGGGAGATTTAAATGATCAAAATCAGACCTGAAAGGGAGGACATTGCTACTGACTTTACAGAAATAAAACGGACTATAAGACAATACTGTGAACAACTGTACACCAACACAATAAGTAAACCAGATGAAATGGACGATTCTTAGAAACATACAAACCAACAAAACCAAAACAGAAGAAACAGAAAATCAGAAGAGACCTATTAGAAGTAAGAAGATGGAATCAGCAATCAAAAACCTCCTGAAAAAGAAAAGCCCAAGGACCGGATGGCTCCACTGGAGATTTCTACCAGGTATGTATGTATGTATGTATGTATGTATTTATAATTTTTTTTGAGGGAGAGAAACTGCATCCACAAGTGGGGAAAGGGTACAGTGAAAGGGAGAGAGAGAATCCTAAGTAAGCTTCCCGCTCAGTGCAGAGCCCAATGTGGGGCTTGATCTCACAACCTTGAGATTATGAGCTGGCTGGAAATCAAGAGTTGGATGCTTAATCAACCAAGCCAGCCAGGTGCCCCTCTACCAAGTATTTAAAGAAGAATTCACATCAGACCTTCACAACCATTCAGAAAGAAAGAAAGAAAGAAAGAAAGAAAGAAAGAAAGAAAGAAAAAAGAAAAAGAGAGAACACTTCCAAACTTTCTACGAGTTCAGCATTACCCTGATAGCAAGGCTAGATAAGCAAAGAAAGTAAACTACAGACCAAGGTCCTTTATAAAGACAGACACAAAAACCCTCCACAAAATAATGGCAAGTCAAATTCAGCAGCATGGTAAAGTATCACACACCATGACCAGGTGGGATTTACCCCAGAAAGGCAGTGATGACTAAGCACATAAAAATCAATCAGTGAAATACTTAATAATGAAATGAAACGGGGTGGGGGGGGGAACACCAATTATGCTGAAAAAGCACTCGACAAAATCCAACACCCTTTCATGATAAAAACACCGAATAATGGGGTGTCTGGGTGGCTCAGCCAGTTGAGGGTCTGATTCTTGACTTCAGTTCAGTCCATGATCTCATGGTTTGTGAGATCGAGCTCCATGTCTCGCTCTGTGCGGACAGTGTGGAGCCTGCTTGGGATTCTCTCTCTCCTTCTCTCTCTCTCTGCCCCTCCCCTTGTGCATGTGTACACTCTCTAAAAAATAAATTAGCAAACATTTAAAAAAACTTTTAAAAAATACTGAATAAATTAGGAAGACAAAGGAACTTCCTCAACATGATAAAGGTCATATGTGAAAAACCCATCGCTAACATCATATTCACTGATGTTCAAAGACAGAATGCTTTTCCCCTAACATCAGGAAGAAGACAAGAATGCCTGCTTTAACCACTTCTATTCAACATGGTCCTTGGTCTAGCCAACATGGCTAGAAGTCCTTGCCAGAGTAGTTAGGCAAAGAAAAGAAAGAAATAAAAGGCATCCAAATTGGAAAGGAAGAAGCCAAATTTTCTCTGTTCACATATGACTTGATCTACACCCCTAAAGATTCCACAAAACAATGACAGAACACATAATAAACAAATTCAGTCAAGTTTGAGAGACAAATCAACGCACAAAAATCAGGTGTATTTCTATACAGTAGCAATGAACAATCCAAAAAAGAAAATTAAGAAAATAATTCGATTTGTAATATCATCAAAGAGATTAAAACACTCAAGAATAAATTTCACTAAGGAGGTGTAAATTTGTACACAAGAAATCGCAAATTGCTGTTGAAATAAATTAGAGAAGAGCAAAATAAATGGAGAGATATCCCATGTTCATATATTGGAATCCTTAGTGTTGTTAAAATGACAATACTACCTACCCACAGTGACCCGCACAAGGCACCTAGCTGGCTCAGCCAGTAAAGCATGTGACTCTGATATCGAGGCCGTTAGTTCAAGTCCCACATTGGGCACGGAGCTTACTTTATTTTATCATTATTATTTTTTTAATGTTTTACTTTATTTTTGAGAGAGTGAGAGACAGAGTGCAAGCGGGGGAGGGGCAGAGAGCGAGGGAGACACAGAATCCAAAGCAGGCTCCAGGCTCTGAGCTGTCAGCACAGAGCCCGACATGGGGCTCGAACTCACAAACCCCAAGATCATGACCTAAGCCCAAGTTGGATGCTCAATAGCCTAAGCCACCCCAGGTGCCCCAGGCACAGAGCTTACACTAAAAAAAAAAAAAAAAAGAAAAGAGAAGTACAGATTTAAATTTAAAAACCCACTAAAAAAGAACAGAGTGATATGCACAATTCAATGCAATTTCTATCAAAATCCCAGTGGCTTTTTTTTTTTTTGCAGGAATGAAAAAAAATCCTAAAATTCATATAGAACTTCAAGGAACCCTAAATAGCCAAAACAAACTTGAAAAGAAATTGGAGGATTCACACTTCCCAAATTCCAAACTTACTATAAATGCTGTAGTATTCTGGGGCACCTGAGTGACTCAGTTGGTTATGCGTCCGACTTTGGCTCAAGTCATGATCTCACAGTTCGTGGGTTCGAGCCCCGCCTCAGGCTCTGTGCTGACAGCTAGCTCAGAGCCTGGAGCCTGTCTTCGGATTCTGTGTCTCCCTCTCTCCCTGACCCTCCCCTGCTCACGCTGTCTCTCTCTATCAAAAATAAATAAAACATTAAAAAAATGTTTTTAAATGCTGTAGTATTCAGAAAAGTATAGTACTGATATAAGGATAGACATACTTACCAATGGGATATGATTAAGAGTCCAGAAATAAGCCTATATACATCTTTGGTCAACTGATTTTTGTCAAGGGTACCAAGACCATTCAATGGGGGAAAGAACAGTCTCTGCAACAAATGGTGCTGGAAAAACTGGATATCCACATGCAGAATAATGAAGTTCTTATGTATCTCATATCATATTAAAAGATTAAAAAAATGAATCCAAGACCTAACTCTGAAAGTTGAAAGCTATACATTCTTAGAAGAAAACATACAAGAGAATGTCCATGACCTTGGATTTGGCAATGGTTCCTTAAATATACATCAAAAGCACAGGCAATAAAAGAAAAAATAGATAGGCTGGGCTTTATCAAACTCAAAAACTTTTGTGCTCAAAGTTTTTGGAGCACAAAACTCAAAGGACACCATCAAGAACCCTGAATGACAAGCCACAAAATGTGAGAAAACATTTGCAAACCACGTATCTGGGAAGTGTTTAGTGTTCAGAACATATAGAGAACTTCTACAACCCAACAACAAAAAGGCAAGCAATCCAAAATGGGCAAAGTACTTAAACAGACATTTCTCCAGAGAAGGTATACGGATGGCCAATAGGCACAAGAAAAAATACTTAACATCATTAATCATTAGGGAAATGCAAATAAAAACCACAATGAGATACCACCTCATACCTACCAGGATGACGATGAAGATGATGACGATGATGATACAGAAAATAAGTGTTGGTAAAGGTGTGTACATTGCTGGTGGGAACATAAGTGATATAACCACTGGAGGATACAATGTGGCAGCTTCTCCAAAAATTAAAGGTAGAAATACCGTACAACCAGCACTTTTACTCCTAGGTATATACTCAAAAGGATAGAAAACAGGGATTCAAATAGATCCTTCTATGCTACTGTTCACAGTAATAATATTCACAATGGCCACAAGGTGGAAACAACTCAGTCATCTATCAACTGATGATTGGATAACACAAATGTGGTGTATACATAAAGTGGAATGTTATCCAGCTTTAAAAAGGAGTGAAAATTTGATACATGCTATGACAGAAACAAATCTTGAAAACATTATGCTAAGTAAAAGAAACCATACACAAAAGGGCAAATATTGATATAATTCCTCTTGTATGATATATGCAGAATAAGCAAGGTGGTAGAGTCAGAGCGCAGATTTGATATCACAAGGAAGTGGAGACAGGAGAACAGGAAGGTACTGCTTGATCGGCAGAGTTTCTGTCTGAAGTGTTATAAAAGCAGACAGTGGGGAGGGTTGCACAACATTGTGGATGTAGGTAATGCCACTGAACTGTACATTTCCAAATGGCACGTTCTATCACCATAAAAAAAAAATAACAGGAAGTGACAGGAGGGTTTCAGAGGTGGAAGGTGACAAGCTCTGACTTACACTTTAGAGAGATGACCACCTACAGAAGGAGAGAGGACATCCTGTGGAAGGGACCACAAGTGGTCCAGGTAACAATGATGATGGCTTGGGAGATGTGGTCGACTGGCTATATTTGAGAAATGCTTGTAAGAGCAGCTGGATATACTGAATGTGAGTTAGATGCCAGGCAAGATGAAATTAAGAACAATGCATAGGTTTCTATAAACCACTGGGCAAATTATGATGATGTTTACTAATTTTGGGGGAGAGTGAAAACTTGGGGGATGTTGGGGGGGTTGGCAGGAAGGTAAGGACTAAAAATTCTGTTTTGAAACGTTAAGTTTGAGATACCTATTATCTACCCATGTGGAGCTGTTGAGTTGGCAGATGGCTACACAAACAAGGCAGAAGAGAAAGAGGAACTAGAGATACAAATATGAAAATCCTGAGTGCACGGATAATACCCAAAGCCAAAGGGTTGTTAAAGTCCCCTCTGTGTATAATGTTAAAGATAAGGACCTAGCATACAACCTAGGTACACTGTGAATTTTGAATCTGATGAAAAAGGAGGAGCTAGCTTCTGAGATCAGAAGAAAACAAGCAGGAACGGTGTTAAGGAAGCCTGGAAAAGAATGTGTTTCAAGAAGGAAGTAGTAAACTAAAGTTTAATGAGATGAATTCTTTTGATTCTTAAATAACTAGGCTACATTACAATATTTTATTTTAGGGATTAATTATAGAAAGCAAATTTTAACATTCCAGCAGGAAGTTAAGTAGGTTCGTGATTTAAAAAAAATTAGTGACCTTGTTCACTATAGCTACTTACAAATTTACTGTTGAATAAATTTTTGAATTAAGATGAAACCAAAATGTGACTTAAAAATATGATGTCACAAAGTAAAATGACAGAAGCAAAGCATAGTGGAAGTTTATAATTAGTAATCATGACTTAAGCAAGATCCCACTGCTTATGCAAGATTATTTACTTTAAAAAAAGTATCATTTTTCCAATGAATGCTAGAAAGATCAGACTAGGATTTGCATCTTTTTCCTAAGGAGTCATTCTGACTTCACTTTTGAAGCATCACCCAAATATATATATTTTTAGTTTGACATCTCTGTTTACCAGCATCTGAGACTAGTAAACATTGGCCAGAGTGTCTTCTAACTCCTGTATCTAGGACACACAGTTGTGGGTGTGTAGAACCAAAGGTTCATCTTGGCAGGCCAGTTTTCAAACATGTTCCGAGAGCCGAGTTTCCAAGTTAGTGCTCTAAATGTTTCTATGGACTTTCCTTTTTGAACTGAGAGCACAGCAAAAATAGTGCAGCTTTGCAGCCCATCTCCTTTTTTGAGCCACATTGTAACTAGTGTCTGTTGATAAATCCAGAACTTTGGAGCTTCACTCTTTGTTAAGTTCCCTTCTAGCCAACACACTAATGACCAGTTCTTTGGTGATTTAAATGCAAGTGAATCAAGGCAGAATACCAAAGTGGCCCCAGCTTGCTTTCTTTTAATACTCATGCAGATGACTCACAAGTACAGCTCTATTATAAACCGAGCCCACCCCTAGGAAGTTAACTTTTATAACTTTATTCCCCAACAGACTAAGTTTTATCTAAGGGCCACTGAGCCTTAAAGAAAGGGGAATGTGAAAGGATATCCTTGGAATGCCAAAAATCCATCCATATGAAACCTTGTCTATTGTAATAGCACCAATGGGCTCTGTGACTGTGGCATTATGGGATGGAGGTATTCCGGCATTCAGAGCTCTGTGGAGCAGGTGATCCTGAGAGCTCCCACTGAGGCTCTTTGAACCCTCTCTCCATCTGGCAGCTCTGACTTCATCAATTTCTTTTTCCTCTGGGCTGCCTGCCCATCACAGTTTTATTGCCATTGTCAGCCTGTTACCATGTTTGCAGGGAGAAAATCATGAAGAAAATGCGAAATGCCCTTCTTGGGGGAGGGGAGGGAGGCGGAAATACATTGCATCTATTCTTTTTTAAAAAAATTTTTAATGTTTATTTTTGAGAGAGAGAGAGAGAGAGAGAGACAGAGCATGAGTGGGGGAGGGGCAGAGAAACAGGGAAACACAGAATCCGAAGCAGGCTCCAGGCACTGCGCTGTCAGCACAGAGCCTGACATGGGACTTGGACTCACAAACTGCAAGATCATGACCTGAGCTGAAGTTGGACGCTCAACCAACTGAGCTACCCAGGTGTCCCACAATTGCTTCCATTCTTAATTTTAAAGCACTAAGAAGCGTACTTCACCTTTATGTTTATTTTCATATCCTTATATGAAGGCATTTAAACAGTAATTTCCCTGAGATTTGTAATGAACATTACTCCTTGCTATAAGACACTTAAAAATATATGGCTATGGTCAATATTCTGAAATGATTCTAGTTTTTCCATGATCACCTTCTGAATTACAGAAGGAGAGGTGCAAATACTGCAATTAAAGCACTAGTTATGAACACTGAAGCCTTTTATTGCGTTCTGGAAAGCTTTTGCCAAAACATTGTGCTCAGTTTCTTAGAACCGAAATGTAATTGGGAAAGTATAACGTGCTTTAAATAACAGGTCTATCAGTTATCAGTTCTTATTTGCAATTTTATCTCTGCTCTTAGGAAATCTTCACTGAAGTCGGTAGTTTTAAATCTTCTCTCAGAGAATAATAAAGGGCAATTGGTTGTTAACAATTTGGTACTGACAGAACACTATTATGAATCAAAGGGCTAAAGATAAGGGTGCAGCATCAATAGCTAATATCATCCTCAATGGAGAAAAACTGAGAGCTTTCCCCCTGAGATCAGGAACACGACAGGGATGTCCACTCTCACCACTGTTGTTTAACATAGTGCTGGAGGTCCTAGCATCAGCAATCAGACAACAAAAGGAAATAAAAGGCATCAGAATTGGGAAAGAAGAAGTCAAACTTTCACTTTTCGCAGATGACATG
>CM053574.1:72942593-72958243 GCA_028646485.1 Cryptoprocta ferox
CTGCAATCCAAAGTCAGATGCTTAACAGATAGAGCCACCCAGATGCCCCTGAAGAAGTTTTGATTTCTACAACTTGAATGAGGCTGGAGCTAAGACAAATACTTGAAATAGCTACCTAATCAGCATTTACAGCACTCTTCTCCCATAACAAGGCCAACACGTTTACACTGCCCAGCTGTTTTTCCAACATCCCTGGAAAAGGCGGATTTTGCTCTAACACATTTTCACTCTCTTTGCAGATATCTGTCGTTCACTGCAGGAAGCAAATGAGCTTCACAAAGGATTAATCATTTTCTAAGGAAATTCATCTAAAATCATTATGATGGTTTTCTGCTTATTCTTAAAAAGATTTCAACAAGTAAAATTTGATCATCTCCCCACCTCTTTTTCCGGGACCCAGGAAGAAGGAGGAGAGCTATGACCATATGAGTACCAGGAGGGAGATGACCAGGACCCTCAGGGGGCTGGCACTGGGATGCCTAGGTCTGTTTGCGCTGTGCTAAATGGTACAAAATCTCAGCTGGTTTGGAGCTCCTGTGGGTGCTTTGCGCCTGTTTGGGACTCCTCCCCGCTGGACCGCAAGCTTCTGCTTCTTGCCTTCCCCATCTCTGCCTCTGCTGGATCCTTCCCTCCCCCGTGGCTGCTTCACTGGCATAGCGATGCTGAGGACAAAAAATGGATGGATTCCTCGGCAGGGCTGAAAAGGTGGGCTTTTGTGCTGGGATTCAGCAGGGAGACTGCCTGATTTCTGTTTCTTTGGTTTCCACATAAGCAACCTTTAGCCACTACTGTTTTAGACCGTTTTCCAATAAAATAATGAAATTGTGTAATGGCGACAAAAGGAAAGGCAGATCTTAGGGAAGAGCGTGCATGAGGAGAAGAGCAATAGTCTCTTAACCCAACAGGTAAGTGAGTGAATAGCAGAGATAATCTCCCCTCTGTAAGCCATCTGCCACAAGACAGTGGTTTGGTCTCACTGTCCTCCTGTCCCCTACTCTGAAAGTTCTGTTTCACAGGAAAGAGCTAAGCTTGGAGGACTTCTCTCCAGGAAGGTCCCCTTTCTCTGCTGCGTTAACCACCTGTGCAGGGCGCACAGTGGTGCTTGCTCCTCTGTTTCTGCAACAATCCCCAAAGCCAGTCTCCATCCACGTGACTCGTGGCAGGAACGCGCTGGCTGGCCTGAGGACTACAGACGACTTCCTCAGTCAGAGGAACCCTTCCTTAGCACATGGTGGCCTAGTTCACCCATCGTGTAGAGGACCCCGGGAGTGCCCTGGAAAGTCAGGCCACCAAGTATCAGCGAACTCATCAGAAGAGCTCTGCTACGGAAACAATAAATATCCACAGAGAGAATGAAAATCACATCATGGTTCCAAAGCAAATGCAAAATACTCCCGGATTTATGTGCCTGCCCCTTACACAGCCATTTCCTCTGATCAGATTCAGTAAGGGTTCAAATAGCCCAGGAGGGAGGGTACTGGGTTCCGTGAGAATACCAGGAACCAGGTTTTTAATTGCAGCAGTTTATTGGCCGAGAACGTTCAGAGAAAAGCTGAAGTCTGCTTGTAATTCACCAAAGGCAATGCATCTTCCTCTGCCCTCTCCTCTGCTGCTAGAGAAAACCTGAAGCTGTGTCGTATTGGTACTGATTTCAAAACACTTGCAGTTTACTTCCTTTTAAATATGTTATTGTTTTCTTTAAAAGACGTTTTTCCCAGGCACCCTTACTTTAGAATGAC
Organism: Cryptoprocta ferox; assembly: GCA_028646485.1. NCBI lineage: Eukaryota > Metazoa > Chordata > Mammalia > Carnivora > Eupleridae > Cryptoprocta > Cryptoprocta ferox. Next base: position 72,944,333 of record CM053574.1, read on the forward strand.
TTCGCAATAGTTGCACATCGAACACGAATACCTTCCGACACATAAGCTTGTGGGCACCTATCCATGGGGAAAGACTCCTTCCTGCACAGAGATGTGAATAGCAACAATGTGTAACAGAGCAGCCTTAAAATCCAACTGTAGCCCAAATACCTAAATGGTCCTTTACCAATAATGTCACTAAAATAATGCTAAGATAGTACATGAAAAAAATTGTAGCGCAAGCAGAAAAAACCTACAAAGTAGTACGTACACTGTAATTACATCTAATTTTCAAAAATCAGTCAGTGGTAATAATCGAAAAAGGATGAGAGAAAACCACCAAGATGCTGGGTTTTGTTTTGTATGCTCTCATGCGGGAAATCCTCTGCTTATGGTATTCTCCCTTCTTTTTTTCTACTAAACATTCAGAGTTATCTTTAATGGGCAAACATTTCTTTTAAGAGTTTATTTTGATGTTACTTTTGTCTGTTATTTGGAAGGTGTCTTAAGTTTCTTTTGAAAAATGATCATTTTCTAAGGCTGTCATTTATTACGTATTGGTACAGAGTCCGGCTGTGTTTTGAGACTGGTGAGCCATGGAAAACTCCTAAATAGCTGCAGGCCAGCATAGCTCCTGCTTTTTTCTCTCCCTCCCTCCCCCCTCCACCCCACAGCGACTTATCTGGTCACTTATCTCTTTAGAATCATGTGGCTTGTTTTACAAAGCCCCCAAGAACAAAGCAAACATCTAGGTTAAACACACTTAAATAAAGCTGCCCTGCATGAAAAAACCACTTTGAATTTTTTCAAAACCATGTGTTCCAACCACAGTATTTGTTCCAAATTAAGTAAACATTGCTAAAAGAAATCATACAAAATCTGCATTTCTTATCAGACCCAGGCAGGATGCAGTTCTTCTAAAATTTGTGTGTTTTTTCTGATTTCTCTTTAATGCTCTAAATGGGTGCATATTTTTAGGAAGTGAAGATAAAAGCCATGAGGAACAAAGCCTGAAGCAGGGACTTTTATGTAAATGGTGCCTTTGATTGATCTGCAATTTATACTGATGTCACTAATCAGCCCTGTGCTCTGTGCCCAACCGGTAATGCTATTAATGCTATTGGTGAGCTGACAAAGAGGTGAAGAGTGGACTAATCAACTGCCTTCACACATCCATCATTGTTTTAAGGGGAGGGAAGCTGAAATGAGCTCCTGCTGTGGGGCAGGCGGCTTGAGGCCTTGGGCAGTGGGGACAGAGAGGAAAGAGACCAGCCTAAGTAGGGTGGCTTCAACCTGGTCTCCTTGCCCTTCAAGTAATCAAACACAAAAATCCACCGCAGCCCCTTTTCGAGGTATCCTTCACCACTCACCTGCCCGTGGGGGTGGAAGACAGCAAGACAGCAATCAAATCAGCAGCATCCTGAGATCCTCCCCATGTGGGACAACCCACACCTCCATATCCTCCAAGGAGCACACCTGGGCTGGGGTAGGCTGTAGGGCAAGTGCGGTCATCACTGCAAGCCGGCCAGCAGGGAGACGGTCATTACTAAGCTAACTCTGTGGCAGGTGTGTTTCTGGATCTGATTTCATGTTGTTCACTGAAAATCCACATGAGATATTCCGTGCTCACAGATTGGAAGGATTAATGTTAAGATGTCCACATTACTCAAAGCAATGCACAGATGCAATGCAGTTCCTATCAACATTCGAATGGCAAATTTTTCACAGAAATAGAACAAACCTTCCTAAAATGTGTATGGAACCACAGGACGCTGAATGGCCAAAGCAATCTTGAGAAAAAAAGAACAAAGCTGTAAGTAACATGCTTCCTAATTTCAAACTATACTACAAATCTAGAGTAATCAAAACAGTATGGTATTCACATAAAAACAGGTACGCAGACCAATGGAACAAAACAGAGAACCCAGAAAGAAATCCACATATATGGGGTCAATTAATTCATGACAAAGGACCCAAAAATATACAATGAGGAAAGGACAATCTTTTCAATAAATGATGTTGGGAAAACTGGACAGCCACATCGAGAAGAGTGAAGCTGGACCACTTTCTAACACCATATTCAAAAATTAACTCAAAATGGATTAAAGGCTTAAATGTAAGACCTGAATCCATAAAACTCCTAGAAAAAAATAGGCGATAAACTCCTTGATATCGGTTCTTGGTGATGATTTTTGGGATCTGACACCACTGCAATGGCAACAAAAGCAAAAACAAATGAGTGGGTCTACATCAAACTAAAAAAACTTCTGCACACCAAAGGAAACCATCAACAAAATGACAGAGCAACCTACTGAATGGGAGAAGATATTAACAAATCATGTATCTGATAAGGTGTTAATATCCAACATATATAAAGAACTCATACACTTCAAGAGCAAAAAGAAATCTGATTAAAAAATGGGCAAGGGATCTGAATAGACCTTTTCCAAAGAAGACATACAGAAGGCTAACAGGTACATGAAGTCATCATCACTCATGAACAGGTATATGAACTCAACATCACTCATCATCAAAATCACAATGAGATATCACCTCACACTTGTTAGAATGGCTATTAACAGAGAGACAAAAAATAACAAATGTTGGCAAGGATGTGGAGAAAAGGGAATCCTTAGCACTGTTGGTGGGAATGCAAACTGGTGCTGCCGTTTGTGGAAAATAGTATGGAAGTTCCTAAAAAAATTAAAAAATAGGACTACTGTATGACTCAGCAATTCCACTGGGTATTTATCTGAAGAAAATGAAAACTCTAAGTCAGAAACATATCTTTTATGATAGCCACAGCATGAAACGACTTAAGTGTCCATTGACAGATGAACAGATAAAGAAAATGTGGTATGTGGCTCCCTGAAGAGTTGGCAGAAATGTGGGAAGTTTTCAGTCTTGCGTTTTTGTTAAGGCGTCACTTTGGTATGCTTCAGGTATTACATCAATGTAAGAAAATGTATTGACATTTATTTAAAACTATTCTTCTGTTGCTAATACAGACCGTATTTTCAAGACTTGTTGGTAGCTTGCTATAAGTTTCGCATTTAGGACACAACTTATGTATGTGCTGGGCACCTTCAGAGGTGGCCTGAGTCATCCCTGCAGCAGAAGTGTCTACAGACGTCATACGAGAAGGAAACAATGCCCTGCTATGACCACGAACTTCATCTGGACTCTTGGTGCTACCGGGAAACCCACTATTTTCTCAAATTAACGTCCCTCCCACACTCTGTAATGAGAACTTCAAAGACCTGTGCTTTTCCAGCCTCTCAGTTCCTTAGCTCCAGCCTGGCTTGGCAGAAAACAGTGTCTCCTACTTCACACACTAGAAGCCAAGTCGATGAGCCCCCCCCACCTCCTGCCACCAGATACAGAAGTCCATGTTCACTGGCCCACTCCCCTCTTCTCTCGTTACAGCAGGGAGCACTCCCTCCTTCTAGAGAAGGCCAACCCGACAATTATGCTTTCCAGCAGACCTTACGTGACTGATCATTTCAGTCTTCTCTCATATAAAATAGTCAGCCTCTCTCGACCTTTCCCTTCAACCTGCAAACAAGCAAATGTGTCTCTCACCTAAGGAATGAAATCAAACAAAACCCATCATTGCCTGCATATTCCTGGGTCACCTTCACAGGCAAACTTCTGGACAGTTGTCCATAATTGTCTCTACTCCCCTTACGTTAACCTGTCGTTTCACTATAATCTGGTTGCATTTCCATTACTCACAAAGACGGTGCTTGTTGCTGTCATCACAGACCTCCAGGGTTCTACGTCCAAAGGACATTTCCAGTGTCAACTGACTCCACTTGCACACAGCGTCCAATGCCTCAGGACACTCTACGTACCCTCCTGGCTTCTTGTGACTTCCCTGGCCTCCTGTTTAGTCTCCTTTTCTGGCTCATCTTCCTCTAACTGATCCTTTAGATCACAGCTTGAAAGTCATCGTTCTGTGAAGTCTTCCCTAATGTTCTTACATCATTATCCACTACACATTCTTAGAGCACCACAGATCCCTCTAGGCACAGGACTGGCCAATCACACTCTTGCACCCATGTGGGTAGTATCTGAATACTGTTTAATTTGGGGTGGTTATTTGACAACTCCCCCGCTATGCCGTAAACTCCAAGAAGAAAAGAGTTGGGGTCTATCTGTCCATCATTGTGTGCCTCGCCCCCAGTAGGCACTCAAATACTTGCTCAACAGTTAAATGAAAAAGGCTCTGTCTCACAGGACGATGATATTTCCCTTGGCTAATCAGATTCTCTCCTTCAGAAGCGTGACCTGGAAGTATAGACCAAGGTGGCCCCTTGGAAGCATGGGGGGAAATGAGGAAATATATATACAGAGTCCCTGCAGGCTCAGAGAGCATCGGTGGTGCTGACCAGACCCAAGGCGGGACTCAGAGACTCCTGCTGCAGGGCAGGTTTGGGCGATAGCTCCCAGACTCCAGCACTGCCCCAGGTCCCAAGAAAGTATTGCCCCCAAGTTCAGGGAAGTGCCAGCCTCTCACTACCATGAATATCCTTGAAACAAACCCCATTATATGAGGCAGCTTGAGTAGGGTCACTTCCTTACAGAGGAGTCTAAATAAAACAGGAACTCCTCAGCAGGAAAAAAAATCACTGGAGAAGTAGTTCTTTGTGGATGAGTTGAAATCCTCAAAGTAGAAGAAATGGAAACATAAGGTACCTTACATAATTCCCCCCCAAAACTTCAAGATCTCTTTTGAGGAGCTTAGTTGTGTGTACCCTGGACTTATTACCAAGAACTGTGCCAAAGGCAGCAAACCTTCCTTTACAGAGATAAGGATTAGCACTCACGAAAGACCACCGGATTATTGTTCCATGATTTGAAAGGCTGTTACCTTGTGCACAGCATTTCCCACTCAGAAAAATAACTGGTTTTTTTTCTTTTCTTTCTAAAAAGTTTCATTTATGGAGAAATAGATCTGCACATATAAATTAAACTAGTTAATTTTCTTTTCAAATTGTACCTTACGCAGGGCTTTACAACACATTAGAAGTTAAATGTAAAAACTATGTTTCAAGTCTAATTTATGATGTCCGAGCTTAGCCAGATCCCCAAAGGCAAAAAATTCCAATGCCTCAGACTTATGACCAGATCGTATTAAATTTAAACCGAGTAAATTAAAGAGAAAAAATAACCCTACTACATTCCAACTCTAAACTAGGCAATAGCAGTTACTTTACTAAATCTTTTAATGGTAGTTTAGGATCAAGTACATGATCTTACTTTGCCTTCCAGGCAAAATGATGGTTGAGCTGACCCACAGGCATGACCAGGTCACCACGCTGTTTTAATTGGCAAGAGGACATGTCCTTTTACGGGCTGTGTAGCATAAAGTATCTCCTCTATATTAGATTTTTTAAGTTTTTGTTTAAATGATGAATATTAAAGCAAACAAAAAGTCAACATGTAGTAGATTACAGGTTTGTTTTTCTTAGGGAGACAGTCGAGTGTGGTGGTAAGAACACAATGTTTGGCATTAGACAGACCTGGGTCTGAATTGTGTCTCCACTGTTTCCCAGTCAACGATGGAAATTTATTCACCTTTCTGGACCTGGTGTCCTCATAGATAAATTTAGGCTGATGATAGGACAATGGGAAAGTTAAGGAAAACAAGAGTTTCCCTATTATGGTTGAAACATAATAGTCAAGACTGCATTTGTTAAATACAATGAGTTATTTGGCAAATGTTTGCATGTTATAAAAAAAGAGGGTCAATATACATTTCTGTAAAGCTTAGAATCTTTTTTTTTTTTTTTTTGGCTTTCTACCACAGAAAACGAAGAATAGAAAGTAATGCATTTTGGTAAGGACATAAATTACATGACATTCTAGAAAACACAAGCACTATGTGGTCTTATCAATAACACAATCACTTTCGGTTAGTTCAGAGGGTGCTTTTGTCACAGAAAGAAGAACACGTCAAAGCTACCCCAAATATATGCATCTATATTGCCAACGCTCCCCAGAAAGGCATGAATGACCTATGCACAGGATCAAGCACCTCCCACACCCTCCCTCCTGGACACTGGTGCCTGTGTACCAGAAACACAGCTCACGAGAGACCCCTGCTCAGCAAAGACAGCCCCCCCCCCCCCCGCCCCCCGCACACACCCAGGGGGCCCACCTGCTGATTTCTCTCCTGGCCTGTCATCTGGGCCAGATCTGTATGTGGGATTAAGAAAAGTGAGAAGCCACTCTCCTTCTTATTCAAAATCAATGCAAATTGAGAAGGGAAATACATGATAAAAAAAAAAAAAGATTAGTGTTAATACAAAGAGGCAAAATTTTCTCATTTAGCGTTGTTATTTCTGTCATGCAACGGGTTTTCTCTTCCTATTTATTTGTGAAATGAGAAGAATGAAGGAGTGAATGAAAGGAGCCAATATTTAATTTATTGATACATTAATGAGAGCAGGTGATTCATGAAGAGGAATGTCTCTGGAAAGGCAGGGAAGTCACCACATGACAGTGCCTGGGGACTAAGAAGGGAAAACACAGGAATTCTTGGGGCCAAGGCAAAGGTTACGCATTAGGATTTGGATCACCTAGTCCATTGGAGTTGCCTGACTTCTGTATCTAGAATGAAAGATAAGAGTTTGAATGAAAGAAGCGGCAGCAAAATGTCTGTATTTCGCTCTGAGAGTCACATCAAGGGACACAGTTGGTTGACTGGGGCACACAACAAAAGGACTTTATATCTTGCTGGAAGCTTGATAAAAGATTGCACATTATGAGCCCTACCATAGAGAGAGACTGTGCCTCATCTGCTAACTGTAGAAAGGTTTCTAAAAGCCTTTTGGAGTTCACTCACAGTGCGGCTCGTAAGGAGGAGGAGGGTCTCCACAAGGTACACACTCCATGTCTTGAAAACCGACGAGTTTTGTCTTCCTATAAAATCTAGAGGAGAAAGGAAAACAATCCTTGTTAGCTTTCCCTTCTAAGCTCAAAACTGCAGCTAACAGATTCATGATATTTTATAAAGTACCAGTTCTACTTTTTTTAAAAAAGCAACTCAAAGGCTTAAATATACCAGTATCTTAGATAGACACATTCTTAGAGGCAGTGAACATTTAAGAAATATCAATTCCACTAAACATAACTTTGTAAATTCTACTCAGCCCATCTATACTGAGATGGTGGTGCCGGTGAGGGAATAGGAAATCAGTGGTCTTTGGCAATTCTATTGTAACTTAAACGACAAAACCTCTTGTAAATCAAGTACTGGTTTTTAAACACCTGGAATTCAAAGACCAGAAAAGCCAAGCAAACTATAAAAGCAATGGAAAAATGTAGGGAGATACTTATATAATTTTCATATGGGGTTATTTTTCTAGGCATGACAAGAAACCCAGGAGCCAGAATGGAGGAGATAACAGCTTTAACCACACACACACATGCACAAATGCATACACACATACATTAAAGAGCTGAAGAGAAAAATAAAGAAAGCACCATCGACATAGTTAACAGGCAAAAGAAACCTGAAAAATAGTCCTAATCACAGTATTGTCTATAATTTCAGTCTGTAATAGAAACAGGTAGAGAACATCAATTTCCAAAAGAAGAACATTTCACAATTTAAAAATTTCAGTGAAAACTAAAAAGCATGATGCAATTAAATTAAAAAAAATTAACATTAAAATGTGTAACCCCATTAAACTAGTAAAGTAAATGCAAGTTGCAACAAAAATGTACCATTTTTACTTAGAACACTAGTGAGCACGGACAAAATAAGCACATGTCTGGATGTCAGTGACATGATAAACAGTCACTTGTACAAGGGCAGTGTAGCAATATGCCATCAGAACCCAGAAAATAGTTTATCTATCCTTTAACAAGTAAGTTCATTTTTTTGAAATTTATCCTAAAGAAACAATCAGGTAGGTGACGCTGTATTAATAATGCAATCATGGTATTATTTATAAAAAAAAAAAAAAAACCCAGTTAAGCACACTTTCAGTGCACAACAGTAGATGTGACTAACCATGGTAGTCCCAAGGCAATGGAACACAAAGTGGCCTTGAAGGAACAATGGCATAGATCTAGTATATGTATTTTTTTTTAACTCGTGAAGTATCAGTAGGTGAACAAAAAGAAAGGTGAATAACATAATTCCATTTTGTACAAGAACACACTTTGGTATAGATCCTTTCAGATTTTTTTTACCAAAGCAGCTAACATAATTTACATAAATTTATTTGCATTGAAAAAATTTGGAAGCATATTATATATGAAATATTAACAGTGATTATTTGGGGGCGCCTGGGTGGCTCAGTCAGTTAAGTGTCTGACTTCGGCTCAGCTCACGATCTCACAGTTGGTGAGTTCGAGCCCTGCGTCGGGCTCTGTGCTGACAGCTCAGAGCTTAGAGCCTGCTTCGGATTCTGTGTTTCCCTTTCTCTTTGTCCCTCCCTTGCTCATTCTCTGTCTCTCTCTTTCTCTCAAAAAATAAATAAACATTAAAATTTTTTTTAAAAACCAGTGATTATTTGTAAATACATTTCAAAATATATTTTTTCTATGATAAAATAGTGATTTGGAGAATACATTTATTTGCAGATCAAATTTACAAAGAGCAAGATAGATGCAATTATTTTATGAAATTGGATATCGTAGTAGCAAATCTGTATGATTTATGGTTGAAGCAAAATTTTTATTTAAAAACAGGTAAATTATCTCAAATGCTAAGGTACATTCAGTATTTGCCTAACCTTCCATTTTCGTGTGACTAGGAAAATATGTCCATATTGTAATATGGTGACTTTCCCACCTGTTTCTAATTAAAAAATTAAAAAATTTATTTTGTGATGTATAAAGCAGTAGTCAAAGAACAAAGGCAGAGTAGTCACACGTCCTAATATTGAAACATATTACAATGCTATATAATCAACAGAGTGCAATACACACTACTATGTACAATATACAACACAGTATAATAGTTAACGACAGTTATAATAATCAATACTGTATAAAGACAGCCATGTAGACCAATGGCACAAGGTAGAGAGCCCGGAAATACACCCTCAAATATATGGTCAAGTGATTTTTTAACATGAGTACCAAGGCTGCCTAAATGGAAATAGGACAGTCTCTTTAACAAACAGTGCTGGGAAAACTGGATATTCACATGCAAAAGAATGAACTTGGGACCTTATCTAACACCGTGTACAAAAACCAATTCAAAATGAATTAAAAACCTCAACATAAGACCCAAAACTATAAAACTCCTAAAAGAAAACAGGAGAAAAGCTTCATGACATTGAATTCGGCAATGATTTCCTGGATGTGACACCAAAATGCAATCAAAAGGCTTATGTGAAATAGGCAACAAAAGCAAAAATAGATACACTGAACTACGTGAAACTTAAACATTTTGTGCGTCAAAGGACACAATCAATGTGTACTTATCCCCAAACTCATCAAGTTGTATACATTACATATGTACAGCTTTTTACTTGTCAATTAAACCTCAATAAAGTGGTTAAAACAAGTAGATCACATCAAAAAATTTTTATTTTTAAAATTTTTTTAAAGTGTTTTAATGTTTATTTATTTTTGAGAGAGAGAGAGACAGAGTGTGAGTGGGAGAGGGGCAGAGATAGAGGGAGACACAGAATCTGAGAACACTCCAGGCTCTGAGGTGTCAGCACAGAGCTGGACATGGGGCTTGAACTCACGGACCGTGAGATCATGACCTGAGCCGAAGTTGGAGGCTCAACTGACTGAGCCACCCAGGTGCCCCCCAAAATTTTTAAATGATACTAAAATAATAATGTTCTTTTCCAGGATTAAAAAAAAAAAAAAGGATACAATCAATGGAGTGAAAACTGAACTTGCACTAGGGGAGAAGATATTTGCAACTCATATATCTGGTAAGGAGTTAATATCTAGAATATTAACCCAACAACAAAAATCAAATAACCTGATTAAAAGATGGGCAAAGGACTTGAAGAAATATTTTTGCAAAGATGATCCACAAATGGCCAATAAGCACACAAAAAGATGGCCAACAGCCAACATCACTCATCATCAGGAAAATGCAAATCAAAACCACAATGAAGTATCACCTTACACCCATTAGGATGGCTACTAAAACCCAAACCAAACCAAAACAGAAAATATCAAGTGTTGGGGAGGATATGGAGAGAAATTGGAAGGACTGTACACTAAATGGTACAGCTGCTCGGGGGATCAGAATGGAAGTTCCTCAAAAAACTAAAACTACAACTACCATATGATCCAGAATTCCACTACTGGGTTGAATCCAAAAGAACTGAAGGCAGGTGTATTTGCACATCCATTCCTAGCATCGCTATTCACAAGAGCCAAAAAGTGAATGCAGTCCAAATATCCATGGGGCAAATGAAGGGATAAACATATAGCCAGACAACGGAATATTATTCAGCCTTAAAAAGGAAGGAAATCCTCGGGGCGCCTGGGTGGCTCAGTCGGTTAAGCATCTGACTCTTGGTTTCAGCTCAGGTCATGATCAGATCTCACAGTTTCGTGAGTTAGAACCCCACAAGGAGCTTGGGATTCTGTCCCTCTCTCTCTCTCTCTCTCTCCCCCTCCCCTACTCATGCTGTTTCTCTTCCAAAATAAATAAACAAATAAACTTTAAAAAAATTTTAAAAAGAATAGACCAGCTCTAATAAAAAAAAAAAAAAGAAAAACAAAGGAAGGAAGGAAACCCTGTCCCATCCTAGAATATGGATGAATCTTGAGGACATTATGTTAAGTGAGACAAACCAGCCACAAAAGGACAAATACTATATGATTCCACTCCCATTAGGTATGTAATCAAATTCATAGAAACAGTGATTACCAGCAGCTGAGGGGAGCAGGAAAAGGGGATAAGTTATTGTTTAATGGGTATAGAGTTTCAGTTTGGGAATATGAAAATGTTCCAGAGATCTGTTCAAAACAATGTAGATGTACTTCACATTACTAAACTGTATACTTAAAAATGGTTAAGATGGTAAATTTTATGTTATTTATTTTTTATAACCAAAAATCATAAAAAATTTTTGAAATAAGGTAAACACCATAGCGTAATATAAGAGCTTTTTTATTACAGATGTATTTGTTAACTGAACATTGAATACGCAGACTACTATTATTTATCCTCTCACCCAGAAAATTTGCCAAATTACAATTAAACACTGACACAGTCTAAAATAGTTTTATGCATGAAAACTCATTTTTGTAAATAATCAGAACAGAAAGTGAAATAAAAAAATTTTATACCCAGCATTTTCAACATCAAATTTTGATATAGAAATACACGTTTTAAAACTTCTTAAAAATTGGGGCACCTGGGTGGCTCAGTCGGTTGAGCATTTGACTTTGGCTCAGGTCATGATATCACGGTCCGTGGGTTCAAGCTGTGCATCGGGCTGTGTGCTGACAGCTCAGAGCCTGGAGCCTGCTTCGGATTCTGTGTCTCCCTCTCTCTCTGCCCCTCCTCTTGTGCTCTCTCTCTCAGAGATAAACAGACATTTAAAACAAATTTTTTAAAAACTTCTTAAAAATTAAGGAAATGCAAAGCATGGAGAATCCAATGCAGAGGTCATTAAATGTTTTTAAAACAAGGACCTCTCCTGGTGACAAAACACTTTTGAAGTCTGAGCTTTCCCTGACCACTGAATAACATGTATCTGCCAAAAGTATACTGATTAAAATATATTAAGAGTTTGAGGGCCACTATGGAAATGAAACTTCTAGGTGAGCAAATCACATCATATTTTGAATGACCATTGAACAGTAAGCAGAAATAGCTCGGAATGCTGACTAGAAATGAGGCTGAGTGGACACAGCGATTCATGAGGCTCCCACGTATGTACCGCTGCTCCCAAGGAGAGATGATACTTGGCCGTGACCCGAGAGCAGCTATCCACAGCTGCACGGAGATTATACAAAAACATTCCCAATTTGCCCTTGCCGGCTTCTTTATTCAAACAGCGTAATGGCAGAATCTAATTTTTTAGCATAATTTTAAATTTAAATTTAATTTAATTTAACTTTTTAACTAAAAAAAATGTAACAAAAATTTTAAAACCATCAACTGACTCTCCTTTTTTCTGTTTAGGACAAAGTGAGATTAATTCAGAATCCTAAAAAACAGAGTAAGTAGTTAGTAAACTACCAGTTATGTACTCACCATCAAAGACATTATGTTTTTAATTTTTAGAAAAGTTGCCTCAAAATTATCCTCCAATTTGAAGATGAAGGTATACAAATTTAGAGTTTTGCTATGTAACTGCAGGGGCGCCTGGGCGGCCCAGTCAGTTGAGCGTGTGAGTCTTGATTTCAGCTCAGGTCATGATCTCATGGTTTGTGAGCCTGAGCCCTGCGTTGGGCTCTGTGCTGACAGCGTGAAGCCTGCTTGGGCTTCTCTCTCTTCCTCTCTCTCTCTCTGCCCCTTCCCCACTTGCTTGCACTCTCTCTCTCTCTCAAAATAAAAAAACATGTAATAAAAATACAAATCTTTAAAAAATATGTAACTGGAAATATTAAGTAGAAAAAGAACTGTATCAATGCTTAAAAATTATTTTACCTTCTCTTGCTTAGAATGTCATGGTTTTAGGGACACAGAAACATTGGTAACTCTGCTTTGTGACCAAGTAAGAAAGGACACAAATTTTTAAAAAAATGAAATAAAAGGGATCAGGACATAGACAGGTGTCTGGCTACACTGGCGTCTCTCGGTGAACTTCAAATTTTACTCCAGGCATTCAGATGGCTGATGCAAAAAGCCAAACAGAGATCATGCTGGATTTTACCCACTCACAGTCTGATGACAGGCAGCATGTAAATACATTGTTTAGACCCAATATTTTCTCCAACACTGACTTTGAAAAGGAATTTTTAATCGACTTCAATCCAAATAACACCAGTTTGTCTGATGAACACCCTGTTTGAAAAGGGCCATTTTAAGAAAACCTGGTTGTAAACCATCAACTCTTCGATCAATGAAAGAGTTTCTACAGGGTAATGACACACTACAGTCCAGCTCTGGTTTTATACTGAGCTTGCTCAGTACAGTCTGGGAGGCAGTTACCACGTCCTGTGTGTTACAGCCAAGCCACGGTCAAATTTTCTGCAGCCACGGTAGATGCTGGATGGCCATTGGGTTCTCCTCCAAACTCTTACCGACACCCAGCATCACATGGATGGACAGCCTACCGTTTATGGTCCTCAGCAATGGCCAGCAATGGCCCCGTGTTGAAAGTGAACAGATATAATGAAGAGATGAATCATTAGGGTCAGGGCCCAGAACAGTGTGGTGGTGAGGGGAGTTATTCTGAGAATGGGCAAGGGGGGACCAAGAGCCAAGATGAGAGAGCTCACCAAGGCAATTCAGGCAGCTTTCAGGAGCAAGGAGGCTGGTGGGGTGTGAGGGTGTAGGGGGCTGGGGCACAGAGGTTTGCGACAGTCCTCAGGGTGAGTTGTCAGTCATGGAGGGTCCAGGGGAGAGCTCCCTGTGAAACTGGACATGTGGTTGGGTTCAGGGGCTCAGCAGTGGAATGACAAGCTGGGTGACCTTGGGCAAGTCATTTATCCCCTCCAAGGATCAACTTCTTCCTTTGTAAAGGGGTTTGATATTAATCTCTGGTTTATGGAGTGGTTTAGATGATTGAATAAACTAATCTGCATACAGTGCTCAGCACATCATAAATGCTCAATAAATGTTAGCTATCATCGCTACTAGAAGTAGCAAAGAATTGGTAGGCGCTGGGCAATTCTTCCAGGCTGGGTCCAAGGTCCCCTTAGCAGAGAAGGGATGGGAACATGGGAGACAGAGGTGGCAGCTGGGGGCCCACTGGCCACATGCCAAAAACACCTCACAAAAACCAAAAAAGAAGCAGCCATGTAAAGAAAGCTGTCACTGGC